>OZ020617.1:18954004-19554004 GCA_963971575.1 Liopterus haemorrhoidalis
GTCTTAAAGGTGTCTGGCTTATTTGCAGAGTTGTCTAGTGGCGGTAAAGAATAATTCCAAAAAATACGGCAACTGGAATTTTCCACCACCGATTCTATGTCAGTATTATTATTTATTATTTTGTTCTTATTTGCGCGTTTTAGTTAGTAGAAAACACGCTGTAAATTCATTTAATGATTTCATTTTATTTTTTAACAAAAAGGAGGACACTGATACAAACATCTCAGTTTTGATTTTTGTATGCTAAAACATTTTAAATGTTATCTCATTAAATAGGTTCCTTTATCTAGTTATGCCAATATTTAGGTGCTAATTTTTATTTCTCTAACAAATTCATAGGCAAATTACTTTCTCATCATTTTAATCAATTTTAGCACCATATATTAGGTTTTATTTTACGTTTAAGATTTTTTTGCCGACCGGCGTAGCGTAATGGTAACACGGGTGCCCTGCATTGCTAAGGTTTCGGGTTCGAATCAATTTCAGGCATGGAAATTCTAACATAAAAAATTAGAATTTTCCTGGTTAATTGCTTTAGAAGTAAGGCCCATTAATGTGAAATCAAAAAAATACTTTTTTGTGACTATTACAACCCATACACTATACTATAACAACCCAACTGTTGCCACAGAATCGTCTGTTGACCATGGTTAACTGAGAGCACTGTAAAGAAAATCTGCACCGTGTGGATGTATTAGAGAATCCAAATACCTGTCTAGATAAACCTGTGCTGATTTGACTTTACGTATGTAGTCGACAATCATCATCATATCATTGACGCTAAAATCTGAGTTGTCTGGGGATTTCTTTTATGTAACCGATCCACCGCAGTTGATCCATTTTTATGGTATATGTCACGTTTTCTTTTGAAAAGGATTTATAAAGTTTGAAGTTATACTGTCAGGTAATCGGCAGTACATATCTGTTTTGTAAATTACATGTCACACCACGTCTCGTGGCACAATTTTTTGCCGTGGTATACCCGTTGAAGACCACTGGTACAGAGAAAAAATTACATGTGATGAACATAATTATTGCTTATTTGTACAGTCAGTATGCCAGGAGTAATCTAGAAAATATAGAACTTATTAAAGGACATGTGTTGAACAGAGAGTTCAGTTTCTTTAAAATCAGAAATCTAAAAGATTCTGCTGTTTTATTTTAGTTTATAATTACCTCGTTTTCCAGTCGTTTTTATGCAGACAATATTGCTTTTAATTAAGGGTGATATTTGAATAGCCTAGTTTTAATTAATAAAGCTTACAATGCCAAAACTTAGCAGACAAAAAATTTGGCAATACATTTAAATGCTAGAATAGACTTTGTACGATATGTTCAGGTTGAATGTCGTACGCACCCGTTAACGTTCAGCATGTGTTTAAGATTGTTGTCTCTTGTTTATCCCAAATGCCCTTTACGTCCTATTGTTGTACGCAGATCCTTTGTTTCTCGACGTGACACTGTAAAGCTTATTTCGCGATGTAACTAATTCCCATGTTACTTTTGTAAAGTGACACTTTTTGGTAGAAAAAAATACCAATCTGGAAAAAAGGTATTTTTATAAAATTCAGAAAAGCTGGGATTTTTTATATTAGAGTTAAGCTACAATTTTTTCATAACATTGTTGTGTAATACTTTGATATTCTCTAAATTTAAATACGCCTACTATGAAATTTATAAAGGATTACTAGAGCTGGCACTGCCTTCTTCAACCAAATTCTCCATTACGGTGTTCATATTCCTTCTCCGTCTTCCAGGCTTCTAATTTCCATGGCCTCCTTCACTTCATCCCTCCATTATATTCTGGGTCATCGCGAATCATTTGCTCTCATGATATGTCATATACAAACCATAAGACCTGGAAAAGAAAATAAAGAAACTGAAATATATCGCAGAATCAAATTTGGCTATGACAAATGTGTTTTACCGATCATAACACACGTGGACTTTAAGAAGGAAAATTGTCGATAAACTAACAATTACACAGAGGAAAATGGAAAGACTAATGCTGTATATCACCTTGCAAGATAGAAAGACCAAGGAAAACAGGCGTCATCGAAAGGGTTACTGTGGAGACCCATTAATGAGTGTGACGTAACGGGAAGCACCGTTAATGAGATGATTTAGATAAGAGAGAAACATCACATTACTGGGCAGTCGTGTACGGATATCAGTAGTGTAGAGTGAGGACTATTAGTGTAGGAAAATAATATAAGTGTAGAGTTCATAGATAATAAATAATAGTTATTCATCCAAGCAGAATTGTGTATTATTTACAACCCAGGGTAGCACATATTGGCGACGAGGTAAGTGAACAAACCCAATAATAATTTAAAAGAAAAAATAAACGGGGTCGGCCATGAGCATCCACAACGTTGTAAAACGTTCAAAAAAAAAAAAACGCAATATGGGGGTAGAAGTTATGAGCTTCCCCAAGGTTGCAAAACCTAAAACGATATGTGGGGGTAGAAGCCGTGAGCTTCCCCAAGGTTGTAAAACCTAAAACGATATATGGGGGTAGAAGCCGTGAGCTTCCCCAAGGTTGTAAAACCTAAAACGATATGTGGGGGTAGAAGCCGTGAGCTTCCCCAAGGTTGTAAAACCTAAAACGATATATGGGGGTAGAAGCCGTGAGCTTCCCCACGGTTGCAAAACCTAAAACGATATATGGGGGTAGAAGCCGTGAGCTTCCCCACGGTTGTAAAACCTAAAAAGATAAAGGGGGTAGAAGCTGTGAGCTTCCCCAAGTTAGTAAACACAAAAAGAACAACTTTCCAAGAAAATACCAATTGTTATAAAGATAGTAAACGTAGACGTTTTAATGTCAACTGGGTACAAGACGAAGATACAAGGTCTTCACCAGAAAGGAGAAATTTTGAGTGCTTTAAGATAAATGAAAGACATAGCACGCGGAATCTAAATACCGCCGACGATTTGCTCCAGTGCGTTGTGGGAGGGGTGCCCATAACCTTTCTTATTGATTCAGGATCAAGGGTAAATATTATAAAAGGGGAAGATTGGGACACATTAGTTGAAAACAAAGCAGTAGTGTGGAATATCGATCCACAAACTGATCATGTACTTAAACCATATGCCTCTGAACAAGCCCTAAAGATTAAACATCGATTCCAGGCGACTATTAATACCCTAGGGGCACCAGAGACAATTACGCATTTCTACGTAGTAGAGAGAGGAGAAATCTCCCTGCTCGGAAAAGAAACGGCGAAGCAAATCGGTGTTCTAAAAATTGGAACAAATATTAACCAAATTAATAAATCGACCCTATTTCCAAAGATAAAAAACGTCACAGTAAAATTAGCAATCGACACCAACGTGAAACCAGTCAAACAACCATTAAGACGCATACCAGTAGCAGTTGAGACCCGAGTAGAAGAGAAGTTAAACGAAGCTCTGAAAAGAGATATAATCGAGAAGGTAACGGGACCCAGCGCATGGATATCACCTATAGTGGTAATATTTAAACCAGATGGCGACATTCGCATATGTGTAGATATGCGAAGGGCTAATCAAGCCATTCTAAGAGAAAACTACCCGCTACCAACATTTGACAGCATTATGGCAAAGCTGAGATATGCAAAATATTTTTCTCGTTTGGATTTAGAGAAAGCGTATCACCAGTTGGAACTAGACGAAGAAAGTCGCCCGATCACAACATTTATTACATCTAAAGGGATGTTTCGTTACAAACGCTTGATGTTCGGCGTGACCTCAGCTCCAGAAATATTCCAGAGAGAATTTGAAAGGTTACTGGTTTCTTGTGAAAATGCTGTTAATTATTTAGATGATGTAATTGTATATGGAAAATCCGAAACGGAACATGACGCATGCCTAAATAAAGTATTACAAGTGTTAGAAGAAAACAATGTCCTATTAAATAAAGGTAAATGTTTATTGAAAGTTCAACAAGTTGAGTTTCTAGGGCATAAATTGTCAGACAATGGTATTGATGCTGACCAAAGGAAGGTGACAAGTATTCAGAATTTCCGGGCACCAGCCACTAAAGAAGAACTGCGAAGCTTTTTGGGGTTGGTAACTTATCTGGGAAAGTTTATTCCAGATTTAGGAACTGTAACAGATCCGCTTCGACAATTAACTAGGAACGACGTGAAGTTCGAATGGACTGCGGAACTACAACAACATTTTGAAAAATTGAAAAAGTCGTTGGCCAAACTACCAACTTTGGCATATTTCGATCCACAACGGAGAACACGACTTATTGCTGACGCAAGCCCTGTAGCGTTAGGGGCAGTTTTATTACAATTTGATAACGAACAACACCCTAGAGTGATCTCTTTTGCCAGTAAAAGCTTATCAAACGTGGAGCGTCGTTACTCCCAAACAGAAAAAGAGAGTTTAGCCCTAGTATGGTCGGTAGAACGTTTCTATTACTATTTGGCAGGGTTGGAGTTTGAATTAGTTACAGACCATAAACCGTTAGAAGCTATATTTAAGCCCATATCCAAACCACCAGCACGAATCGAGAGATGGGTGCTCAGATTGCAAGCATTTAAATTTAGAGTTATTTATCAACCTGGAAAATCAAACATAGCAGATGCATTATCAAGATTGTGCCCAATGACTAGCGAGAAATCGTTTGACAGAGAAGGCGAACAACATATATACAGCATAATGGAGCTAAGTACGCCTAAGGCAATGCGAATTTCCCAAATAATTGCAGAAAGCAATACTGATCCAGAATTAAGAGAGACAGTAACGATAATCAACCATAATACATGGGCGCCAACGAACAAAAATGCCTTTTTCCCGTTCAGAACGGAATTAACCACGGTAGGTCCAGTAATTTTACGGGGGAACCGAATAGTAATACCAACGTCCTTACGCACTCAGGTACTCGAGTTAGCTCATGAAGGACATCCGGGAGAATCAGTTATGAAAAGGCGACTGAGAGCTAAGGTATGATGGCCACTCATAGATAGGCAGGCTGAACGTTTTGTGAAACAGTGCCGAGATTGCCTGTTGGTCTCGTTGCCCAATAAACCAAAACCAATGTCACGACATAAGCTACCAAATGGACCCTGGCAATGCCTAGCCATTGATCTAATGGGTCCATTACCCAACAAAGATATGATATTAGTAATCATTGATTACTTTTCGAGATACCAGGAAATAAAATTCTTAAAATCAACAACTTCACCTATAATTATTAAACATTTAATAGAGATATTTTCCCGATTAGGGATTCCAAAGTCTATCAGAGCCGACAATGGCACACAGTTTTGCAGTGTAGAATTTAAACAATTCTGTAACAACTACAATATCGAGCTTATCCAGACGCCACCGTACTGGCCACAGGCGAATGGTGAGGTGGAAAACATGAATAAGTCCATTTTAAAAAGGCTACAAATCTGCCATGCGAACAGAGGGGACTATCGGGCGGAATTAGAAAAATTTATAATGATGTATAACGTAACACCACACGGCACGACGGGTAAGACGCCATCCGAGCTTCTGTATAAAAGAAATATACGGGACAAAATTCCATCCATAGCAGATCTCATGGAAGAAGAGAACAATGAAGAGGCCAGGGATAGGGACATAATAAACAAACAGAAGGGAAAGGAAAAAGAAGACAAGGCAAGAGCGGCTACGGATATGAATATTAAGCCTGGTGATCAAGTACTGGTAAAGAATTCAATCATCCAGCACAAACTGGTCCCAAGATTCAACGATATCAAATATGAAGTAAAAGAAAGAAATAATAATGAGCTAGTGTTGGTCGGAAATGGAAAAGTATTAAGACGACACATTTCTCACGTGAAGAAACTTCCGGAGAAAGAAGGTGAACTAGAAGGACAAAGTTCAGGAAGAGAAGAAAGCGGGGAGGAAACAAATGTAACCCCTGTACATACAGAAACCCCACCCAGGGTGACTACATTAAGGTTGAAAAAGATGGAGGGAATGTGGAGACCCATTAATGAGTGTGACGTAACGGGAAGCACCGTTAATGAGATGATTTAGATAAGAGAGAAACATCACATTACTGGGCAGTCGTGTACGGATATCAGTAGTGTAGAGTAAGGACTATTAGTGTAGGAAAATAATATAAGTGTAGAGTTCATAGATAATAAATAATAGTTATTCATCCAAGCAGAATTGTGTATTATTTACAACCCAGGGTAGCACAGTTACAAAATTAAAATGACAGTTTGCGGGCCACAGCGTCATATAAACAAACAACTGCTGAAATACTATAACTCAGCTGTGGCGTCCTTGAGATGGAAGGAGACGAAGTGGAAGGCCATGAATGAGATGGGGTGTTGACAGCAAGCGACATACTGGAATTGAGTGGTATAGATTGACTTATAACAGAGAATGGAAAGAAAAGAGGGAGACCCATGTTCAAAACTGGATAAATGAAGGCTCATGATGAAGAAGAAGAGAAATATAAAGGGCTTCTATTTAATAAAATGTCTAATTTGATACATAAATATAACCTTTTTTTCATATTGGTAAAAATTAATATAGTCCACTAAAATTATTACGTAGTTAACGTTTTTAGGGTTTTGTAGGTATGACCAAAAAACCCTTATACCGTCATTTTGTCGTCTGTCTGTCTGTCTGTCTGTCTGTCTGTCTGTTCGGTAAAAATTGTAGCCAAACGGCTAAACCTAGAAAGTTGAAATTTGGCATGCTTATACAACTCTTTGACCCGCACATAGGAAAAATACTAAAACATCTAAAAAACATACCCCCCTAAAAATATAAACAAATATGTGCTCATCGAAAACAAAAATATTTTTTTTAAATTATGAGTAGGGTATCAAATGAAAGCTCTTAGTACGTGGATTAACGATCAAATTTTTATTTTTGAAAAATAAATTATTTTGATGCGATTTTTGCCAAAATTGTGCAAAAAAAATTTTGTCCCACACCCTGCAGCCCAGATGGTTTAAACTAAAAATCTAAAAAAATTCTAAGTAATGTATATTGGTGTGAACCGAAATAGTACAACAGGAATTTTTGATCAGATTATGTTTTCGGAAAATAACGCATTTTTTGTGGTTTTTAGTTCACAAAGTACAAAAGTTATACCAATGTAAGACACTCACATTGTAAGGCGTATGATGGCGTTATTGGTTAGAGCACTGGTGTCGTAAGCTAAAACTCGCTGGTAAACGAAGGGTTTCGAGTTCGAGTACTGAGTGAATTTTATTTTTTCTGTTTTTTTTTTTTGCATTTTTATTATGTTGAAATTATTTTGTAAAAATTCTAGTTATATTTTGACAAATGTTGTATTTAATTTTTAAGAGCGTAAATTTAATAATTATCTTATTATATGATTAACAGACGATAAATTATTTTAAAAATATCGTTCATTTTGCCGTGATTACTACAAAGTAAAATTTGTCCTACACACTCAGCATACCGCCTTCACTTATTATATACCTGCGAAACCCTGAAATGTGTGAATATTCACACTTCACATCAATTTTTTTTATTTTGTATCTCCAAACACCTCAGAAAAAACCGTATTCCTTCTATCTTGTTACACTTTGCATAACTGCAATATAATGGCTGTATAGGATTTAAAATATCATTTTAACATGTCTCTACGACCGTTCAGGAAAAAATATCAACTTGTTAGCAATTATAATACTGACTGATTGTTAAGATTTTTTTACATCAACTTGTAGATACATGAAATATTCTAATATAATTTCTTTTGTTTCAGGTAAGTGCTCAGAATTTTACCCAATCGAAAAACACAACAACATGGCAAGTATACAACGTATAAGAAAACTATGTTATTGGACATGAATATAGGCTGTCAAAATGAGTTAATAGAAATTACGTAAACATTATCTGAAACCATCAGAAAAACAATGGGTTAGCATTTAGATTAAATTGAAGCCTTTTGACGTACGTTTGCAAACATATGTCAGGTCATCATACTCCTCATCTACCAATTTATTCAACACAATTTAAGGTTACCAGGTGTAAAAATGTCAAAGGAGCCAGCAAAAGTTAAAAAATAATTATTATGAAACAATTTTTATTCGCATAAAAAAAAAAAAACAATTTTCTTAGATATTCAAAAATTAAAGCATATTTATAAATATAATATTCAATAACAACAAAATAGTCAGTATCAAAAACATAAAATTAAGTACATAAATCTTTGATATTTACAATAATAATCACAGATATAACATTTTGTGTGTTAGACCACGAGACTGAGTAAGAGTGGGCGTTAAGCGTGCGCATATCAGCGTGTCAAATAAACCGTCATCTGTCACTTACCATCCTGACATATTTAATTTAATTTCTATAAATGTTCAAAATAAAACAAATAACACAAAAGGAGGACTTTTAAGGCTGAATGGAGGAGGAAGGATTTTATTTAAAAATGGAAAGCATATCCTACTTTTGGATACCATCTGGTAAGCCTACCCAGTTAGTCACCCTAAGGCCGCGAACATACAGAAAGCCGGCACCGGCTTTACTGACAAACATCTGTCCATGTTTTCAAATATAACCGCACACGCTATGTACTGGTCGGAGCCGGTCGGTGTCGGCTACCCGCTTACCGAAACGTTTAAGCAGTTTAAGCAGCTTGTTGTCAGCGCCGAAACAAAAAAATATTTAAAAGATCTTGCATCATCTTCTTTTAATTGAGGAAAAATGTGGTGGTATTCCCCATATTTACGTCTCTCTTGGTTTATTGCATGTAAACCTTTTCTTTTTGTTTCCATTTTTAAATATAATGATTCTGTTAGAAACAACTCATCCAAAGATGACTCAGAACTCGCCATTTTAACTTATTTCAACATATAATTGAGCCAATATATGAAAGAGTAGCTATACTATTTCAAAACTAGCGTTCACTCTATGCTAGGCTTATATAATTAAAAAATGAGGCTAATATAATTAAAAAATGTACGATAAATAGGAAAAAATAAATAAAAACTTCAATATATAGGTTATGGCATCTGTCAGTGTCACATGCAATATCAGAGTTTAGCGTGTGCTCAACCAGTAACCCAGTACGCTTGTTTCCGGTACCGATTATCAGCGCAGATTTACCAGCTTTCTGTATGTTTGCGGCCTAATACCCTAAAAGCACAAGGAAGAAATATATATATGAAATTATGAATTATACGAAAGTCAAGGACTGCCTATACAAGGTGTAAGAAAGAAACGGGACACCGCCATTATTTTGTTTATTATTAGAGATAAAAAAAAATATACGAAATAACAAAGTGGTAGGAGACCAAGTTCATAGAAAAAAGCATTTTGTTAAACTCGTGGTTCTTAAGATAGAGCACAAAATATTTTTTAAATTATTAGTTTTGCCGCGGCTTCGAGATAAGACAGTTGTCTACTGAGCACAGAGGGCGGTTTCGAAACCCTCCAGCTCCTTTTTATCTTCCAAAATTGTACAGTCAACTCTGATTGAAATTTAAACAATTTTTATTTTTAACACTACTTTGCAGTAGCAAAGAGATTATATTCACTATAAATAATTTTGTATCTGATATCCATTATTTTCTAATTCATTCCATTCAATTTAGAACAGATTCAGAAGTAACTTCAATTATTATTTAAAAATTAAAATTACTTTAATTTTAATATATTTTTTATGTAAGAGTTTAAAATGTTTATATGGTTGAATTAAGAAAAAATATCTATCGAATGCATCTAAAAAAAAAGGATAACTTAATTTAATAATATATATTTTAGACCGGGAGTTCATGACATTTTTGGTCTCCGATTTCATACAGCATGCCTTTTGGAGGAGAGAATATTTACCCTGTGGCAACAAAAAAGGGATGGTACTAAACCCCTGCACGCTTTCCGGTGATAAGGAAAATTGCATTTCCACTTGCACAAAATTTTTGTGTTTTTCTCTGACTTAATATTGCTTGCCCTTTTGTCAAAAGAAAGTTATAACAAATTTAAAGTCTTTTAATTATAGGCATGCTGTATGAAAACGTGGAAAATCATATTTTTTATTACAAGATCACATGAACGTTTTAGCCCTTTGGGACCCTCCGAATCGCATGCATATATTTAAAAGACTTTAAATTTGTTATAACTTTCTTTTGACAAAAGGGCAAGCAATATTAATCAGAGAAAAGCACAAAAATTTTGTGTTTAAGTGGAAATGCAATTTTCCCTATGACCGGAAAGCGTGCAGGGGTTTAGTACCATCCCTTTTTTGGTCACAGGGTAAATATTCTCTCCTCCAAAAGGCATGCTGTATGAAATCGGAGACCAAAAACTGTCATGAGCTTCCGGTCTATTTGTGCTCTCTATTGAGAACAACTGGTTTAAAAAAATATTTAATTTTATAAGAATATGTATCCCGTGATTCCAAATTTGTTATTCAGTACTTTTTTATATCTCTAATATTAAAAAAAAGAATGGCGGTGTCCCATTTCGCTGTTACACCTGTATACTATAATATTAGGTACCAATCTTTCCACCTTCAGGTAAACCTCTCGGTAACTATCTGACAGATAAGGTTATGTGATACTTTCTTTCATAAATAAATGTCATCCCGTCTTTCAATACAAATTTATCTATCGGATAATTATCTAACGGATAATGAGACTGACGTATTCAATTCACTGATTGGTATTGACATTTATTCAGCAGATAAAGTTCGAGATAAACTTATCTGTCAAATAGTAACATAGAAGTTTACCTGAAGGTGGATAGACCAGGCCAAAATATTTTAACATATTCCTTTATAATAGATTTATATTTAAATTTATTTCGGAGATATTTTTAATCACACACTTTAAAATTGCATTTTTACTTAGTCATGATCCAACCCTCGAAAACTGTAGGTATTAGTGACACATTTTTTTATGAAAAAGCTAGCGAAAAAATAGTAGAATGCTTAGGAGTATCGAGGTAAAGCTACTCTTATCTAAATTGAAAATGCTACTCAAATATATTGCCAGTAATTACATTACCTATTTGTATAAATTAGATAAAAAAGAAAATCACTAATACAAAAATCACATAATCTTAAGTATAGTTACACGAATAGTAAGTTCATAAAGTCTTAAAAAGTTAAGACAACTTTCTATTTACAAATATGTCCAACATTTACCCCTACACATAATTTGAATTTTGTATCCCAATTTAAGCTGGTGCGTAATAGTATTTCCTTGTAGTTTCTGCATCCCTGAGTCTAATACAGCCACTGCGTCTCATGGGAATCCCCTTGTATTTGTTCACTTGTATCTTGTTTAGTACTTAACACTTTCTGACAAAACTTTAGTGGTAAATACTCACTGCGTCTTTACAGCATGAGAATGAGCTCACCACTTAAGATCTATCTAGAAGTAAAGTAACATTCCAGTAAATATTTTATTGTATTTCTATACATCTATATACAGTATGATTTTAAAAAGATGGTGTTACGTGCAAGAAATGGCTTGAAATGCTCTTTTTCGACCTGTAGACGAATTTTGTAAAATATCTCTCAATATGTGCTTGTTCCCTCGAAAAAATAACATCTAACATGCCTGGCCATCTGGTCTATCTCAAAACTCAGACGATAGTTATAGCTTACAACTTAAACAATCGCCCTAGAAAAATAACCAAAACTAATGTTTACATTATCACAATAGACTTTAGTTGTTTTCATGTGGTCCGAATGCGTCTAATCTAATAATTTGAAACGAAATTCTTTGAACATATTCGTAATAAGTTCCCAATCTTTGAAATTTTATATTTTGCGAAGATTATATTGTGTGAAGAAACTAATACTCAATATATTGTACTATTCTAGCTTAGTACTATCAGTAATGACAGCCTCCAAAATAATGGTGTCCACACTAATGATTTGACATTTTTGTGAACTAATATATAATTTACGACATATTATCTATATTCTTTTTCATATAAGGGTTTCAAGATATACTAATTGTGGCGCCCGATGCGTTCGTTCGGGAGAGAAACGCTGGCGTCGCGGAGCTACATTGGTCTACGAATGAGATCCTAGGACCCGTCACACGTGATGCCAAATAAAAGGTTCTACAATGGTAATAATGAGTGGTTATTTGACCTACAGCAGAATTGCAGGTAAATTGCAAAAATAAGGGCGCGTTTCTCCAGAGCAGAGGCGTACTTACAAATATAAAAAAAGGACAGGCAGGGTTCAGACCTATTTCACTACGGGGGTTGTTCCCGAAGACTGTTACAAGTGGTTGGTTGACCCTAGGAGTAATAATAATTTAAAATTCTCCTCTTGAAGCCCTAACCAGCCGTTGATAACGAAGATTTGTCTGAGTAACTTGCGAACAAATTGTAAATAGTATTGGTTACAGTAAAATTAATTTACTCTAACTGGACAATTATTTGAATATTATTCTTAAAATTATGTTTAAAACAATACCATAATTACCCCCAACAGTGCTGCAAGGGAGGTCCCTTACAGTACTGTTGCGGGCAATTTAGGCTCTTTTGCTTTTCATCGGAATTTTGTAACAGAGGATCACAGACCACTATTTGGCAATCATTATAATAAATACGGGGGTCACGCTAGAATTGCTGAGAATAAGAAAATCAGGTAGAGCGTGGAATACAAAACTAGCACTATCATTTTATGCAGTTAATTATCTGTTATTTGAAATTAATTTGTAAAAGTTTTTTTAAGTATCGTTGTGTGTTAAAATATGGAATTAACCAAAAATCATGTTCTGATCTTGATTTATGATGATTTTAAAAAAGGTTTAAGTACTTATGAGTGCAAAGAAAGTGTAAATTCAGTTTTTAGAGGACAAACGCCATCTTTGACTAATATTTACCGATGGTATAAAGAATTTGAACCCAGCAGGAATACTGTTCAAACCAAGAAGAAGCAGGGTGTATTCCTACAGCTGTTACCGAAAACAATATTTTTGCTGTTACGAAGATAATTGAAGCAGACAATAAATTCACTTCCGCTGTAATAGAGCATCAATTTAAAATTGGATTCTCAGTTATTAACAATCAAACACGATGAATTGAATTAAAAAAAAGGTGTCAGTCGTTTCGTACATCAGCTTTCTAAATTATAGAAAGTGTAAGATTTGTTTATGAAACTTTAGAACCTTTAAATAGTGGCGGATATAAAGTTATTCAAAAATTGCAACTGGTGACGAACCTTATATTTCTTTTACATCAGGAGAATCATGTATGGACTCATGAAGACAGTAGCGGCGGTAGCGGGTTCTCCGGGGGGTAAGGGGGAGATTTTTTCATTATAAATTTCACTATAAAATCATTTTTCTCTTTCATAACTCACTAAATGGTAGATAGACAGATTTTTATAAAATGAAGCAAATAATCAAAATGTACGCAGATTATTCAAACAAAAATCATCTCGCCGATTCCATTCCAGCTAGAGTCATAAACCAGCTAGAGCCAGAAATCACTTGGACATTCAACTTGGCAAATTTTCGTTGTTTTAAATGTATTTTTTTTTTTTTTTTTAATTTCTATTTCTTTTGATTTTATTCAATTTTTATTTATTTTATTTCCTGGCACGACTCCGGCGCCTCTGAGAAGTGCACGCGGAGCACAGATTGGGAACCGATGACCTAACGTGTTCAGTAGAGTTTCAGAGAAAGGGATTATGTTACATCATGATAATGCATCTTCTCCACTTCCTCTCACCAGTTTTGACGAAAAAATAAATAAATTTAAATGTAATAGAACACCCTTGTGGGAATACCACCATACCCACCTGATTTGGTGATTTGTGCCTTAAGGCTATTTTTTAACTTAAAAAAAAATACGGGTCAAAAGGTTTTTGATGCTACAATTCATGATTATTTTGAAGGAATACTTTCAAAATATTGCCAACGGAGTGGCCGAGCGCATTAAATCGTGCAGTTTGGACTGGTGAAAACAGTCTGGATTGTGAGCTTAGTGGTTCGGTTCTCCGTTGGTGATATTATTCGGTCGAGAATAATATGTTTATATTACTCTCATTTCACAATCATTCACCCCATATCCAGGTGCAGGAGCTCGCCCCCTGTCATCGGCGATTAGCCTTGTTGCAGAAATAGGCCGATGTAAAATAAATAAATGTATATATATACCTTCAAAATAAGGGAAGGTTGGTTGGAAGCTTTCAAGAAGTGTAAGGAAACAATGGCCAAGTGTATTATTGTTGAAGGGAACTTTGAACATTTAAAATAAATTCCTAAATAATATGAACCATGTGTCATATTCTCAATCATTTTAGCACGACCCTCGCATATGAGTCGACAATTTACTGTGCACTGGAATTTCAGTTTCGACTATTGGGTTTTGCATAAAGATGTTCCTTTAATTTAGCTGACTTGTACCCAACTGCAGTTTCAGTAGATAACTCCTTTCAGGCTGACTTTAATATCATTAATTATTAAAACTAGTCTCGTCCGAATTTTGTTAACAAGCACTAGACTTCGTTTTAATATTGATTTTAATAAAATATTTTTTTCATCTTTTATTAACTTTTTATAACCTTCGTTAAAAGGTGGATAATTTTTCTTTTCACTCATTTTTCTAGACATTGAATGGAGTCTTAAATATAAATTATAATTAAAATATATTTAAATTTTTTAAATGTTGATGTATAAATTTTATGATACTCTTTGCTTGTGTTTCATTAAAATTTTATAAAATGATGAAAATATTATAATTTTTTAAATATTTTTAATTTTAAAATTAGTCAAACATTTTAATTCAGTGTAACTGTAGATGAAGTATTTATCACAGTTTTTCATATTTTGAGGTCTCTAGAACATAATATATTATATGAGTGGCGTACTCTCCAGACTTACACAGTTATGTCCCCTTAATTTTATAATTATACTAGGTAGATGACATGTTCCAACTTCGTATGTTTTTGTTATAACGTAAATAATAAGTGAGATATTTCAATTAAATCATCCTCTGAATTCAATAAAAATCGCTTCTTCATTCTAAAAATCTTGTTTATATACATTTTTGTTATTTAGTAAATAATTTCAAGTTTATAAGTAAGAAGACATTGAAGTAAGTACATTGAAGAGAATAGATTTTTTTTTCATTCTTAACCGTTTTTTTTATATATAGTTTTGCAGTTCAGTAAATAGCAAATTTGATATTTAAAGTTTGCAGGTAGCAGTCTTTATAGCTCCCCATATGTCCATCTTATTAAAAACTGCATTGAACAGAATATAATCGTTTCTTAATTCATAAAAAAATGTAAATTTATATTTATATTCGATTCCTGGATTGTTCTGACATCATATCAATTTTCGGGAGAATATGCTTTTGTTGCGTGAATCTTGGAAAACAGACAGATAAACAGACATTCATATTTTTGTGGATATCGTCTTACAATAATGTGAAATGTGTAGAAACGAAGTAATAATAATAATAAGCCCTTTATTCCGAATTTACACATTTACAAAGACAAAATGAAAAAAAAAAAAGTGTAACAAATGAATAATAACTTGACAAAAAATTGCATACCATTATCTCACGGAGCCCATTTCTGGACATGGACAACTAAAACCATTTCTCTCTATACATTGCTGCTCTTCTCCACATGCTGCAAATTTCCTTAAATCTTCCAGCGAATCCTCTATCTGCCTCTTCTTCTGGACATATCTCTATCATCTTCCCTTTTCATAATATGTCATGCCCATTTCCCTTTTAAAGATTAACAAAAACTAACAACGTTAGTTACTTCTGTCCTTTTTCTGGTGTCTGTTAGTCCGATTCCATCTCGTACTCTGATTTTCAGGATGAAACGTTCCATTTTGTGGCAAAAAAAGTATGAGGACGAAAAAATAAAAATAAAAAAATAAACAGATACTGCCTGCAATTTTATTCATAGATATTAATTATAATAAGGCTACCTATATATGCTCAATATATTTCGTTAAGGATCAACAAACTAAATAAAATATTAAATAATATCGTCCTTGATAACAGAGACCTAAGGCTTATAGTGACCTTGTACTGACACCAAAAAGCAACTATTACAGTAGAATTGAGCTTCACAGCTAAAACTAAAACTTTACAATATGCTGTTACTATCTGCGTTTCTATTTAACCTGTATTTAGAAGCAATCTTTAGAATAAAGATTTTTAGGATTGAGAGACCACAGGGATAGTCGTAAGTGACAAGATAAAGGAAATAAAATAAAACCTGCCGACTGTGCGGTTTTCCATCCAAGATTTTTTTAAATTAATTTATGCAGCAAATGAAAGTCAGCAACGAATATTGTCTCCGATGAAAATAAACTTCAATTTTTATGTAAGGGGGTTAAAGTTAAATGGATGTAAGTAATATTTTCAAGAGAAAATAATGACTACTTGTGATAACACAAACTAGAAATACAAATATACTAAATGCAATTGCAGAGCAAGTAATTTAACATAAAATTATGTATAATTTAATACCTACAATCGGAGTTAAACGGTTTGTTTCTCGAAGTGAACAAACTTGACTTACAGCATCAGTTATCGATATCAAATTCAACAAGTTTTTGTGATTAATAGGGTGTAACGAAAATAAATTTTTCATTAACTTTCTTGTAATTTCTTTTAATTAAGTTTCCTTTCAAATTAATTACGGTTAGAATCGCCTTTCTACTTATCTTTTTAAATGAAAATTGCCAAAAACAAAAGTGTATGGAGCTAATTAAGAAGACATCTAAGTTCTATCTTCAACCAAGCTTTAAAAATTTTTGACGAATAGTTTTCTGTTAAAAAGTAAAAATAAATGGGTGTACGATGACGATTGTCAAACTAGTGTTTTATCGCAAAATCTTTATATGATTTTCCAAAGATCACGTAACTTTTATCTTACCTATATTTTACAGACTTACCCCAATTTCAATAAGACATTAATGGCCGGTTGCTAAAAAACGTATTAAATGTTTTAACACGAGTTATCCTTAATTCAAGTTAAAATGATGTTTTTGTGTTTTTGTGTGTTGTTCTGATTCGAGTTAAAACACTTAACTTAAGCAACAATAAGTGAAACAATTGTTAAGTGATGCAGAATTTCTTTAATAGTAAATTTACTAGTAAATGATTTTCTTTAATGTAGCAAGTGTTTAAAATAAACTTTTATTAAATTCTAAGTAATGTTATCTATTATTAAAAGACACCTTGTCCCGTAGTACCTCTGAAATTTTTCGCGGAACTCACCTTGGGAAACGATGGTGTACGAGGGGCTCTCTGGTGACCAACTAAACGAAAAACTGTTTTTGTAAAATCATGAATTGAATGTATGATAACAGTTACCCTAGATAGTGTTCTGCACGAGTATACTTTTAAAATAATTATGTTCCTATGGTGTCCACGAGGAGTTATACCGTATGTACCTTTTGAATAGAAAACAGCTCAAGACGAACTTATTCATCAGAACCTTTAACTCGTTGAACATATTTCTTGCGCAAATGAAATATTTATGCATTCGCTGCGTCATTTTTAATTGAAGTAAATAAAGGTTGTGTACCAATATGCAGTACATGCAATACTAGACTAACCGTGGAACAATCCTCCTAGAGTGTGACCAGTACCAAAGGCAAAGAGACTCAAATTCCTTACCAACTACAATCAAGGACACGCTAGCCAACAACACGGACACAGAATCCCGGGTTATCCAATTCTTAAAGTACATAAACATAAACTCAAAAATACAACTATCCAATTTAATGAAAATACTACTGATATAATATATTTTTAAACTATGTGCAGAATCACACACAAATGTAAATATGTAATATTAATATTGGTAACATATGTATCTGGTCGCCAATAGCCTGAGAAGCTGAGGCAACCATTAATTAGTTTAAATAAAAAATTGATGTGAAATGTGAATTTTCACACATTGCAGGGTTTCGCAGGTATATAATAAGTGAAGGCGACATGCTGAGTGTGTACGACAAAATTTGTTTTGTAGTAACCACGGCAAAATGAACGATATTTCTAAAATATTTTTTTGTTAATTTTAATTCGAATTCCTAATACCATTATTTAGGTTTCTAAATATATGCAGTATTTTTTTTATATAACAAGGTTCATAAGATTTTGAAAATTGCGCTATGACTTTCATTGGTTGTCTTAAATCATATGCTCCGCCCCTCTGGTTTCGTATAAATGACACATAGAATGAAAATATAATTCCAAAAATTGCAATTGGTTATTAAATTTACGCTCTTAAAAATTCAAAATTTGCTAAAATATAACTAGAATTTTAACAAATTAATTTAAACCAATTAATTTAAACAAAAGGAAAATAAAAAAAAAAAAAACAAAAAATTGACTACTCAAGCAAGGAACGAACCTGTGTAGTGAATAAGAAATCTGTGTAGTTAGCGCGCAACTTAGCCACTAGACCACAATGCGCTTAACGACGTAACGTGTTATATGAGTTTAACTTTTATGCATCGTCACACAAAAAATGCGTTATTTTCCGAAAACATAATCTGATCAAAAATTCCTGTTGTACTATTTCGGTTCACGCCAATGTACATTATTTTGAATTTTTTTCAGATTTTTAGCTTAAAACATCTGGGATAAAGGGTGTGGAACAAAAAATTTTTTGCACAATTTTGGCAAAAATCGCGTCAAAATAATTTATTTTGCAAAAATAAAATTTTGTTCGTTAATCCACGTATTAAAGGCTTTTATTTGATGCTCTACTCAGAATTAAAAAAAAATTTTTTTTGTTCGATGAGCACATATTTGTTTATATTTTTCGGGGGATATGTTTTTTAGATGTTTTAGTATTTTTCCTATGTGCGGGTCAAAGAGTTGTACAAGCATGCCAAATTTCAACTCTCTAGGTTTAGCTGTTTCACTACAATTTTTACCGAACAAACAGACAGACAGACAGACAGACAGACAGACAGACAGGCAGACAGGCAGACAGACAGACGACAAAATGACGGTATAAGGGTTTTTTGGTCATACCGACAAAACCCTAAAAACGTTCGGTTTAGTAGTGATTTTTTTATATTTTATATATTAAGTTTTGGGTTCATTGATATGCTCTTAAATAAATCAAAATGAGTAATTTAAAATTATTTGGAATGAAATCTATAAACGATTGAATGCTCCGAACGAGTATTCTCGCCATTGCTAATAATATTGCGTACCAGTAGTGCATACGCGCTGAAACGTATTGCGCACCGAACAGGTCTATTTTTATGCTTAAATATCATCAACATCATTAGCGGGACAGCTCGAAGTGAGTTTAACCTCTTGTTTCCAGGTTTTACGACTATATTTTTGTTTTTATTCCAGAATACTATGGTCAGTATTATATCCATATTTTAGCGCACACAGAAAGGCATCTACAGTTTATAGCCAGTTATGGACAGCTAAGCAGTGCACATAATATGTATAAATATTTTTGACATAGAATACGTCTATCGTTTCATTTTAGTACTGGCTTCCTCGGTAAAAATCCGTTTGTCTCATAAGAGTGTACACCAGACTTCCTTCAATAATTTCGAAACTATAATAGCTGACAATAATATAATAAGAAATTTAAGAGAAGAAGGTCCAAAGAGTCTATCGAAATAGCGTTCAAGGTCAGGTGGTGCAAAAGTGAGAGGCGCGCACGTTCGTCGTTATGTGGTGACATTGACA
Source organism: Liopterus haemorrhoidalis (assembly GCA_963971575.1). Classification (NCBI taxonomy): domain Eukaryota; kingdom Metazoa; phylum Arthropoda; class Insecta; order Coleoptera; family Dytiscidae; genus Liopterus; species Liopterus haemorrhoidalis. The sequence continues at coordinate 18,973,631 of OZ020617.1, forward strand.
CTCGGTGCACGCAATTGAATAAATATAACTCGGAACCGCAACTTGATAGCACGTACCGCGATTGAATCCACGTGCATACCACGTCAATGGCAAGAACTAACGTATTTGTCGTTTGTGGCTACAGGCCATAGGTTACGGCCATCTTTATACTTAAATAGAGTCTGTCGTAATTTAGAAAAAACTATAAATAGAACCATACAAAAGAAAACCACTAGAGAAATACAGTTAAAGCTCTATAGTCATGATAAGAACAACCTCTATCTCTACGGGTCAGACGGTTTGTAAGAAAAAAGATCTTTCAAGAATACAAGCAACAGAAATGAAGTTTTTAAGAGTTCAACAAGAAGACACAGTATTCTAAATGATGATATACGAGGTCTGTTCAAAAAGTATTGCGAATTTTGTGTTTTTTCAAAAATTATTTATTTATTCATGAACATCTATTTTGTCCCCTTCAAAGTAATCCCCACTAGATATTATACACTTGTGCCAACATTTTTTCCAAGTCTCGAAGCACTTGAAAAAATCATTTTTTGTGATCTTGTTCAGCTCCTCCTTCGATGCCGTCTTTATCTCCTCAATCGGCCTCTTTAGTTTCGGGAACAAGAAAAAGTCACAGGGGTCAGATCTGGGGAATATGGTGGCTGCGGCATTATTAGTGTGTTGTTTTTGGCCAAAAATTCGCGCACAAGCAACGATGTGTGTGCTCGGGCGTCCGGCACGCTCTTCGTCGTTCACATCTTCTCGGCCCTCTGAGAACATTTTGTACCACCGATAAACGTTGCTTCGGTCCAAGGTAGCTTCACCATATGCCACAGTCAACATTCGGAATGCGTCCGCGTACTTAATTTTGTTTTTCACACAAAATTTGATACAGATTCTTCGATCCATTTTTTGGTATAGGCTAAAATCGAAGACGAGCCAAAACACGTGCAAGCAAAGCAACTGTCAAAAATTAACTGAACATTAAAAATGGCCAAATTTGTCGGCATAAGTGAGAGACATGAGTACCAACATAACGCCATGAAAAAAATCGAAAATCGAATATACGTAACCCGCGGAAATTCAAAATTACTTTTTGAACAGACCTCGTATGTTATGAATAGAGAGTGGCCAATCTATGTGTTAATACGTTTAAATCCTATTATATTAAAAACCCCACTGTTGTTTTCAATTAAATAGGATTAAAACGTATTAACACCTAACTTAACAATTCTAAACGTTTCTAACTAAACGCATTCATCCAAAGAAATACTATGTTTTCACTATAATTACAAATCTAAGCCTAATGCTTCACTAATTAGATAGACTTGTGTTAAAATAAAATTCTAATGAAAGAGATTATTTCCATTCATGCCATTAACTGTACTAATTATTGCCGTTATTAATTTTCCTTCAGGTTTATTTTAAATTTTTAAGATGCAAAATATGTCAAAATTATATTTTTAAAAACAACGCCTATGTAGACGCATTAACTCAAGTTCAGGGCCCAATTACGTCCGTTCTTTATTATTAAAAATATTGTTTTGGAATTAAAATTGCATAATCCGTTTTATTGTAACTATCCCGTTACAGTTAGATTAGATTAGGTTAAAGATTACAATTTATTAGATGGTAAAAATTATCTATTTCTCAGAAATGCACCCTTAACATAAGCACCTTTAACATAAGACCTTTATTACTAACACTTGGCCTGTTAAAAATATATGATCCCAAAATTTTCAAAAAAGAGGTCGTTAATTTTTCACTAATTTACAAAACTGAGCAATAAATTGTACGAGTTACAAGTACCAACGTTTGGACTTGAAGACGAATTAATCTCTGTCTGCAATAATTATTAGTTTTAGTTATTTATTAGTGAGAGAATACAATTTAAATTATGAGAGCATAAATGTCATCTTGAAAACTTTGAGTTTAACCAGATGCACTAAATATGGAATTTGAGAACTTGAACAAAAGTCATATTAAATTCAGTGAAGTCTAATAATGACTGGTGACGAATAGAAGATACATTTAAAGGCCAGTTCGAAAATGTTTAACGAATCATTAGTTATAGTTATAGGGATGGGAATTTATTTTTGAATATCGATATATGCGCGATTCGATACATCGTAAGTGTGGTATCGATATTCGATATATATCGAAGTAAAAATATCGATATTTTCGATATATCGAAATAACTAACACGTAACATGTAAGATACATAAATTACATATTTTTTGGTTGGCTTGGCGGGAAAAGAAGTCGCCAAATGACAGACAATCACCTTACAGTTGGTACTCACCCAGCTACCAACCAAATTTCTAATATTATCCTTGTTAACAGCTCTCTTAATTAAATATATACATGCTGTTCACTTTTGTAAGGACAAACCAGATTTTTTGGTTACTTTTATACTGTATTACGGTCTTTAAATATCAATTAAAAATATTCCTTACACTGTAAAACCGACTTTAGATTTATTGGTTATGATCATTATTAAGAAAGTGACATTTTTTATAATTTTTTAATACCAACATGTCAATTTCAAAGGTGCAAATTATTGAAATTAAAATTTCGTCTTACAGGCTATTCCAAACGATTAGGCGGAACTAAATGGAAATTTCGTTATTTTAGGCTCGAAAAGGGACCTTGCTTGGGTTATTTCATGTTTCAGGTTTGCTATGTGAAAAATTAAAATTCCAACAGTGAAACTATGGAAACGAATGACATATGTCAAATATTTTAATACATTTTTCCATATTTTGAAGACAAAAAAAAAATAATAAATGGGAAATTTTTATTAAGAATGACAAAAAACTAAAATTTAATGAAAAGGACATTTTATAATGACAATCAATTTAATCTAGAATTTGCAATGTGAGCATGGCTTTCAAAGCCTAAACAAAATGACCAAAAGTCTGAATTAATTGATAAAAGTTACTAGATTTCAAAAATTAGTTCCGCCTAAACGTTTGGAATAGCCTATAGTTTGTTTCTACAAAAGTGAACAGCATATATTTAAATGTAAAAAATATACAAGAATACCGATATTTTGTGCGAATATCGATATTTTGCGCGATATATCGCATTTCAAATATCGATATAAAAATATCGATATATTTTTCTAAAGTATCGATATTTTCGATATATCGATATATCGTTCCCATCCCTATATAGTTATAGTTCAACCTGTAGTTATTATATAACTGGCATTATTAAAATTTCAACCCTCGTAATTCATTATGGCCAGCCTGACGAGTCATGACTAGAGTTCAAATTTTGCTCCCACAACAATAAATTAGAAAAAAAATGGATATTACAAAGCGCTACAGCCAACGTTAAATTGGTCAGCAATTTATCATTATAAAACAGTAAATAAAAACATAATCTAAATACTAACTTTTGAATAACTTTATCAATTACCAGTGCATCAATCTTATTAATTGTATTTCTTGTGGGGATTTCTTTCTGCAATTCCATCCAAGACAAAGTTGTTGAAGTGATTAATATGGAACATAAGCACTTGATTAATGTTCACCTACTATATCATGTTTTAAGACAGTTAGCTTAGTGATTGGAGTTTAAACCATGACTTGAGCTCTTGGTCTAGACTAATATTCAGACTAAAGGTAGAATACGTTAATCATTTGTCGACAACAAATTAGGAGATAGTTAGGTGAAGCTTTATGGTGATACAGTGCTCACACATAATGATAAATGATTATTTTACCTAACTTCTATAAAAACAATTTTAAAGTCACACAATCGCCTGTGAATGTATTAATGAAATTAGAAATTTCTATTGATTCTGGACAGCGATTTATACGGTAATAAGTAAGATAGCGATCAAAACTATGACTTGGTGTGACTTCTGGACAGTGTTGCCAGATGGTGAAAAAGAAAAAATCGTACCAACACTTCAAAATGACCGTATTTTCAAGAAAAAAATCGTACAAACAATCGAGACAAAAAAAAGTGAAGATATAAAAAAAGCTCCTCGCTTCGATGACAAAAAATCAAAAAGGTCCTCACTTGTAAAATACAAGTGATGAACAAAAAAAAGGTCCTCACTAGTGAAATACAAGTGATGAGAAAAAGAAAGGTCCTCATCTCTACTTTTAAATCCATCCTATAATATAATACGTCTGTTTGTATGTTCGTATGTTCGGTATGTTCGACCGGTCGTTTCTTCATTCCCCGATAGAGGCGCGCATATGTTAATTATTTATGTCAAAATTGTTTAAAATATATTGTTGATGCAATAATAGTGAATTTTCTACGAACACTTTTTATAATTATTATAAGATGCAATAATAGTGAATATTCTACGAACACTTTTTATAATAATTGATAGAATTGTAAGAAATTATTGTTTATGTATTGGACAGTAGTGTGCTGTGAATTTTTGTTTTGAGTGTTGACATTAAATTAGTAAAAATGACAGTTGTGTTTTTCATTAAAAAATCAGTTCACAATTATTAATTTAGTTGTGAAATACACCGATCGGTTTTTTTACGAAACAAAACCAGAAAAACGTTATCCTTCCGTGATATATATCGACATTTTTGATTAAAATTATTATTAGCAGAAAAATAATTATTTTAAAAAATATTTGGTTTTGATGAAAGTAAGAAAAATTTGACTTTTTTTTCTTTATTATTATTTTTTCAATGCTTTATTATTTTTTTGTTTCTACGATTTATAGGACAAGATTTACAATATCCCACTGCAAACTCTATACAGATGGCAGCACATAACGACTACACTAAATAATTCAAGAATTATCAGTGGCTCTAAAACAATGGTTTCTGTTTATTTATTCACCTTAAAAGCACTATCTTAGGTTATGGTTGATAACTGTTTATTTTTTTTTTTTTTATAAACCACCTAAAAATAAATTGTATTTTAACTGTTCTGTGCAGGGCTAGGGACAGTGATTCATCTTAAAAGTACTATCTTAGGTTATGGTTGATAACTGTTTTTTTTTTTATAAACCACCTAAAAATAAATTGTATTTTAACGGTTCTGTGCAGGTCTAGGGACAGTGATTCACCTTAAAAGCACTATCTTAGGTTATGGTTGATAACTGTTTATTTTTTTTTTTATAAACCACCTAAAAATAAATTGTATTTTAACTGTTCTGTGCAGGGCTAGGGACAGTGATTCACCTTAAAAGCACTATCTTAGGTTATGGTTGATAACTGTTTATTTAGTTTTTATAAACCACCTAAAAATAAATTGTATTTTAACTGTTCTGTGCAGGGCTAGGGACAGTGATTCACCTTAAAAGCACTATCTTAGGTTATGGTTGATAACTGTTTTTTTTTTTTTTTATGAACCACCTAAAAATAAATTGTGTTTTAAATGTTCTGCACAGTCCCACCTGTTTAGAATCTCTGTATATTGAACAAATGACGTGTGTGTGACGCATGCGCAGTGTTCAGTGGGATATTGTAAATCTACCCCGTAATTTGAGATATAGTGTAAGTATGCTTTTTTCCGTGTGCCCTTTTTGCCGTGTGTGTATTTTTTTATGTGTGCTTTTTTCCGTGTGCGTATTAATCCGTGTGCGTTTTTTCCGTGTGCGTATTTTTATATTATATAAGAAAATGGAAAATTAATTTTAATAAATATATTTTAAATTTAACGTCTCAAATCATTTTTGGTTTTAACATTATAAATATAATGCACTGACTGAAAATGAATCGTTTTCCCATCTTAAAAAGTTAATGAATTAATAATTCGGAATAATGCTCATTATTTGTCCAGTTTTTAATAATGGGCGAAGAGTTGATTCAATTTGAATTGGATGAAGTTAGGCGTATGGCTAGAGAAAGAAGTCTGAGGTGTCGAGCAAGTTCCATATTAAGGTAATGATTTGTTTGCCAATACAGTTGGCAATGGGTGCACTAGTATCTATATATTTACCTAAGATCCATAATGCTAATTAAAAAATTTGGTTTTTCCATCCTTCTTGGAGCCCCCCCCCCTGGGTGCGCCACTGATTACAGTACTCTTATACCCTTCCACACTAGAACTTTAAGATCGGATGTTAAAGTGAATGTGTCTTTAAATGCTAATGTGAAAACGTATGACTTCGTCTAGATACAAGTGATGTTGAAGGCAGAGATCTGTGTCTTAAACATCGTCCGCATTGCCAACATAATTTCTATTATAAAAAAATACTCTTTGAATTTGTACTGTCAACATTTTGTATTATCATAAACAAGAATACTGTATTATATCGACGTTATAAGAAGTTTATACTTATTGTTATAATAAAATTATTTATTTTAATAATGTGTTTAATAAAATACAGAGTTACAATAATTGAGATAAAATGTATCGACTTACATGTTAATACAGGTGTAATATATTCTTTATTGTAGAATGAAATGAAATATCCATATTTGTTTATAATAATTCAAAATGTGCGTCTGCGCAGACAGTTCAAAACTGGTAATTTGACGGTAACTTAAGGACAAAATTACTGTAGCTGATGACAGCACCGGAGATTTAAACATCAATTATGAAAGCAAACCGATGTTAAACATTGGTGAACTTTAAGTTCACTCGTCTTAAAGTTCTAGTGTGAAAAGTGTATAACTAATGAGGAGTGAGCTTTATGATCGAATATTATACCAGCATACCCGAGCATACCCGATCTTAGCGAGATAAACAATTCTATTTAAGAGCGCGTCGATTTGAAATCCGAGGGCTAAAATATTCAATATATCGCATTATATAATATTAATATTTAACTTACTAAAAATGTATATAAATAAATATGTTTCATCAATAAAAACATCAAAAAAATCGTACATCTGATACCAAGAAGTCGTACATCGTACACATGCAAAAATAATCGTACAAATACGATTTAAATGGTACATCTGGCAACACTGACCTATATGAACTAATATTTACAATAATTTAAACAAGAGCTGTCATTTAATTCAGGGTATTAAATTTAAACAGAATACTTTTTCAATAAATCAAATAAATTATATTTTAACACGTTGGCTGACATGTGAGATCAACATGGTTTCATACATAACGTTACTCTCACAGCCCTGTGAAGCCACGTGATCTCATACTTTATCAATTTCGTTTCAGCTGTTTTATTATTGCCAAGAATTATTTGCTCAAAAGAAACTGAAGCTTAAGTAAAGAAATATGCTTTTAATATATTATATGTATGTTGTTATAAATTTTAATTGACAATATTACAATAAATGCGTATAATTTTGATGAAATTTTAAATTTCCTAACTAAATAATTAATATTAACATTATTTTTAGATAGTGTAAGTATATTATATTTTTATTTTAACATACAAATTTTGTATGTGTCAAAGAATCTACAAGAAAATCATAATGTAAGCTCTTGAAAGCCAACCGTGTACTTTTCCACGCTTTACCTAAAATCTATTAGCTTTATGGGGAATTTATCCTCTCCCAGGTACTTAGTCATTAGTAGGTTTGTTCCAACTATCGGTTTTTTTATCGTTCGTTGTACTAACCTTGTACGATTACATGTACTACGTTCTGTACATACGTGAACGTTGAATCGTTTTTGAATTGAAGTGTAGTTGGAACATTTTATTGGCGCGTTAGAACGAAATTGAAGGCTGGAATTTGCACTGGGAATCATAATCTACATTTTCCTAACGGACGTTACCCGTGTAAGACGATATTCAGAAATCTGTCCAAGAATGCATCATAAATTCGAAATGGAAAATAATTCTCGTTTTTCTTTATTTCTTTCGGATTCCTTCAAATATAGCTCTAAATCGTACTCATCACTTGACTCACTGTCTATAAAAAAATCTGAATTTCCGTCCAAATCCCTAATTTTTAAATTAGAAGTTAAGCTAATAACTACAAACTTAAATTAGAAATATAATAATATCCTCCAAATTTGCGTCGAACTAACGTCCACTAGAATAACATTTTGTTCTGTGTGACAGTTTGTTCTGGTGGAAGAATTTGTGGATTGAACTGACGGTTCAAAACCGTTCATAGACGGGCAATAAAATAGTTGGAACATAAAATTGTACTGTGTTACGTATGATATAAAACTATGTTGGGACGACATTTTTCATTCGCACAAGTTTCGCGAATTACCATGAAATTAGGAGTTTCCCAAAATTAATTTCTTTTTGGAAAACACTGGACTTAATTTCAAACCAGTATGGGGATCGATAGGTTTTAAATTTCATGAAATTTCATACTTTAAGGCAGTGCCATGAGACGATGCTACGCGTATCGCGGCGCAATGCATCCAAGAGAAGAAAAATGTACAAATAATTTGTCTATAATAGACAATACTTACTTAATTGAAATATATTGAAAATAAACTCCAAGTCTCACATGTCATAGACCAGGGCTGGCGGACCTATGACACGAGTGCCAGTAGTAACACGTGAAGAAAATTTATTGGCACGCAAACGATTTGAAAACTTTTTTTTTTATTGTAATATATCAAAAAGATGCATATTTCGGTATATTAGGCGAGTTTAGCAAACGTAATTGCTGAGATTCAGAAATCAAGCTGTTTACTTTGTGATTATAGTAAATTCTTGTCAGTTCACTAAACGAACAGCGAGCGAAATACTACCATCTGTAAGTCAACATACACAACAGTTGCGTTCGCTAAATCCTCCCATTATTAATTTAATTAACAAATAAATTATAAGAATAACAGTCATATGACATATTGGACTTTTGGATCGTCTGAGTCACCAACGTTGAAATTATCCAGATTATGTGCCAACCTTAAAGAAAAGGAAAGGGGAACGAGCATAAATACCGTATCTTACAGAATATTATACAGACAAAGGTTGAAGAAGGAAGAAATCCTAAAGGAGCAAGTCCTAAGAATTGGTGCTGGAAGACTAAGAATGATTATCTGACTTGGGAACCTAAGGAAGTGATTTGGAAATTCATCCACACAACTATATCGGAATGCTACAATGGATGAGACAAGATAAGGAGATTGTCACACAATTACTAATTGTATACTACTAATAAGTTTGTAATGTTTGGTACGTGAGCACAAAAAGGTTCGCTACCTCTGCCCTAGAAGAATGCCAATGTAGAATCAACGTTGCCATCATATCATATTTGTGTGCAAAACATTTTTTCATTTGATACAACAAATTGAATAAAACGAAATGTATATAATTTAAAAAAAAAAAACAAGTGAGCATGTAATAGAACAAAGCCAGTAGAGTTTGTATGAACATGTGAGTGGAATGGACCATAAAATATAAGTATAATTGGTTTTCGAAGCAAGAATGTCGAAAAGGAAGTTCGGAGAAAGACCAAGAAAAACATGCAAGATGGAATTTAAAGAGCAACAGTAAGAAGAGGGATTAAATGGGAAGAAACAAGGACTATGCCACAAGATAGAAAGAAGTGACAAGAAGTATAGAGAAGGGCACCGCAAGATTAATACTCAAATGCGAACAGCCTGACAACAGAAAATGGCAAAAAGGCTTTAGAATTAAAGGCTTTAGGTGTACGTATAAAATTTTTAAAACTTTTAATTTCTATATATGCTCTTTATAACTCCTATTTATTATATATTTTTGCTTGATGTGCTGCAGAATTTTGGGAAGTGCTTTGAGTGTACCCCGGAACTCAAGAAAAAGGTTCCGGAGTACTGGTTTAAGGTAATCATTGGAGCTAGGACATAGTTAGGCCTAAGCCCATTCATTTTATTCATGTGCCGAACTTGTCAAAACCGAAACTCGTATTTTATCTATTTCTAATACGCTCATAAAGAGTCTAATCTCTTGTATTCCAATTAAATTTAACTGTGAACACCCTAATTACTGTGTTAGACACCGACCATAGAGGGTGACTATGGTCTATTGAGGTTTTTCATATATAGTTTCCAACTTAAAAATATTAATAAAAGTAGATGATCAAAAAGAAAATGTTAGGTTAAATATAAAAAAGAAAAAACCTAATAAAAAGGGCAATTGTATGAACTTATATGAATTTTTCAGAATTGCAAGTTATAATGCAGACATTTTCTAAATTTTCGTTAGAAAAACTATTTCTGCTTGGCGTAAGAATATTTTTAAATCTTGAAAAAGTTCTTTCGACTTCGCAAGTAATGACGGAGCTCTGTAAAATTATTTCGATATTGATTAAAATATGGTTCTAAAAAATCGGGGCAGTCATCGGAATAAATTTGTGTTAATATGCGAAGATCTGGATTTCTCTGAAGAACTTCGTCAATTTTATTATTTAAATAAAGGCCGAAGTTACTTGTTTTAATTTTTCTTATGGCCTTTGCTGCTTCGGCAATTAACCAGGACAATTCTTATTCTTTGAAACATTCCATGCCTGAACAGGATTCGAACCCGAGACCTTAACAACGCAGAGCGCATGTGTCACCACTACGCTACGCCGGTCGGCATTAAAATTATCTTGTAATCCATCGACATTAGTTCTTTGTATCTTTTCACTGACGTGTTGAGTTAAATAATTTATTTTTGTGCATATTATATATTTTTAACAAAGTATACAAAACAGTTGTTTTTCGTTAATAACTTGAAAATGATCAGTAAATCCATATTCTGTTAAAATCTGTGGTAAAAAATTTAATTCAGCCATTTTAATATCTCCAAAATAATAAAAATATAAATAACAATAATAAAAAAAAATGTCTACAAATTTCTCTTTCTGAAAGAAATACATTTTAAAAATGTTATAATTATTATTATTGTAAGAAAGTAAATATTAGTAGATAGATTCAAGAAGTGTTTGAAAGTATATGCTCTAAATCTAAATACCTATAAGAATTATTGTTCAGTTCTGTTCACAGTTCAGAATAAAAATAAATAGTTGACAGGACTTACAAAGTTTATACAGATTAAATTACGGTTCAAGAGATTACAGGTTTGAATGTATTTTGCATTAAAAGAAATGTTTTTCTTTAATAACATTGCTTAACAATGATAACATCTCACAATGATATTGCATTCAACAATGTACAATAGGAAAAACATATGTAGTAGCATTTGCATTAATAAGACAGGAATGTTTTAGATAACGAGTACCCATTTATTGATATTATGATGTGAATTTTTCTACGTCTATGAACATTTCATTAATAATGTCGTTAGTGCAGATTGGCCTAAAAACATCAGAGCCCTGGTAATCATATTGTAATGTTACAAAGTGGGTAAGAGGTATTGATATATTCGATATCTATGCCCCAAATCTATATAACAATGCTGTAACCATAGCATGTAATGCAACCGAACGTAGCGTAATATCACCATATCAATAACGGCACGTAACTTAGGTATTATCTGTTGCATGTGAGCATGAATATAAGCAGTGTTTCAAGTTAATTCGGCATTTTATCAGACTTCGATTTGTCAGAGTGGGATTCATTCGGAATATCCAACGTCTGGTGTAGAACAATTAACGATGTCCAGTTTCTGGTTTTGGTGGTGGTGCGATATGTCTGCCGGATTTATCGCACTTGTATGTGCACGCTTATAAATTAAACCTGTCCGATTTAAGCGAGATATAATTACTTTAATTTGTTGATATAATCATGTTTGTTTAGGGGAGTCGTTTAATTAAAAAAATGTTTGTTGAGTAAAAATCTCTCTCTTTCTCTCTTTGTCTTCGTTTAAATGTACCTTTATCGTATATATGAACAGAAATTTATTAATCTATTTATTGTTTTACTAACTAACATGTCTGTATTCGTACGTTTTTTGTTCGATACACGTCTGCGGTACCGTAAATAATAAATTAGATATTTCAGTTTATTCATTCGGAACTTTTCTTTTATAAATTTTTCCTGTTAGGTAAACAGTAATGCCCAGTTGTATAAAAGTCTTAGAGGTAGAAGTAAGCTAAAACTCCATATAAAACACAAAATTACCTAACAATGCATCGCGATGCTAGTTGTGCATAGCTAATGCAGAAAACACGAGTTATTTGTAGTACGTCGAGCGCAGCGAGTAGTGCTCCAAAGAAACAAGTGTGACAATATAGACGATATAGACAATAAAACGAGCATAATGTACTATTTTTTATACAAATTTTATATTTTGATTTATAATAAATATCGGAATACAATCTAGGGATTTTTGTGAAATGGGGTCACCATAGTTTATAATAAAAGAATTTCTGTGATACCACAACACTACAGTATTATGATAAATGCAACACAACAAATTTTATTTTTGAATTTTCTTAATAATCTATAATATAATACGCCAACGTGTGTCCCTGCGTGGGTGCGTGTTATGACGTCAAAAACAAATTTGAAGCGAGATTCCGAAATGTAACGAAATATTCCAAAGCTCACCGAAGTGCATATTAACATATGGCGCGTGATAATACTAGTTGTTAATTGATATGTTTACACAAAAATAATATAAATTAAAATTATTAGTAGCAGAAAAATAATTATTTAAAAAAATATTGGTTTTGATGAAAGTATGTAAGAAAAATGTGACTTTTTTTCTTTATTATTATTATACGATTAACCTGCTAAATTATCTAACGTTTTAAATTTTCAAAAATGTAAATATAATGCAGTGAGTAAAACACGCTTTAGTAAAAATGAATAATATTTACCAAAAATTACCGGCCGACTTTGGTCATTCATATAAGCTTCTAAAATTGGTTCTAAATATTTAAAATATTTTGGTAAAAATTACAAATTGATACATTCAATAGTTTGCACTTTTGAAATAGTATGTCATGTTGGTATTAAAACATGGTAAAAAATTTTACTTTCTTAAAGATAAATATATATCATAAAGATAAATGATATCTTAGTTATAATGATCATAACAAACAAATCTGAAGTAGGTTTTACAGCGTAAGGAATATTTTGAAATGACAAATTTACATTTAAAAGTCAGTACTACACTATAAAAGTACCCAAAATAACCAGATCTGGTTTCTATACAAATGTGAACGCAATATATTAAAGCTGGCAAACAATTAAATTTTACTGTGTAATAGTTTCTCGCGATTTATTTCAAACTGATTTGAGATATAGTATAAGTACGCTTTTTTCCGTGTGTGTATTTTTCCATGTGCGCTTTTTTCCGTGTATGTATTTTTCATGTGCGCTTTTTTTCGTGTTCGTATTAATCCGTGTGCGTTTTTCCCGTGTGCGTATTTTTATATTATATAAAAAATTGGAAAATTTATTTTAATAAATAAATTTTAAATTTAACGTCTCGAATCAAGAAAGAAGTCTGAGGTGTCGAACATTAAGGTAATGATGTGTTTGCCAACACAGTTGGCAACGGGTGCACTAGTAATATTATAAAACAATTATCTGACATGGAAATACTTACAAATTATATTAAATTAACATTTTAAAATATTTGAGGTTATCGATGACACGCCGTAGAGGAGTAGTACTGCCAATCTCTCAAAGTAAAAAGTCACCAAAAACAGTTTAACAATAGCTTCTATTTTTAAACTGTTTTCAGTGTAACAATGATATTATTGTGAACGCAAAGTATAATAACTAAATTTAATACACATTTACATTAAATATTTAATTTTATAAGTTTGTTTATTTTTAAACTGTAATTAACAAATTATTAAAAATAGTGTGCCTTGACGCCATTGTTTACTATAAAGCTATAAGTTATTCTTGTTATTCTTTTAGAAACATAACTGCAACAAATATCTCAAATCCCCCGTACATTTTTCAAGACTGATATATAAAATGCCAATGTAGAATCACTTCTGAAATTTTTATTACTCCCATGCCCAAACCCACATTCATTTTTACAATGTTTTAAAAAATATTTTACTGATGTAACTGACACACATAGTTTTCCTGAATGCCAGGATACCACATTTTGTCATTTAATAAACGTATTTTTCCAAAGTTTGTTCGAGGTAGCATATTGTAGTAAGTGTCGATAAAATTGACTATACCATATTTGGTACATAACTCCTTTATTATGACAGTAAAAACAATTTAATGCATATATGAAAATCCCATTTTCCAGTGAAGTGCAACGTTAAATTGGGAATATCATTTTAATTTTATAGCATTTAACAATGGAGTGAATAAATCGAACTTTAATGACCAATAAAATGGCTATATTTAAATTAACGATCTCCAATAGTTGACTTAATTTGTAAAGAATCTTAAATTTGTAGTTAAATAAAACACTCGGTAATTTTCACAAAATGTTTATTAATGCTCTATGCGTATTTCGGCAACGATGCCATCTAAAGTTCAAATTGCAGTTTGTGATTTGAACTCCTGTACAGGATGTATCAAGATAGAGGTAACACTATTTTTGTCGAAAATGTGACGTGTGAACAAGTTAAGAAAATATTTTGTTAACTAAAATTTATGCAGATGAAATTTATCCAAATGAATGGTAGTATTGAAATTTTTCGCAACGAACCGGAAGTACAGGATATCAAGAATAACTTTGATTTTTTAAATAGGAACATATGTCTTGTTGGGTATTTTTGTATAGAGATTTTGAAAAGAAACAACTTTTATTGGAACGTTTTTTAGGGTTTTATAGGTATGAAATAAAACCCTTATACCGTCATTTTGTCGTCTGTATGTCTGTCTGTCTGTCTGTTCGGTCAAAATTGTAGCCAAACGGCTAAACCTAGAGAGTTGAAAAAAATTATTTAAAAAAAAAGTATTTTAAAATACTGAGTAGGGTAAAATAAATTATTTAGACGCATTTTTGGCAAAATTTTATGCCACACCCTGTAGCCCAGATGGTTTAAACTAAAAATTTGAAAAAATTCTAAGTAATGTACATTTGTGTGAACCAGAATACAACAGGAATTTTTGATCAGATTATGTTTTCGGAAAATAACGAAATTATTGTGTTTTGTGCTTGACCACGTAAAATATTTAATAATTTATCTAAGACAGTGAACCAGCGTGCTTTGAATGTTTAATGGCTAACTTGCTCGCGTTCTAGACACACACTTTATACCAGTAAAGAATGTTTTGTACTAATTTTTTTCGTTACCGTAATTTTTTTTGCCTCTTCACTTTAAAATAATTGTGACAATTTTTTTTGCTATTCACTTTGTTACCCTATACTTAAAATTGCATAATTTTACATTGTCGGAATTTTTGTCCATTTGTGGGAAATTTTGTACCTTGCTGTGGGAATTTTCTTTACAAATTGTTGGCAACACTACGTGGACAGCCGCCCCATAGTAAAACACCGTAGAAAAGGTTGCAGTTTATAAAGAAAAAATACGAGATTCGGGTAACATCAATCAGCGCCACATTGATCAATTTTCTCATAGCAAATATTATTATATGAATTCTACTTGCGGTGTTTTGAAAATACTGCATCTATTTCAATTTACTATCAATTGTCATCCCGAGAAACTTAACCATATATGTGTTGATACTGTAATCAAAACGATTATGTAGTACCATTTGTTGCGTCCTGTCGCGGTTTAGTATTCAAATATTTCGGTACGAGCAAATGTGTCATTTGCTAATTTTAAAGAATCATTAATTGAGTTTGATGAATTAAAAAAAATACTTTAATGAACCTACGAATGAAATAATAATTGCTGAAGAAGGAAGTTGTACGGGTTGCGGACAGTAATGAAAACCAATCAAATCAGCTGACATAATAATTGTAATAATTGCTGGAATAAATCGTAAAAGCATTAAAAGACTTCAGTAAATGACAACTTCGGTTCCATATGTCGAGGATTTAGATACAATAATGAATAAGGCAGCAGTCTGACTGATCGAGCGCCGTCGTGTAACGTAGCGCCGAGTCGTGTAGTGTCATTTAAAAATTTAAAAGCTGGTCTGACTGATCAAGTACTGTCGAGTATTATCGATCATTCAGTGTCAAGTAAATTTGTTTCTCACTTGTCAAATAGTGCATATTCCAACCTAAAATAATACTATCAAACAGTTAATACTAATTAGCGAGTCCATTTTACTCTATATTGTAATTTTGTTGTTTTTTTTTGACGTTCCAACTGTCAAATAATATATGGTTATGAACTGTATATGCTTAAATGCGCATGTGCTATTGCCTCGAGCGTCGAGTGAAATTCAAACCGGTTTGAAATACAAACAACTTGATGCTACTTGACAGCAAACGATGGTTCAGTGCGACTCATGCCCTTAGTTAACGTGTGTTTGAAATTTGCTCGACAGCAAACGATCGACAGCACTCGATCAGTCAGACCGCGGCCTTATGGTGGCGCTGTCGTTCGTTTACTAATTTTGCCTAAGGGTCTCTAGTTACTCCATTGTCGAAGACCTAGTATTTGTTGTAAATTGAACTGATATATTTATTTGCTAACCATAAATATGTATTTTCACAATTTCATGGTTTACTGCACATAAACATAAAATAATTAATGATTATTTATTTTGTATGTTTTGTTTAACATTGTTTTCTTTACTTAATTACGTAGAACAAATGAATAAATTTACTCACAGTATGAGGCACCAACAGCTTTTATTTACTTTATTTCACAAAATATTTACACTTTGTTATATTTAAGGACCTTGTTGAAGATAAATTAAAAAATTCTTTTAATTTTGTATTCGCAAATAGGTGATGTAACTCGACCAGCCGCTTTTAAAATGTTAGGTTAGGTATTTCTTTTGTACTATTTAATTTGTGAATATTTTATTGCATAGTGTGTAATTGCCTCTTGGTAGGCAACGTTAAGAAAGATATTGTAAGGTTTAAAGTTATGATTTGTCAAAAAAGAGTAATGAACAACTAAAAAGTAAGCAAACCACTATCTATTTAGTGAGAGAAACTTATGTTTCATGTCACCTTCAGTCGATATTTTCGACAGGATCATTAAATATCAACAAAACCCTAATTTCCAGTATAAACCTTTCAAAATTCAATTTTCCAAGTAAGACAATATTTCCAAATTATAGTTTGTGACGGAATGGAACGTCGAGATTATTCAAGTCGTTGGTCGTTTATTAGGTTCTTGTGGGTAGCTGGAGCACAACAGTATAAGATTAATATTATTTATTGACTAATTATTATAGATCTAAGAATTGCATTCAGCGAAAGACCTAAAATTAAATATTGTTATATTTATATATGAAGAGATGAATTTATGGTTCTTGGCTTTGCTAACTGTGATTTTAGAGCGTGGTTCCTATCGAAGATAGAGGAAGTGGAAGCAGGCAGTTTCTGCCGAGTTACTGGTCTAACATCGGTTTGGGTAAATGATTGGCCTCTTATGTCGCTAACAGTGACTGGGATCCATAGCAGATGGCGATGGTGGTCAGTGTACGTGATTTGGTGATATACGGCCAGATAGCGTTTTCGTTGTTGGCACTAGGTATCAACGTCAGTATTCGTATTCATTAACCTCACAATGGCACCACGTAACTATGGCCACTAAGTGACGTGAAGCCGAAAAGTGTGTAGTCCGCAACCCGGCCTAAGCCGACACAATGCGGACTATTTAAAGCACCTTAAAGAACACATGCTCAATTTAGTACATGCCCTCCCGAAGCTCCCATTGCCAAGAAACCACATACTTAACATCTGCTGGCTTCCGTTAGTTAACATAAGATGTGGCGGTGGACTATTATGTCTGATGGGAGATTCAGTGTGTACACGCCAGTAACATGCTGTTGACTTCACACTCTCCGAAATACCCAACAATGACAACAGCTATATGCGATTACTTAGTAGTACGACCCGGCTTATGCCGACACAACGCAGACCACGTAAATACCCTAAAGAATACGTGCGCAATTGAGCATGTACCTTCTGGAACGTCCGAATGCCAGCAAGGTGTATATCATGACTATGGAATCGTCACCGATACTGAGGAGTTAACCCCAGTATGACGGACTTCCAAGTACAAATAATCTCGTTACAGCACCACATAGCTACGGCCACTATGTGAAGTACAACCGAACAGTGTGTGGTCTTGACCCGGCCTAGGCCGATACAACACGTACTACGCGAATTCCCTAAAGAACACATGCTCAATTGAGCACGTACTACCTAGGAAATCCAGTTACCGGGCTATCGTAACTCGACCTCAAGGCGGCTTTCCTCTTCTTCCTCATCGATTGGTCTCCGGCTCATTCGAAATCTGTAATTGCCGGCCTCTACAGTAGCTAATAATCTCTATGTATATAAAATGCAACGTCTCTGTATGTATGTCCTTAAGTGCGCTTTTCACGGATTTCAAGAATTTTTTTTCTCTCTCTTCTGTTTGTAGCTATGTCGTATGGTCAGGTTTTCGGCTACGTTTTATTAAAATTGGTTCAGTGGTTCAAAAGCTATAATTATATTTGGACGTGCGTGTAAAACGAAATCCATGATTTCTATTTATATTTAACGCATTTTCTTGAAATTATCAACGACAACATAGGTTTCGTCAAGTTGGTAAACAATTTATATACTAATCAGAAAGGAAAGACTTTTTAAAATCTGTTCAGTAGTACCGACAGTTACGACAATTTTTACTGGAATGGTAATCTTAGCTCATTTTGACGCTCTCTGCCGTACTTCCATATCTGTCGACACGGTTTTGGATAAACAAGATGTCATTCACTCGAATTCCTGAATTTTTTTAACCGATCACGATTACTTCCTCATGCTCTTACTTTGATAGTAGTTTCCTCAGTAATGTTGCTGAGAAATATAAATCCACCAGAATTCTTTTCGAGTGAAATCGAACAGTTTAAGAGACTATTTAGTAGAGGCAACCATTTTGGTTGCGGTACAAGCGAAAAGGTAGTAATTTATTTATTTATTTAAGTAAATGTTGCGCAACAGAGCTGCACTAGAAAAGTGCCACCCCAATAAAAGCACAACAATACAAAATACAAAAAATTCTTATGATTAAAGAAATTTGTACGTATCAAGTTGCATTCACATCAATTAGCAGAACATTATAGTTTTATATATATATACATATGTGATGTATGTATAGATTAAAAAATTAAGAGAAAGATTTTTTTTTTTTTTGTTGAATAAGTTTAATTATATTGAAGGCTACTTATGTTATTTTTTATTGTTTTCTTAAATTAATTTAAAGAATTAAAGAAAATATTCACGTTTGTGGTATCCTGGTTAACTGTTGTCGATGTTCTGTGTATTGTTGAGTTGCTGTTAGACAATGTACTTAATACTGGAATAAAGAGCTGAGACTAGGAGAATGGGATTTCGTACCGGGTAGTGGTAAATGTTAAAATTAAAAAACGGGATAATTGACTGACCATCTATAATATTATTAATAGTTTTAAAAAAGAATATTAAATCGTTTGCCATCCTTCGTTTTTTTGAGTGATTCAATATTATAGGAATTTAGGCTGAAATTATAACTTTTCAGATCAGCGTGTAATCTCTAGGATACCGATGATTGCTATATTTTTACCATTTAAATTCAAGCGCCTACGATTTTCTGTCAGGGTTTGTTTTGCAATGACTATTAAAAAGTCACAGGGTCACATCCTGAAGATGTCAGGCGTTGATTTGCGGAGTCCATGCCTCTTGCATTGATAATTATATGTTTCGTGTTTGCGTATCAATTCTAGCTGCTATCTGTACCTGCTACCAGCTAACTGTAAAACTAAAAACAAAGTTTATAAAGAGACTCTCAGATAAGTAATACTGTTGAGTTTAATCATGTCCTTTCACATGTATATATTATTATCTTCTGTCTGATCACCTATTTATGAGTAAGTATCTTGTTTCAAAAAAAATTTAGGTCAACGATAATGAATTATTCCCGAGCGAGGCAGCTAGTATATAATAAAATATGCACCATTGCATTTAAAATTTTGCACGTACCCCTCCTAATGGCACAAATGATCAAATGACATTAATTAGTTTAATATATCATAAAAGGCCCTTAGTACTTAGGAAGAACAAAATAAAAAATATATCTGTGTTTCTTACCTTCCGAGCTATGGGTTTGTAAAACTTAAGACAGTTCTACCCAGCATTTATAATATCACATCTTGGCCACAAAACAGTATAACCAACTATTTATTCTTAACACGCTTTTCAATTACACTGTATAACTATATTGTCAATCGGTACATTTACATAATTGTTTTATATAATTTAGAATTATTGAAATTAAATCAATCAAATAAAATATGGAAATATAATTTGTTTGTGTTTTTATCATGTAAAGCATGCGCTTTTACTCGTACAGAGCATTAGATAAAATACACTAGATTACCCTTAAAACAGATTACATCGTGGTGTAGAATTAATGCGCATAGTTTAACATTATTTCGATTTCTCAATTGTGTGCAGTTATTTGAATCTCCTGGATATATGGTTCTTTGTTTGAACCCACAAGCAAATAGCGGATTCATATGGATTAAAGAAGTGCATTTTATATGATATATGTATATTTGTAGCTGCTTTACGTGGGACGTAATGCATTGTTTAAGTGCATATAACATGTCAGGATTTCATATTCTTGTAAGATAAGCAGGAAATGTACTGTCCAAAAAGATGACATTTGTTTAACATATGACGTATAAAGTAGAAATTTTATAATTTAGAATGATAAATGCATCGTATTTAAAAAAAGGCAAGGTGAACATTTTTGGACAGTTGTTTAGTTATTTAGGTACTGGAGGCAAGCACGTATTCAAGGGGGGGGTTAATGGGGGTAATTACAACCCCCCCCCCCAAATACTGGAAAATTTATCTCTTAACCCTCCGCAAGCCGTGCGAATTTTGTACGTCGCAAACCATGGTAGTCATTTTGACACCTTTTATAATTCTGCTAAATAAAATACGGATAGAAACATATTTTAGCATAATTCTTCACAAATAATTATACTCTAACCCTATCACGACTAACTCAAAAACAGGTAAATAGGGAAATATTGAATTGAACACTGCAGAAGACTACTATAGTGACCGAAGATTTTCTATTACGAAAACTCCACATGAAATTATAGAATCAGTCAAAAGAATACATGAATATATCCAAAAATTCAGTGATGATTCAAAATACTTTTTATACTTTAAATTACAAACTGAAAGTGAGTTGTGGTTATCAACAATAAAAAGTTCAGAAAAAGTATCCAAAGATGGTCTATCTTCATACAGAGATTGTGATGGGGATATATGTCCCACAACAAAAAAATGTCTTCAGATTTTGGTGACCCTGCTAATAAGTATTGCTTCAGCAGAAAGGAGTTTCTCGTCCTTAAAAAGATTGAAGACCTGGCTGCGAGCAACTATGACTGAAGAAAGATTGGTAGGGTTAGCATTACACAATATTCATAGAGATATTGACCTAAATGTTTCTGAAATCATAAACAGATTTGCTACAAAAAAATCTAGAAAACTTGATTTCATACTGTAATGATTAATTTGTATTACTAAAATAGTTTTTATTTTGCCAAAGATTTTTATAGTCATCTAATTATACATTATACATTTTTATACAAATCGCAACTTTTAAGTTTTACCCCAACTACCCCCCCCCCCCAAATCCTGGATACGTCCTTGACTGGAGGGGCGTGTGTTAGACAGTGTTCTGACAGAGCAAGTTTATTTACAATTTGGGATACAGTCTTGATTTTAATATTTGTTATTATGCGTGTAGCGCCATTATTCGGCAGCTGTGGTAGTTAGTTCTTTCACTTTACAAAGGATTTTCTATGAACAAATTACGTTCGTAAAAAGAGGGAAATCTGTAATGTGTACTTTAATAATGTTCCTATATACGAGATGTGTAAATTAAGTAACCGGACTGACAACATAGCGTTTGATCTGGCAACATTTGCGACGCGGGCAGCAGGTGAACATGTAAATACGCCTTCAGTACGAGTTTGAACTCGTTAGAATAATTAAATTGTCTGTAGCGATTTTTTTGGAGACAGTTTTTTTTTTTTTTCTTGTGCGTTCTAAAAATGAGTGACATTCATTTCGAGCAACGGTGTGCTTCAGGTTTTGTTTCAGACTTGGGCACAGTGCAACGGAAATTTTTGCAAAACTTCAGCTGGCCTACGGAGATAGTGTTTTGTCAAGGACCCAGTTTTTTTTGGTGCGATAAGACATTTTCAGAAGGAAGAGAGTTGATTGAAGATGAATCACGCAACGGAAGGCCTCCAAGAACCGATGAAAATGTCGACAGAATCCGGGATCTTGTGCGTTCAGATCGTCGGTTGACAGTCAGAATGATCGGGGTAGAATTGAATTTGACTCACACTACCGTTCATCAGATTTTGACCAATGAATTGGGGATGAGAAAAATATTTGCAAAAATGGTTTTAAAAAATATTTAAAAAAAAAACAATGAAAACATTCCTTTGGTTCCTCAGCCTCCTTATTCGCTTGACTTGAGTCCTTGTGATTTTTTCCTCTTCCCGATTGAAAAATCACCTCAAGGGACGTCATTTTGGGAAACTCTAAAACATTCAAACGTCCGTAACCGACCAGCTGAAAGATATTCCAGTATCCGAGTTCCAGCACTGCTATGAGGATTGGAAGAACCGTCTCCAGCGCTGTGTGTCTTTCCAAGGAAATTATTTTGAGGGAGACAATATTCAATTGTAATTTTATTCGAATAAAACAAAATTTTTAAAATCAGTCCGGTTACTTAATTTACACACCTCGTATAATATAACTTATGTAAGTCGTCAGCAATAGATTAACACAGTGATGTTCGACCTCTTACTATAGTGGAGCCATATTAAATTCTAGATTCGTTTAACGGGCCGGATTGAGATGGACCAGGACCCAGATATTTAAAAATCACTTGAACCAGTCATTAAAAATGTCTCCAACGGGATTTAGAAACTTTAGAAATCACTTGAGAACGAAGAGAAGAAATTCTGAAAAATATTAATGACATGGGGAGTAAAGATATTCCGAAAATCACTTGAGCACGAAAAACGGAGGTAGTAATTCCAAAAATCTCTTGGGATCGAAGAGGCAAAAATGACGCCCAGGTCGTTTGTAACTTATTGTCCGGCCGTAGCTCGGACACCATTTGATTAACAGATAGTACTGTGCACAGTTCTGCTTTTTTCGCTTCTTATTTATTTTAAAACTGATAAGCAACGGTCGTACTTTATTTTCTGTACAAACGTACGACTTACAGCAGCTTTTCTCAACATTTTTTTACTCACGTCAAAATTATATTTACTTTTGTGGCACCCTTCTCTCTATACTCCACCCTTAACTATTTTTCTTATTTTCATTGCATAGTGCATTAGACAACCCGTCTACCCTTTTTTCTCGAAAATGAGACTGCTGAGCAAGTTGGAGAAGAAATAAATTTAACTTAAGTCTACCCAAAGAATCGAATGGCAGTATTGAAATTTTCCGGAACTAACAGGAAGTACAGGATATCAAATACATCTTTGATTCTAAACAGTAATGTGTGTCTAGTTGGATATCTTTGATTAGACATTTTAAAAAGAAACAACTTTTACTTATATATTTTTTTTAGTTTCTTTTACCATTTACGAATAATTCTCTATAAGGACTTGAAAGTAAAATATTTAAAAAGGACTTTTTTTTAAAGCAATTTCGCATTCTTACTCTTGAGCTTTCTGTATGTCGGAGTATAATAATAATAAAGAACCCTATTGTTTTTTATGAAAATCGGTTGACTAGAAATGGGAGTTTACTCGTGTCGATTTTAAGATTTTTGCGAATATTTAGACAGAAAAATATTTCGAAAAAATTTATTGAACAAAAGTTACTATAAATGCAATAACTAATAACTTTTATTTGAGACGTTTTTTGATAAAACGAAAAATTTCGAAAAATGTTTGTAAAATTATTTAAAATTTCTCAATTTTTTCATACTTATATGTAACGTTTCCATGGTCATGATAATTAATTCGTAACTAGTAAAGCAAGCCTTGGACAAAAAATTGTATAGAACATAATTTGATGTATTTTTGAAGATTTATCTAAATATTTAAAAAAAAAAAATTTTTTTAATTTACATTTTTTTTAAAATATTTTTTTTATGGGAGGGCAAGTCTAGCGGAGGTTTCCCTTCGCCACTGGTTTCAAATGCCACCAGTAGCTGAGTTTCATTTATAGTAACTTACGGCTGATTATCTGAGACAAAAATAGGCGCACAATAATCATGTTAGCATATTCGTAAACAGCATGGAGTCCAATTCTCATACTGCATAATACATTGTGCGTATGCTGCTCTCTTCGCTTCCCGTGCTCTGGTGAAGTGATGCAATATTTCAGGGTGTACCGCTGCGTTTGACTATGTCTATCTCGGCAATCATGAGCGCAAAACGACTGTGCGTGGTATTACTTTAAAACTCTTTACGAGATCTATCCTAATATACGAAGAACGTTTGGCTGCTTGACCTGAACAATTTTAAAATTCTTTTCTTGTGAACCGGTGACTGCTTTTGGCAATGTCACTGTTTGGGTAATGGTAAGCGCAAAACGATACCACGTACAGTTTTTTGTGCTCACGGTTACCGAGATAGACTGAGTTACACGCGGCGGCACGGCGTCACGCGCATCCTACTCGATTATCTCATTTCAACTCTCCGATCGTAATCCTTCGCTTCAACCTGACGGCTCAATTAGAACTGAACCTACCCTGTTTTTTCCGGTAATTTTAACTGTATAGTCGCATAGTCTTTTTGCGGACTATTGTAATTTTTTTGGGGTATCTATTCCAGCCCAAAAATAAATTGAGATAGGTTACATTTCTGTTATTGTTATTGGTGTCGTGGTTTTGTCAAACATTAGTACTTTTTGCCCTTCTATCTAGTCTAACACAAACATTTTGAGATAGATTAAACATTCCTCTATTCTATTATAGAAAATGCTATGATTTACGATTGCACCTTAACTGATCAAGTATTCTATAGAGTACGTATTAGGGTCTCCAACGTAGATAAATCTATAATTGAAGTAGGTAGTTAATGAGGAATACATATTTTGAGAGCATAACTTATCATAAAGGGTTAAGTGTAAGGGAGTTGCTATAGAAACCGATGTATTCAACTCAGTTCTGTATAGACCCATACTTAGCAACCGCAATTAGATGTAGGAATTGTTATTATTATTGCTATGGCAGACCAAAGGGTTCAAGTGGTTGGAATTATGAAATAATAAGTCAATAAGATTTGTACAATTGCTTTTAAATATGAAGTGAAATTAAAATAAATACTGCCTTTTATACTTTTCTTCTTCGAGCACTGTCCGTTGGATTGACTTCTGGTCTCACTCAAATAAGTCTACTTATGTTTAATTTTGTCAAGTTTTTATATTTATCCCGTGTATCATTTAGCATTAGATCTTCAATTAGCTCATCACTTCATCGCTTACGAGGTCCTCTTTTATCTTCATCACTTGCCAAATCCATTGTAATCTTATAATCGTGGCCTTGAGTAAAGTTTTCAAATATCTTTATTCTTGCGAATTCTCCATTTACCAATAATTTGAATGGGACCAACGATACAGCGTAATATTCAAATAATAAAGAAAAAAAAAAAAAAAAAACTGAGGCAGGCTTGTTTTCAATAAATAGGTACATATTTGTTGATATTTTTCGCGCAATGGTTACAAATCAAAGATCTATATATGCATGTCAAATTTAAATTCTTTATGTTCAGGTGTTTGGCCACAATTTCTACCCGACAAACAGACAGACAAAGACACATGAGCGACTGCATACAGAATATTTTGTCATACTTACGAAAGCTTAAAACCAACTAATTCATAAAAAAAAACGACAAAGATTACGAAGACAGCATTAAAGCTAGATGGTGCTTTATAGAGATAATGTTCTGCAATCGGAAAATATTCCAATTAACATAATGTTAAAAAGACTTCGATTGGCGATAGTTCTTGTTTAACAAAATTAATTCTAGGAACGTATTCTGAATGTATTTCGGAGTCATACTGTATTACAGAAGTTCATTCCTCCTAGAATGAAAAAAAAAAAATACTAAAATACACTGACAACTCTTATTTTAAGGATGAAATAATTAAAATGTCAGAGAAATGTCAAGTTAGTTGTCTGACGTAAACAACGTTGACTATTAAATTAAGTAAATTAAGCAAAAAATGCTCTTTTGATATAACATAAAATATTTTTTTTGCAAACATTTGTTTTTCATAAATTTTCACTGCTTTTAGTGTAGCCATAAAATTTAAAAAATGATTAAATAGTATAAGATTTGAATTTCATTTGATATTAAAAAATTTTTAGCTACCAATAAATTCTATCTATACAATCAATCTGGTTTATAGTTAAGGCTATAAAATCAAATTTAATCAAAGCATTTACGACTCTACAGAAAATATTCCCGTGTACCTACTGCATAGAATACTACCAAAATATAATAATTCCAAGTGATTAGCAGAGTAAGGACATTGCTAGGGAAGCGGAATAAGTTCAATAAAAGCGGAAAATTATCAAACAAATATCAAATATATTTTGCCGCTATTGTTGCACTTATTCCTCCAGACTTAGCAACGCCCTTATTCTGCGAATTACATCTTAGTTACCAAATCTAATAGAATGATTTGGCCTGATAAGCATGGATATATTTCAAGCTCTTGTTGTGGCGTAGGGGAGGTATATGGCGTACGGGCGCAAAAAGAACTCAAACGTCAAATATGCATACTTTCCCATATTTATCACAAACATACATGTGGACCGGGTCCGGACAATTCATCGCAGAAAATTCATCGTGGAAAATTCATCGTGGAAAATTCATCGCAAGAAACTTCATCGCGGGGAACATTCATCGCAGGGAAACTTCATCGCGAAAAAAATCATCGCAAGAAAATTCATCGCAGGCAAAATTCATCGCGGGGAAAATTCATCGCAGGGAAATTACAAACGCTAAGGTCGTACGTACGTGCGCATTGCTGGGAACGAAATTTATGGATGAAAAATTTTTAGGTTAACTCCAACTAGGTAGGGTTGGTGCTTTTGGACTAAATTAGGTCCAAGCCATCTTCTGAGAGTAGGGTCGAAATTTTTGGATGAAATAAGGTTCAATCCAATTTACTTACGCGTTACGCGTGTGTCGCGAATATTGAATGAAAATAGAAAAAGGGCTTATCACATTTTTAACCCAAATTTATGTGCAAATTTGCGTTTTCCCTGAACATTTTAAGAGTTTCTGAAGTAATCAACTTTCACCGAAATAGGTAAATACAGCTTTGTGGAAAACATAGAAGACCACCATGCCAAATATTAAAACTAAACAATATTTTGTTTATGTAAAGTATTTTTGTTTTTTTTTGTCTATCTAATTTATGTCTCTTACATGTATTAACAATTACCAGTTTTATTAAACGATTTCAATTTCAATGGAATTCGCTCACTGTACGAATTAAAATGACCCGATATTTAACTTAATTTTTCCCTGCGATGAATATTCCCTGCGATGAATTTTCTCTGCGATGAATTTTTCTGCGATGAACTTTCTCGTGATGAATTTTCCCTACGACGAATGTTCCCCGCGATGAATTTTCTTGCGATGATTTTTCCCGCGATGAATTTTCTGCGATGAATTATCTCGCGATGAATTTTCTGCGATGAATTTTCCGTAAATCATGTGGCTTGTACCTGGAATGCCACTGAAGTTCCCGAAAAACTCCCTTCGCTGACCGATGCACAGGAGACGCAAGTCGTGAGTTGGCCGCCGCAACGCACGGATGTGTGCAATGCCTTATTTAAACACTTTCTCTAATGTAATAATTACATTTGTGAATTTACTTGATTTTTCTAATTTCACTCGCTTCGTTTCAACCCTCATCCCCACATACATGTAGATTAGGTCCAAACCTAAACCAAATTACGCACCTTTCTGCTTATTTTAGCCTCCCAAGGAACACAATCTCAATGGTGTACAAAAATATGAATTGATTGCTGTACGTATCTTTTATTTCCTGTATTACACGAATCATATTGAGAATGGGACACAATTCCAGTACCCCACTGCTTGGACAATTGTCCCTAGTCACCCCTTCTTGCTACGCAACTGAACTTCTGTATCCAACATTAAAATTATTTTATTACTAACAAACCTATTCATAAATTTCAAATTGTACAAAATTCGCTGGTAAAGATCTTGTTGTCGAATCGTTGCTAAATAAAGTTTAATTAATAGAATAAAGGATGAAGTAGCTAGTTTCGTTAAGTCCATAGAGCAAATAAAACTTCTCTTGGTCTGTGCCTGTCTTCAAAGTTCTTCTGGCTGAGAATCTTGAAGGTCTGAGAAGATCGTTGGTTTAGATCCTTCCAAATCGGGCGATCTGTTGTCAAGTTATTTAGTTTCATAAGTAGAGCCATAGCGATAGGATAGCTAAGCAGGAAAATTTCTAGGGTGTCAATTAATCGGGGTTGCAATTCTGCCGCCATATATTGATATGAATTTGTCTTAGCCTTTTCCTTCTTCTATGATTATTCTTTTGAGTGGTTGGAAATCATTAAAGCTTTTTTCACATTAGACATAGAAATAAATCTTCAAATGAACATCCAAACCACTGACGTCGATTTCCTAGCCAAGAAGTTCTTAGTCGTATCATATTACGTTACGTTATACGTTAGAGATTTTTCTTCTTCTTCTTCTTCTTCTTTGGGCACTATCAGTCAGGTTGACCATTGTCCTCACTCACATGAGCCCTCCATCTCGATCTATTCATTGTCAAGTCTTGCCAAGTACCCTGTATACCAATACTTGTTAGATCTTTGGTTAGCTGATCTCTCCATCTCTTGCGAGGTCTTCCCTCCGGTCGACAGGTATTCAATCTTCCTTCCCATATCTTCCTAACCATTCTGTCCTCCCTCATCCTCATAACGTGTCCTATCCACTGCAATCATCTGCCTCTGAGTTCTTAGGTGATACTTGGCCTTAAAAGCTTAGTATTTATTATTATTAGTCGATACGTAAAAACAAAACAAAAACTAGTGGGGCAGTGTCCGGGAAACACCCACTACGTAGAATACGTGAGTGTTGTTTGTGTGTTGCAATAAATCAATGATAAGTAATGGCTATAATTTCTTTCGTTAAATTTAATTTGTACTTACATAGGCACAATCGACTTCGAGGTGAAAGTAGTAGCACCGAAGTTGACGCCTTTCGTCGTAGCTTTACTGCGCTCTCTCCAGCGCCGTGCTAGCCTGGTACCTCTCAATAGCCCCGCATTTAGTTCGATATTTTGTTTTCTTTCTTCCAACATCCGAATTTTATATATTTTTATATATTTTCTACGCAAATGTTGAGAAATTTTAAGTTAATTCGAAAATTTTATCACTTTTTTCACTTTAGCACTGTGTTAATTTTCTAGTATTGTACATAGAACTCATTATTATGAACCCTTTGAGCTGTCAAACACGCATATATTCTCTCCAATTTCTGTTATGATTGCTGAATTGGTGAGGCGTCATTTTACTTCGAAGATTTACATGTACTTTGGCCGTCTCGAACTTAAGGTCGCAGTAAGTATTAGGCTGGAACCGACTATGTGCGACCGAGTCGCACGACCACACACGAACTTCCGGATCTTGGGAATGTAATCATTGCTCTCACACTGGAAGAGACTTAGTCGTCCGACTACGTGCGTTTATTTTAGACCTGCGACTCGATATCAGCAGGCTCGGACTGTTGTGAGTACGACGCACGACTTGCAGTTTTTCTGATTTTTTGTGAGTAATCATGGGCACGGAAAAATTCATTCTTGTAATTCAAGAACGAGAGTGTTTGTGGCACCAGAAAATTAAAGGTTACCATTCCAGAGATGTGTTTCGTCAGCTTAGGTATGTGATTTTCCAGAATATAGTTGAATGTGTCCAAACTCTTACGAAACTAATCAAAGAATTTCTCGGGATCTTACCTCAAATCGTTCATTAAATGGTGAAACTCGTCGTGCTTTTCTCTCCTCACGAATATCTGGTTAACCCATTACGTTCTTCTTGATCGTCATCTTCTTCGCCTCATCAACAAACTACTACTTTCATACAGGTAAGATAACACATTCATCTTTTCAAATTATTCGAAATCGAATAAAACCTACAAATATGAAAAGACTGAATCAAAATTCATGGCAACCACAGCACAACAACCACCTGTGAAGGACAAGCAACTCCATCAAGTATGTTCCAATGTGAGAGCTCAATTCGTCCATAGTCGGCAGTTGTACGTAATCGGTTCCAATGTTAGACCGGCCTTACGTGTACATCTTTGGTCCATCACGTAATACTATTGCCGTGTGCCTTCGACTATCCAAATTTTGCTATACTATATTTCTAGGAATTGCCTCCCCCCCTATACCAACTGAGAATTAAAACATATTCTACGTCAAACAAAAACAAAACGTAGAGTTAGTTGTTGAAAAATAAAGTTCATACCAGTGCTACTTCGCTAGCTACTTTTGTTTTTGCCGTCTGTATTGTTTTATAAATTTTAGTGCTGGAATATAAAATTTACTTTGGTATGGAAATATGTAACCTTTTCCTGTTTTAAATTATTTTCGTGTTTAAAAGTGTCTTGGTTAAAATAGTAGTTAAGTAGGCCTTTGTGTTTCTTTCAAGTTTATAACAAAAGAACATTATATCTAAGCATTTTATCTTCTACATAAGATAAGATCTATAATATGTATAATACAAAAGGTTTGGTGTTGAGCGAAACATATGTTAATTATGTGATACTATTCGTATCTAAAATAAGAACATAAAATAAAATTAGAAGTGATTTTCAAACTAGATATTAAAACTTCTAATTGAAATATCTTAAGGATGGATATTTAATAAAGCCTGGTACCACCAATATAGATACTTTCAACTCGATAGCCTCCTTTATAATAGATCCATAGCAAAAGTGATCTATAATAGTTATTTATGTATCTAGGGAGTAAAGTGAGGGTTTAATCCCGAGAATGTTACCAAGAAAGTAAATTTATTAATATAAGTATGCCACCAAAATCAGATATAGAATGTTTGCTGATATGCAAAACAGAAAGGTCCAAATCAGGGCCGAATCTAGGGTGTGGCGAATAAGGCACTCAACTCGGGCGCAGGATTGATAAGGGCGTAAGAAAGAGTTGAGGCGCAAAAATCACGTCTCTTTTTTTTGTGGACATCACTGCGATCCGTCTTCCATTATTATTTAGTTAAGGATTGGGGCGCAAGACTGGTACTTTGCCTCGGATGAAGAAATACCTTTGTCCGGCTCTGGTTGAAATATATTCCTATAAAAGCTTTTAAAAATTTAACGTTTGAGCCGCCCCCTCAGCATTGAAAAATTAAAAAAAACACGTTTTTAAGGCTAATTTTTCGAGTAATTGAACGATTATATACGTAAGAAAATTCAACTTCCGGTTGCCTCTAAGAAAAATTTGGGTCGTCGCCTGTGTAGTGCTAAACGATTACTTTCTACATGAATTATTTAAAAATTATCTTCGAAACACTATCAGAAGATCGTTTAAATGAACTATTTTTGGTTGAAATATATATATATATATATATATATATATATATATATATATATATATATATATACAACATTTTCATTTATATACCTATATATATATATATATATATATATATATAGGTATATAAATGAAAATGTTGTTTTGAATATTTTGCAGGAAATTTTTTGGTACCTTCAAATTTTTCCGAGTATTCCACTGAGAATATGTATATTTCCATTCATGATAGTAACTGACCTTGCTCATAGTGACATATTTAGTTACTATGATCATAATAACTGAGTTACAAAATTGTTCTGTATATACCCCGCGAGCCGTAGTTTACACACCACTGTTCTCGTTAGTTCCGGCATGTTTTAGATTATTGACATTCGTTAGTATTTGTGTTTGATAAAGTTTTTTGTTTTTGTTAATTTGTTAGTTCTGTACGCAGCTTTAAAGTATATAATGAGGTACTTGTAACGGACAAAGTATAAAAATACAAACACAAATTCAACAAAAAACAACACAGAATTTACTGGGTAAGTAAACAGAAATTTGTTTTCAACTATAGTGACTTATTGTGCTTTAAACATTTACCCATTATTTAATGTATTGTGAAAATGTAGTATAAAATTATTAGCTTACTATTTATGTACTTTAATGTCAAGCAGTATTAAAAACATGAAAAATAGTTACACTGGAGTTGATTTATTAAACTGTAATTGTAACAGAAAGTTTTCTCAAGTACTGTGTAAACCTCTTTCCTGTTTTTCTTTTTCATTCGAAGGAAAAATACCATCAAGACTTTTCTAAAGTTCAAACATTACTGTCATTGTATTTTATATTTATGTGGTTCCTTTAAACAACAAACAATCGAACTAGGGGGAGTGTTCTTTCCGTAAAACATTTTCACGGATCGTTTCTTTAAATCATTATAAAGAAAACATTTTTTAACAAAATGAGAAAGTTGATTTTTTGTATACATGTGAACTAAGATCTATAAATAAAAAACCAGATGTTTGTATTGAATTTGGGGGAGATACAGTCCATTTATTTTTTCTAAAGAAAATATGAATTTTAAAAAGAAATGTTTAGATTTGTTTTAAAAAGGTTTGTTTAAATTATAATAATTATTGACTAAACAACGGCTTGTGTTTTACTTTGAGGAAAACATATAATTCCATTTTCATCCAACGTGTTAGCACTAGGCTATGTCGACTTAGGTTATACTTGGTTTCTTTTATCTTAAAACAAGGTAACTACGATGCTAAAATTTGACGGGGTATAATCATGACCAAATTAGCTGTATAAATGCTGAAAGAAAGTAATCAGTTCAAACAAAATTAAATTGGTTATTTCCCATAGTTATGTACGGTGCCAAAACGTGGATATTAACATTTTGAGGAGAATAGTTGCTATGTAAATATAGCTAACGAAATTAAAATAAAACCTTGGGATTCTTTGATCAGCTCGACGCACGAACGAGTCGATAATCAGGCAACTGCATGTTGATCAGCGGCTATTAGCATTAGTGCAATTCCGAATTTTGCGCTATTTTGGTCATGTCATGAGACGAAGGGAAGACTGAATCGAAAATTGGTAGTCTACGGAAAAGTCCTAGAAACTTGCTGTCGGGGAAGATCACCAATCTGATGGCTTCACCAAGTGAAAGCGTTAAAAGGCATGTCTCCCACAAGAAATGTTGGAATATGGGTTATTGGAGAAAACTACATTGCGGCAACATATTAAGGGAGGTATTGTGATCATACCGATTTTGACATTTCGATATTTCGATGGATCTTCACGAATTGAGTCTGTCTGTCTGTCTGTCTGTCTGTTTGTCTGTCTGTCTGTCTGTCTCTCTGTCTGTTGGTCTGACTGTCGGTCCGTGTACATGTGCAGAGCAAATTCGGTTAATAGGATTTTAATGGAACTTCATATTTAAGATTCTGACATCAATGGCACGAGTTGATTAACTTTTGGTATAAATCGGTTAACTAGAAATGGGAGTTTATTCGTGTCGGTTTTAAGATATTTGCGAATATTTCACAATAGAGAAATATTTCGAAAAAAATTATTTAACATAACTTGCTATAAAAGCAATAACTAACAACTGTTATTTGAGATATTTTTTGATAAAGCAGCATAAATTAAACAAATACTTTGTGATGGCGGTCGGTCCTGTGGTGGCCATTGCTGATTATTTTTTTTTTTAGACTTTAGTTTTGTAGACTTGAAAATAAAAAGACTAAAAAAGGAATAAAATCCCAACAAGAAACGTCCGAGATACCATATATAGGGATAATTGGAGAAATATAGTCAAATCGTTTGACAAATGATATCGACCACGATATTCCGTCAAGGTCAACGAAGCAGAAGAAGATGTAAAAGCCCGTCCTGTTTTCTGGGAGCTAGAAAATGCATTCCGTACATCCGCTAGTATTCGAGATTGTCTCATTTCTGGTCTTTGGCAGAGTATCCACCAGGGTGTCGAGAAAATCAAACATTGCCGCTCATCTTCACTACCACTTAATTACGCACGAGCAGATGATGTGCAGTTGAATATTGCACCCACTGATCATTCTTTTTATCTTTACCGCGGAATGATGTGAATACAAACTCATTAGCACAGCTTGCATCTTTATTTGCACTGTTCCACTACTTAATTCCCTCCCCCTTCTATCAGAAATCTGCGCTGTATTTTACATATTTTTACTTTGACAAAGAGATTGCCAAATATTTATGGCGGTAGATGGTTTATGACGCATCTAATAGAAATTCCGAAATTATATTTTATTACTAATTTCCTTAGGGTTTAACATATTTCTAGTATTTATACAATTAAATTCATTTTACAACCTTAGTTACCATTGTTCGATTTTACAAATAAGCACGTACTTTTGTTTAGTTTAGAAAATATTTTTATCCAAAATATGTCATAAACCCTCTGACCACTACAAGCAACGATCCCTCCAGTTAGCAACATTAGTCAGTAGCCGATACATCTCCGAACAGTCAATATCATATCAGTCTAAATACAAATCATTTAAAAACTCCTGCAGGTACAATAATCCCACATATTGTTCAGAATTCTGTATGCTAAAAACTGATAAAACAACCCATAAAGATTAAATACTTTGTATATCGAATTTCTAAGAAAAATTAGAAAACAGTGAAGTCAGAATCACTTGTTACAAGAATTATTGACACGAGATGGGAATAATAATGAAGAAAAGATAAATGCAAGATAATTAGACGAATATTTATAGAAATATAAAATGGAATGGAATAGAAGATACGAGAAAAAAATGCATTTATAGAAAATCTTTTGGATCGTGAAACACTTTTTAACATAAGAAACATATAATTTTTATTTTAAAATATTGTTTATATATTTAATTGTACAACTAGTCACTATTAATTTAGAATTCGTCTAAAGCGGAACAACTTAATCTCATTTAAAACTTGGCGCATTGCTTTTAAACAAATTTAATAAAAAACGAATGAAACACTGTAGAAAGGATTTGTCAAACAAAAAGGGAGCTCGTTCTATCATCTGTTTTAATCTTCAAACAGACCGAGATTAAAGTGCATTGTCAAATGATTTCTATGCTACCAACTATCATAAATCATTTTTTATTTGGATGTCATCTTAATGAAATAGTGGTTTTAAAACTTTGAAAAGATTAAACAAAAAGTTTGAGAGATGTAATTAATTTCATTTATTACTTTATAGGGGGTATTTCAAAATTAAAATTTTACTAGCTCCACCTTATTATAAAATTGCGTAGTGTGACTTTTAACATGCTTGGACAAACAATAGCCCGTTTTCTGGAAATATCTTGAATTCGCCCATTTGTCTAACGGGTGATCTACCTTTACTACTAGTAGTCTCCTGATGTCCGACCAGTGGCGTAAATAGGGGTATACAAGTTATGCTGTCGCATAGGCGCCCGATGCTCTAGGGGGCCCTTGGACGTTATGATAAATTAGACATATTTAAATTTTAAATTAAAAAATAAAATAAAGACTAACTGTATTTTTGCCTGTATTATAACATATTTATGATATAGATTTTGGGCCTTTGGTTAAAATTAAAATTTTTAGTGCATAGCAACGGTAGCTATTTAGGATTAAGGACCTTGGATCTAGACAAAAACGAAGATACTTTTTTTTTAAATAACTGTACACTTATAATAATCGAAGGGCTGGTTTTTTAATTTATGGTTAGCTCAAATCAATAGTTAACAACATATTGGCAATATAATAATTATCGTCAGCAGGGCCTAGATTTTTTCGGGCCCAGGGCAAGATTTTATAATTGGACCATCCTATACACTATACAATACAAGTGATGTCCTAAAAAAAGGGGGTCCTTACTTCTAAAATCCAACTGATGACCTCAAAAAAGGTCCACACTCAAATATAATTATTATGCCAATAGTTTCCCTTCTGGGACCCGGACATATGTCTGTTGCCCCTGCCTAGTTACGGCACTGATCATAAGTTTGCATGGTAACCACTAACAAGAGACTTAACTACCGTTTGAAAAACTAGCCGTTAATGTACGAGGGATATTTCTTAAATTCTGGGAATTGTGGTATAATTAAATTACGCAGAACTTATAGGCAATGTTATTGGTGCCAGACAAGTCTTGACATGTTTATGCAACTATCTAGTGCAATATTGTTCAGTCTGATTTAGTTATTCGACTGATATAGACGCGTTTTCATAGCACTGTTTTTGTAACCATGGAAGACGCAACAAAATCTCAACGAGCAATAATTTTCTTTTTGTGGAAAGAAGGTGTGAAAACATCAGAAATTATTCAGCGTCTGCAAGGAGTATTTGGTGAGTTTGCAAAAGTACTGTTTATCGGTGGATCGATCGTTTTAAAACCGGTAGAATATCACTAGAAGACGATGCACGCAGTGGGCGCCCAAGCACGTCGGTAAATGAAAAAAACATTACTGCCGTCGAAGACCTACTGAAAGAGGACAGGCGAATTACTATTCGTCAAATTAGTGTGCGCCTAGGGATAGGTACACGACAAGTTCATGACATCTTGCATGGTTGGGCCGTTATTATTGGGCGTTAGCAAGATTTCGCCGCGCTGGGTGCCAAGGCTGTTGGAATAGGTGGATTGAGAAGACACCGAAAAAATTCTTTGAGGACGGCTTATAAAAATTAGTTTATCGTTGGGATAAATGTATTCGGTTAAATGGAGATTATGTTGAAAATCTACATTGTAATATTAACGAAAATTAACAAAATAATAAAAATTATAGCTAAATTCCCAGAACTTTGGAAACATCCCTCGTAATATAACATTTTTATTATCCTGCAAAAGGGATGTAGGCAGTGAAGGCGCTGAAATACACCTGACTCCAACTTGGGCCTCAGTGTAATTCTTTAATGCACAGAATTAAATTCACAGAATAAATAAGGATAAAAATTAAATACATAGAATAAATCAGTATTGTTTATATGATGATTTTTACCATCAGTTTTAGAATATGTAACTTTATGTAGCATACATATCTTTATAGCATATGTAGAATATCTTAAAACCACTTACATTAAGGTACGAAAATATATTATTTATGTAATAAGGACGACTCATATACGAGTAAATGCATTTTTATTATTTCTTTCTTGGTGTCCTAAACACGTGCTTATATTGATTAATAGTTATATAATCCAACCCCAAAATCCCCAACATTATTATTTAAACAATTGGCTATTGAGACTTCTTACTTTTAAATTTAATCTTTTTTAAAGCTTTCTAAATCAAGGGGGGCCCAAGAAATATTTCGCATAGGGGCCCATGAATTCTAGTTACGCCACTGTGTCCGACCCCGTTTCAGGTGTGCTACTCGCTCCATTTCGCCACACACATCTATTTATTTTCTGGTTCATGAATTGAAATAAGATACATAAAATTTAGAAATGAAAAATGATGAACCAGAATTGTTGGAACAATTAATCAAATACAATACTAAAAGTATTGTATAATCAGCTTAAAATGTATGGTCAAATAAATCGAGTGAAAGATTACCAAAACAAGTTAAAAAATACCTGTAATGTACTTATTTTATTTATTTTTCCCTTTGAAAAAAATAAATTTCTATAGGTTATAAAAGGGACGTGAGTCACTGAAAAGAAATTAAAGAAAAAATATAGCTGCTTTGAAGCAATAAAAATGGAAGGAAATCGTAAAATTCCACATTGTAATATCATCTTTTCTGAAGTCAAATGAAAATGGGGATTTTAATATCTGTAATATTGAACGAAATGCTTTCAGAT
The DNA here is from genome assembly GCA_963971575.1 of Liopterus haemorrhoidalis. Classification (NCBI taxonomy): domain Eukaryota; kingdom Metazoa; phylum Arthropoda; class Insecta; order Coleoptera; family Dytiscidae; genus Liopterus; species Liopterus haemorrhoidalis. The sequence continues at coordinate 19,011,342 of OZ020617.1, forward strand.
GCGCGTTTTTTAATTATGTTTGTGCGAAAGTTTTGGTATTTTTTCTCAATTATTCGCTTCATTTTCATAATATGTATTAATCATGTTCCACTATCTAAATATCTTTCGATAAGTTTGAAATTGGAATCTTCACGAAAAAGATATTGGTTTGGAGACAGTGAAATCGTCAATTTTCGTCGAAATTCATCTTCTCTATCTAAAGATTTCTGTACGGATCTGAATAAATTATAATGCAAAGGTATCAGATCACATGCGGGAGAAATCCAGCACAAGTTAAAGATGGTTTGCTGAGCAGTAAAACAACGGCCTGTAGTTGTTGTACAGCAAAATTATCCTTCATCTTTCTTGTCCAGTAAATCGTCTTTTCTGTTCCATTTCAAATTAGTTAGTTAACGACTATAGCACTCGACTGTAACCATTTCACCCGGTAGGAAGAGCTTAAAAAGCAGCACACCAGCAAATTTACGTGTATCACTATTGGAATCTCTTCAGCATTGTTGAGCAGAAGTTTGATTACAACAGTGTTGGCAACTTGGTCCTTGCGTACGCAAAATTTAAGACAATGATGCTTTACAATCCTGGAAAAATAGCAACCTATATTTATGCTATCTTTCTTTGTCACAAAATTCTAAAACTTTCGATCGTAATTAAAAGTTTTTGTCATTTTTAGAACGTATCGGTGATTTACGTCCGCAATTTAGTAGTAAACGACCTTCATCTTGCCAGATTTACTTGGCAATTTCGAAATTGTTTCTTAAGCTGTCAATCGTTTTAATCTGAACCAAGAACATTAGGTTCGACGCGAAAATTTTTGTTAAATCATTCTACAAGTATATACTACGTTATTGCGAGACATCGCGAATATTATTAAAAAAATTCGTACCTGCTGGGCTATTTTAACTAGCATTTTGGACATGCCACAGATACAAAGATGTGCACACCTTCCCTTTTGAAAAACCTGATACAATCTATAACACTCAGAAAAGTCTGCCATATATACCACAGAAAGAATTTTTCAAATCGGTTCTGTAGTTTTTCAGATTACCCCGAAGATACAAACAAACTAACTGCTTTATAATGTAAAATTATAGATAAATAACCAAGTTTGAATATGTGAAATATCCAGGTAGGGATATATTATACATACTGTTACAGATGTTCAAGATTTTAAAGGATCTGTACTGATTTAAATTTTGTGTCTTTCTGTGATACAAGTGATTTTCTGAATATCTGCCACCCGCTCTTCAATTGGTTTTCTGGTATCTGACCCACGTTCTCCAAATATTTGTCTGCATACCAATATCTGCCCCCTCTTTTCTAGGAATTTTCTGAATTTCTGCAATTATTTCATTACAGTTGCGAGAAATTATATTGGTTTATATTTTACCCAAATTTAGAAAAATACACTAATATTATAAGGTATTTTGTAATCTAATGCATTATGAAAAAATCACGATTTTTGGATTGCCGCGATTATTTTTTATTGTTTCGCAATTTTAAGGTCGATATCCCCAAATTGGTTGAGCAAGTGTTGGTCACCCTAGCTGCGGGCTAAAGTTATTAATTTTTTTTATTGAAAACGTGTGCCAAGCTGCAATCCATTATCATAAAATATTGTTTCAGCATTCTATATAGTTCGTAGGCGTTAAGCTTAAATACTTAGGATCAGGACAAGTTGTTGGACGTCACTTGTAAAATGTAATGATAACAACTATAACGTGAGGACATATATAGCTTGTTTCTTTGGTTTAGGCGGAACTAAATTTTCAATTCTAGTAACTTAAACCGATGAAGTGAGGCTTTTGATCATTTTGTTAAGGAAAAGCTCACTTCAAACCATATAAAGTGAGACCATGACAACTTACAAAAATGAATATTCCAATTAGTTCCGCTTAAACGTTTGGAATAGCCTGTATTGAGGGTTATCAGATGTAAAAATTAAAAAGAAGTAAACTTAGCATTAAAATAGATTAAAAGGAGATGAAAACAAGGCAGCAACATTTTCAAAATAATTATTATGAAAAATAATTTAATAACAAAACAATTATATATTTGTTTTTGATATTTACATCAATATCCTACACCAGGTATGTCAAACTCATTTGAATTGCGGCCAATTTTATAAACAAAAGAATAATAAACATTTATGGAACTTCAAATATGAGGAACTTCAAGGTTTCCTGAAATTTTTCAGAAAATACAAAAGAGTATATTTTACGGTTTTAAATATATTTTTATCCTAAATAAGCTGTTTATTCCATTGATACTTAATGGCCGCTTGCAATCCGTCAGCCACCAGTTTGACCCCCCTCCCCAATATAATTATAAATATTCCAACCATGAGTCCTGTATACACTTCTGCTAGAAACTACTAACAAAGAATACAAGTAATTAAAACACGTTAAAGCTAAATATTTTACGTAATAAAAAGGTAGACAATAAAGTTATATTTTCCAGATGGAAACCTAAATTAAAAATTAAAATAATTAATGTTAGAAACAATGGGTTCGCGAGTTGATATGTCCTTTGAGAGCAGTGTTTAGAGAGCAGAGCAACAAGGAATATTGTTAAATTAAAGCCATGTAAATAAGGAGGTAGTAATGAAGTAGGTTGTCGGGTCAAGTGTGATTAAATAACATTGTTGCAAGTAGGAGATGCACAACACACTAACATCAACAAAAGCCAGAGGACATATAAACTGAAGACGTAAACAAACATGTCAACTACATAAACAACTACACTTTATACCTTTCACTAAACAACCTGAAAATATTACACGTTTACTCAAAGTCTACTTCATGTTTCTAAACTTATTCAGAGGGTAATTTGTTAACAATGGGGAACAAAGTAAAGAATAAATCAACAACATGGTGTAGGTGGTTTATTTTTATTTATCATAACTGAATTAATTACAGTGATTATATATAAAAGATCGACATCAATGTATCATTGAAACAAAGCCAGGTGTATCAAATTAACGTGTGTTATTTTTGAATTTTTCTTGCATCAGATGTTCTTCCATCGCATCACAAAAAAAAACTATATTTTTTGAAAAAATAATATCATAAGTTCCCCATTGTACTATTTCAGTTTACATCAGAGTGCATTATTTAGATTTTTTCATATTTTAGACCAGTGTTTCTCAACCTTTTCTGACCTGGAACCCCTCGAAATTATGTAAATATTGTCTGGGGGCCCCCTATATTATGGTGTATCAAGATAAATTAGTTCGAGAGCAATTAAAAAAATATATAATAAAAATATTGCACTTTCAAGTCGTACCTACTTCAAAGTACAACTTGAAAATACTTGAAGTACCTCCAACGCGAACCATTGTCAGAGAAACCCATCAACCGACACGTACAATTTATTTCACCTTGATATAGTCTACTTATAGTTAGAGCCCTGCGCGGATACGTTTTTCTGTATCCGCATCCGATTCGCATCCGCATAGATAGGATCCGCATCCGATCCGCTTCCGCAGCCTTTGTGAATATAAAATCCGCATCCAATCCGCATCCGCAAAAATATACGCACAATCCGCACGGGATTTGCTGTCTGGAAATATCTAACATGTTTCGCCTTGTTTGGCATATCGCTGTTTTAAAACACTGCTACACTTTTTTAAATTTTATCACATTAATATTACTTGGTCCAGAAATATGTTTTCTATCTAACGTCGTACTGAGATTATATAGATTAAAAAATTAAGATGGAGATTACAATTATTCGACTCTTAAACTAAGTTTATATAAAATGTAAAACTTTAAACAGCAATATGTCAGAAACTTGGTTTTTTAAGATATCTCACTATTATTTTAGAGCAGCGATATTTAGAAATAACAGATTAATTTATCACATTTATGACCAATAAATAACTAGAAAAGTCCTATAATATCAGCAAATTAAAAAAAAAATAAGTTCTGAATAATAAAACTAAATTCTTAAATTCATCCTATTATTAAAAGATGAAAATTATATGACGATTTCAAGAATTTTAAGATATTTTTATTTTTTAAATTTGATATGAGCTTCTATGTTTTTAAATGTGGCAAATTACATGGTTAATTTTTCCTAATATTTCCAAAAAATGCAAAATAATATATATAAATACTATATTTAATTATTTAAGTAAGCGTAAAGTAGGTGTTTATGGAAAGAGTAAAAAAGTAAAAAGTTCCGTAACGTATTATTATTTCACTCTTGCCATAAGCACAATGCAAATGCCAGCGATACATTTTTGGGGTTTTAAACTCGTCTTCCGTAGGAGGCGTCCCCCCGAAGATTTTATGTTCACGCAGATATTGCGGATAAGCGGATATGATATATAATCCGCATCCGCACAACTTAAATCATAATTTATCCGCATCCGCAGAAAAATGGCGGATATCCGCGGATTTGCAGGGCTCTACTTATAGTCTGTTTCTTTGGTTAAAGAACAAATAGATTTTTAAATCTAGTAATTTTTATCGATTGATTGAAGCTTTTCATAATTTTGTTTAGTAAAACCCCATTTTCTCATTATAAAGTTAGCTAGTGACAATTTAAATGTTTGAAATAGCCTGTAGTTTAAATTAGTTGTCAAAATAAGTATATTATGAATAAAAATAAATAAAATATTTATTTTATTTATTTATTATGAAAGGTATATTTTTATAAATATAAACATAAGATACTCGTATTTATAAATATGAATAAAATTTATATATTGCAAGATTGAGTGCATTTTTATTATATTTTCATGTTTCGATCTTGTATGAATTCGCGCCCCCCCGAAGAAGCTTTCACGACCCCAAGGGGTCGTGATATGCACTTTATATACATAAAGTGCATATCATTTTGTTCCTCATTAATCCTAAAGCCTTTTAACAATTTGCCTTTTAACAATATTACTATTGAGGTGTCCTCCTCCATATTTCTGCCATTTGTTTCTATCTTCTATCAGCCATTATCTTTTTCCATTCCATCTCTTCTTGAACTTTCTTTTAGGTGTTTTTGCTTCAAAAACCATTTTTGCTTTTCTTTTATGGTCCATTCTGCCCACATGTTCATACCACCTAAACTGGCTTTGTTCTATTAAAATCTTAAAAATTTTTCTATATGCCTGTCAAAGAACTGAATATTCATTTCAAAGTCCTACTTTTTAGCTGGTCCTAAAAATATAAATAAAAATTTGAACATATCTACCATACGCTACGCGCCCAGTGGGTACAGGTTCTTATTTGCTGGATACCAGCGTCGTCAACACTTGTTACTGACGCTGATTCGTGCAAGTAAAGTTCGCACTGTACACGCCGGGTACCTGCTACTAAGTCAGTTACACACTACACAAAGATGAGTTCTGATGAGGAAGATTTATTTCTCGTGGAAAGTGTTTTTCCAAAAGTTGTAATACAGTTGAATAAAGAGCATGATCATAATATTAATAAATCTATAAATATCCATGGCGAATCCAACTGTTCAAAGATTTGAAGAAAGATAATCATAAGTGTAATAAATATTTGCGTATGAATCTGGAAACATTTAATTATATATTAAGCAGAATTTTACCCGAAAATCTTTGTTATCTTCTTCCAAACATTTGTATAACGATTATAATGTTCATTTTTTGTTCAAGTCTTTTGTCTACCAGTGTCTTTTATAAACTTAAGATTTAGTTGATCCCAAATAAATAATATTTTCTTCCATTTTTCTTTCCAAAAGTTGTATACGAGGTCTGTTCAAAAAATATCGCGAATTTTGTGTTTTTTCAAATTTATTATTTATTCATGAATATCTATTTTATCCCCTTCAAAGTAATCCCCACCAGATATTATACACGTGTGCCACAACGTTTTTTCCAATCCTCGAAGCACTTGAAAAAATCATTTTTTGTGATCATGTTCAGCTCCTCCTTCGATACCGTCTTTAACTCCTCACTCGTAGCGCAGCGTCTTCCTTTCATGGGCCTCTTCAGTCTCGGGAACAAGAAAAAGTCACAGGGGGGCAGATCTGGGGAATACGGTGGCTGCGGCATTATTAGTGTGTTGTTTTTGGCCAAAAATTCGCGCACAAGCAACGATGTGAATTTCACGGCGACCCGTCTCATGCCCAAATCATTGGTAAAAATCGAATGGCACGAGCCAATCGATATGTTTAGGTCCTCAGCAACTTCTCTAACGGTGATTTGACGATTGGCCAATACTATCTTCTTCACTTCATCAATGTTTTCGTCTGTTGTTGAAGTGCTCGGGCGTCCGGCACGCTCTTCGTCGTTCATATCTTCTCGGCTCTCTGAGAACATTTTGTACCACCGATAGTGGAAAAAGTTGCTTCGGTCCAAGTTAGCTTCCCCATATGCCACAGTCAACATTCGGAATGCCTCCGCGCACTTAATTTTGTTTTTCACACAAAATTTGATACAGATTCTTTGACCCATTTTTTGGTATAGGCAAAAATCGAAGACGAGCCAAAACACGTGCAAGCAAAGCAACTGTCAAAAATTAACTGAACATTCAAAATGGCCGAACTTGTCGGCATAAGTGAGAGATATGAGTACCAACATAACGCCACAAAAAAAAAAGAAAATCGAATATACGTAACCCGCGAAAATTCAAAATTCGCGATACTTTTTGAGCAGACCTCGTATTAATAAAAAAATTCAACATATCTGCTATAGTTAGCAAACGTCAGCGCGTTGTAAACAATCCTGCTATACTCGGGGAGGATTTCCTTGACTGACGACCTCCATAGTAAGGGTATAGTTCAATCTAGAAGGTAATAAAAATTAAACGATGCTGTTTGTTCGGATGGTCAGAAAAAACTATTGTCTTGTTTCACTCGCTGTAGTCAAAGCTGCAATAGAAGCGCTTCATATACAAAATCACACACGCTTATCTGATTATATTCTAATATAACAAACGAAGATAAAAATTGCGGACGTACGTTGGGTATGAAAATCGCTCAGACGTCATTAATATATCATAGAACTGTGTGAAATAGACATATATTTGTTTATTAGATCGCTGTCGATCAATCGGCATGTAAAATCTCGTAAACTATAGCAGGATGGAAAACGTTGGAAAACCTCTATTATTGATTAGTACAATTGATAACACATACCATTTTCCCGAAGGTAAGTTGACCTACGCCAGCGTTGGAAGCAAGCAAACAGGAACTGTGCACAAACCCATGCAGACAGACAAGTAAACTCATGCTGCATACCTTATAAGACAGTCAATACGGATAGCAACACAAGAATAAAAAGTACCATAATTTGAGTTTCGTTGAGTACACCGTATTTTTTTGAGAAGAGAAAATTTATCCACCATATTTTCTTAACAAGGCTACCTTTGATAGTACAACAATCAACGGAACAACTAAGAAGCTGTTAGCAACATTTCTGGAATTAAATCTTTGAAATATCTATTCGCCGACCTCGATAGCGTAGAGGTAGCGACACTGCTTCTTGTGCCAAAGGTTCCGGGTTTGAATCACGGTGTGGGCATGGATTTTAGTGTTCGTCTTTATCACGTCATCCTCATTAAAATCAGAAGAAAAATCATATTACATAAAAATTTAAAGTTATTTTTTTATAAACTGGTTAAATGGATAACACCAGAACCAAATTTTCAAAAAACAAAACCTATCCTCAGTTTTGTTGAATCTTAAATAATCAACATACGAGGGTTGCCTCTTATATTTCGGGATTGCGCTAAACTAGTTCTGTCATCTGGCAACTAACGCTTCTATCGTAAAGTCTGACATTCTTGACTGTATATGTACTCAGAACGTTTTAACGTACGAGCGCTATTTATGTTTTTTACAGTAACTTGAAAAAATCTCGGCTAAAAATGGAATTAAATCGTGAACATTTTCGACCGATTATTTTTTTAACTTTCGACATGGATTAACCCAACAACAGTGCATCGATGAACTTAATTCGACTTTTGGCGATGAAGCACCATCAAGAACTACTGTTTATCGATGGTTTTCCGTCTGCAATCGTGGCCGTAGTTTGCTTAAGGACGAATTTCGTGAAGGTCGTCCAAAATCGGTTGTTTTTCTGGAAAACATTGATGCTGTGCGTGAACTGATAACGCAAGATCGTCATGTGACATGTCGCGAAATTGAGGTATCCTTGGGCATTAGTGGGACTAGCATACATTAACTATTGCATGAACATTTGGCCATCAAAAAGATTTATTCGCGTTGGATTTCATATAATTCGACAATCGCAATGGAAAAATCCTCAATCGGAGTGGAAAAAGTGCTTCGAAAATTGGTTCAAACGCATGCAAAAGTATATTGATCTTCATGGAGAATATTTTGAAAAACAATAAAGCCACTTTTGTTGATAAATAATTGTTTTTGGTCTCAAATCCCGAAATATAAAAGGCAACCCTCGTATTATGTATATAAAAAAAAATCGTTAATTAGTTCATTAAATTTTACAGAGGAAAGATCTTTGTTAGTAACATAACTACAGAAAACTTCCAGCTAAAATCACACATAGAATAAGAGTTCTTTACCAAAACCCTAAGTACCGTTGACACATTATATCCCTGTAACACAATATTGCGTTACAAACATCATACAGTAGCAACGCAACAAATGCTGTAATATAACGTATTTAATTAAGTCTTATTAATTAATAATTAATTAGAACTTCGTGTTCGTTGTCATGTTGCAGAACATAAGACAAGCTTACGACACGTACCATACGTTGATTATCCATGTGTATGTTGTATTTGAAGAATCGTTTCTTCTTTTGCAAGAGTTACGTTTGTGACGTACTTACCCTTGATATTTTGTTGCGTAGTTTAAAAGAACATACCTTTGCTCCTTTGAATATCGTTCCTTTTGAGGTTTTTAATGTCATATGTTCTGTGTTTTTGTAATTAAACGTTGTAAAATGTACATAATGAGTTTAGCAGTAGATGTAAGGCTTTATAACCTGAAATATGAAACTTCTTGGAAACATTTTCTTTGCGGTTTTAAAATATGTATAGCTATAGTTGTCAAGGTTCTAATCTTAATTGGAATTTAATCAATCTATTATTATTTCATTTCAATTTAATTTTAACAGAGAGATTACGTAATCCTTGATCTCAAGAGACTAAGTAATAAATCATTGCGTCATCTCTACTCACTTGTATGGTGATTCGACCATATCAGAAGAACTTATACGTATATTGAAATCCTCTATATATCGAAGTTCTCGTTAGCTTAGCAATTTTCCAAGTGTTCAAACATGACTTTTGGGGCTGTAACAATAGAATTTATACATGCAAAGCAACTATATAAATAATAATTTTAAAATAAATCTTATTTGGACACTATGTCGGGTTGACTTTTGGCCTCACTCACAAAAAGCCTCCATCTTGATTTGTTTATTGTCAAGTATTTCCATGGTCCTCTATACTTATTAGATCTTCGGATAGCTGATCTCTCCATCTCTTGTGATGTCTTTCCACTGGTCGACGAGTATTCTATCTTCCCTCCCATATCTTTTTAACCATTTTGTCCTACCTCATCTTCATCACGTTTCCTATCCACTGTAATCGTCTATCTTTTTGTCAGTTCACTAAATTAAATAAATTAGAATAAGTAAGATACAAATTTATCATTTGCAATGACCCACAAATATTTTTATGCACATAACTTTCTGTATAATTTACTGGACCAATAAATTATTATTATTAATAGTAGCATAGGTACATACAGAATTGGAATTTCAGTTGACCAACTAAATTAATTAACTATTATATATATTGCAGCATTACATTTTGTTATTTTTATTTAATTGGTATTTGCATAACATATTTTCCAGAGAAAAATTAAAAAATTAACATTCATTTTATATACCAATAAATTAAAAATTATTTCCACCCATCAAATCAATATTAAATATTTGCATGTAACAAATTTGAACAAACTTGATAATTTGTTTAAAAACTACATGTTCTGCATACTAAAACAATAAAATTAAAATGCTTTTATGTTACGCCGTATAAAATATATTACGTAGAAAAGTTTCAAAGGATAAAATATCTTTTGAAATCCGAAGCCAAAATCAGAGCTAAATGAATAAATTACTCTTTCAACATAACAAAGAGGTCATTTGTAGAGAATGCAGAACAGAGGTTTTTTTAGGAAGTATGTAATCTATATTAACTGTGTGGGTTTTAAATAAACATATTTCAATCTTTTATTACACTTTGTTCATTTTAAAAGCAGCTTACTTTAACACAATTTGAGGTTATATTACTAAAGAAGATATAATTGAAATAATCGAAAATATTAGATTTTTAATGCTGTTTTTCTGTTCAAATAGTTATCGATATGTCTTGTCCACAGTGTTATAATGTATCTAGTTACAAGTATCTAGATACAATAACTAGATACTTTTTCAAGTATCTAGATACAAATTAGATACTTTTTGAAATATGGATCTGTATCTGTATCTGTATATAGATATTTAAATTTAAGTATCTTGTATCTGTATTTCAGATACTTTGATCGTTACTTTATTTTTATATCATGATACCGAGATGATATAATTGTATTTATAAATTGTCATTTCAAATATTTTATTTTTACTATAAACAAAATTCAGAAAACAATTGAAATTCTGACATTTATAAATTAAATTTATATGGAATGTCAAATATAATATATATTCTCACTCGTTTTTCGTACCTTTTGAGCCGCCGTAAAAATTGTAGGTATTTAGGTACCACAATAGTAGCTACAACACTTAAAGAAAATGGGCATTATTAATGAAAACTAAGTTTTTGAATAATTATTGTTGCTATTTTAATGAGCAATTTACTAAAAACATATGAAAAATTATATTCACACAAGTGGTTTGGGAGTGAACTGTGGTTTTGTGAAGCCTTGGGCAAGACAAATTAAGGCCCTTCAAAAGTATTCAGTGATTGAAAATACACTTTGATAATTTTTTTAAGGTATTTTTTCACTTAATGCATGGCTCTAGTCCGCCTCACCCAAGGGCCGGCCATGCTAGTGTGGATATTAAGTTAATTTTCTAATTGAAATCAGTAAGATAAGTAGGCGTGTTTCATAAAGAACGTAAAATTGAATAAATTATTAAACGTTCATATAAATTTAATTTGTTGTTAACGTGAGAATGTCAACTGAAATTTTGTTTATAAATTAAATTTGTATGGAATGAAAAAAAAAATCACATATTTCTTATCAGTAATTTTTTATTAGTGATCAAAAATAATCGTGACATTACACGAATTCAACTTCAATTAGGGCTCAAATTTAATTGAAAGGAACATCTTCTTAACAAGAAGATAGCTGCGTATCTATAAGACTAACAATAGTCTTAGAGACACGCAACTCATACGTTAGAACATATGGCTAACATAATACATACGTTATTTAGCACAAATTTATTCCGTAGAATAGTGTTTTACCTTGAAATCAGTGGGCTTTATGTGTCGTAACGGTCAATTTTGTATAATACTGATTAACATGCACTGTTTGTTTGGTAAAAAATATGGTATTTTCATTTTTTAGTGTTCTTTCAAAAGTAGCTGTATCGAGACACAAACATTTTTGGCATGTATCTGTATCCAGGTGTTATTTATAACTCTGTATCTGTATCTGCATCTAGATACAATTTCTCTTAGGAATCTGTATGTGTATCTAGATGTTTTTTAAATGTTTCTATTACAACACTGCTTGTTCATGTGCAATATTGCATACGTCGTTTTACATATATGCCTCTTCTCGTTGGATAAAAGCAGGCGTTACAAATTAAATTTTATTCAGATTATTTTATCAAAAGATTTACAATGTTATGGATTTTTCAAAACAATAATTTTTTATTTTAGTTAGTATGAGGCATTAAACAAAGGCTACTAAAACTCAAATTAACAGGCGTAAATTGATTTGCAAGTTTTGACGTGATTACTTAAAAACTGTTTTTTCTTACTATGCGTAATTTCAAAGTGAGGTTACCAGAGTGCATACACAAAGAAAGTCGTCACTTGTAGCATATTATTTTTAAGAGGTAATTCAGAAATTTTCAACAAAAACTGCATTGTATAGGCATTATTTTTGTGCAATTAATTTTGTTTAACTTGAAAATCAACTTTATTATTGTTATTTGAAAAACATGCATTTTCTCTGCAGCACCTGTAGATACAAACGAAACCCTGAAATGTGTGATAATTCACACTTAACATCATTTTTTAGGGTTATGTAGATATGATCGAAAACCTTTATAACGCACTCATGTGTCTGTATGACTGTCTGGAAGAAATTTTGGCCAAACGAGTGGACCTAGAAAGTTGAAATTTGGCATACTTGTACAACTGTTTGATCGACATATGAGAAAACTATTGTGTTTAAAAAAGCACAACACGGTGAAAATATAAACAAAAATGTATTAAATGGAAAAAAATATATATATTTTTTTTTAATTTTGAGTCGGATATCAAATGAAACAGCGAGGATACATTTTTAATTTTGAAAAATATTTTTTTTAAATTGATTTTTGCAAAATAGTGTCAAAAAACTTTTGTCCCACCATACTTTTTCAAAGAAGAGTTGATCTAAAATTTGAAAAAATTCTCAATAATGTACATTAATGGGAACCGGAATAGATCAACAGGAATTTTTGATGAGATTAGTTTTTCGAAAAATATCGAATTTTATGTGCAGTTGAAATTTTTTTTTTAAGACAGATTAAGGAACGAAGAAATTTTCTTTATTTCAACACGTTCTTGTCAAAAAGATGATTGGACCAGGTGGGTTAATCTAAAAATTTGAAAAGTTCTGAGCAATCCACCTTACGGTACCACTACGATACTACTATTTATGAGCAGGTCTACAATTCCCACGGTGAACCAATCGGGATTAGGTCCAATCTATGCGCTCTATGCTCTACGCAGAGCCGTAGCAATATTTTTGGCGCCCTTGGCAAATACTTAAAACAACTCTCTCAAGAAATACTTAAGGTAGACGTTTTATTTAAGGAGGGCATCTTTTTTATTTTTATTTTAATATACAGGTGAAAATTTTGTGACGACCTAAAAAAAAAACCTCATCATTTCTAAATTACAAGTGATGACAATAAAAGGGTCTTCATTTCTAAAATACAAGTGATGACGAAAAACAAAAACGTCCTCACTTCTAAAATACAAATGATGACCAAACAAAAACCGCACGATGGCGCCCCTCAGGCCTCGTACCCCTGAAACATGCCCCGTTGCTACGGCTCTGGCTCTACGTAACATTGTACTTATAATGGCTGAGGTATTTCATAATATTTTTTAGACATTTATCTTGAAATTAATAACTCTAGACATCAATAATTCAAGTAGCCTCTGAATAATTATTCTACCAACAAATTAATAACGATAAAACGATCAACTGAACCATATCTTTTAAATACAACACTATTTGATCGAATGACAGATAAGTGGATTAGACAGTAAACAAAAGTACTGGTCAATGGCCGCATGATTACACGATATCCCGACAATAGACAAAAAGAATAATGTTTTAGAGGTTATGGCAGGAACAGTAAATTTTGATGTTATGTTATATGCTGTTCACTTTTGTAAGAACAAACCAGATCTAGTTATTATGATTACTTGTACAGTGTATTACTGACTTTAAATATCAATTAAAAATATTCATTACGCTGTAAAACCGACTTTAGATTTATTGGTTATGATCTTTATTAAGAAAGTGACATTTTTTATAATTTTTTAATACCAATATGACATACAATTTCAAAGGTGCAGATTATTGAAATCTAAATTTCCTCTTAGTTTGTTCTTACAAAAGTGAACAGCATTTACCAGGTGTTCTGTTGATATTAACACCAGGCAGAAAAGACACAATTTTAAGTTGTCACAAACAATTTTACAGTTGTCAAAAAGATACATCAGACAGAATTGAATATATCTAGGGAAGGCTTGAATGAGGCATTTGTTAAATGGTCAAAAGCTTGATTCAATTCTTAAAAGTTTCTAGATTTGTAATAAGAAAAAAAAAAAAACAAAGAATATTGATAGGAACTTAAATAGTTCATCGTCAATTTTCGACAGTAATAGCTAGAGATTGAATTTAGATTTATATACTTGCAGTAGCGGCGTTAGGCGTCAGCGACGTCGGCGACTGCCGACGGCCTCACGCTTGAGGGGGCCTCGCAAAAATTTTACAAGTTATTGAAAGTTTAAATATTATATATTAATTATGACTTATGATACTCGTATTTCGCTTTGCTGGACAAAAATATGTTTATTTGTATATTTGTCGGTTTTATCATTGGATTCTATTACTTCGACTTTAAATAAATAACGTTTTCCAAGTATTAATCTTATTCTATATATTGTGCATAAAAACAGATAAATTCAAAATTCACTGTTTAAAAATCAAAATCGGGTTCGCAAATATTGAAAAATAATATTTCCCATTCGAAATTATTTCTATTAAAAACGGCTTAGTAGGTGAAAGATAATTTAAAAGAAAATAAAAATATAAGAAAAAATTAACCACGAAGATAAATAATCATAATACCTATATGTGTTTAAAACAAATATTTTCGTATTTAGAATTAGGCCAAATCAAGGTTTGTTTTTATTATTGTTTTTTTTTTTACTGAGAAATGAAAGGGGCCTCGCAAAGCTAATTTCGCCGACGTCCTCGATTGGTCTAGCGCCGCCGCTGTATACTTGTTACATTGTATTTAAACTTGTAGGTGTGTTTATATTATTTTTGTTTTATTGATATAAGTACATACACTTTTATTTGAAAATAACAGATTTCTCCTATTATGCAAAAAACAATTAACAAAACTTAAATGTATTAGTCATTAATAACTAAAATAAAAAACTTAGTATTGATTTTCAGTATTTATCAAAACTTTTACAATTACCTTAGAGTAAGGAAGATTTTGTTTGAAAGTACTGTTATTTCAAATAAATCTCTTTTTAATTTATATCTGAACTTTTACTATTTATCTTAATCAGTAAAACTAGAAAATGCATCTCGAACTAAAAGAAATCTTGCAAGTAAACGACAAATCCTTTGTGTGTTTATGCTTTCAATTATTTGGTTACCATAATAAATCAAGTAAATTTTATTTCAGAAGAAGTTGGAATTTAAGCTGCATATTCATCTTAATTTGTATTTTTTTAAAAAGGCTCCTTAAAAACACTCCTTACTTACTTAGTACAAATAGTACTAAAGAGTAGTGGCGGATCTAGTCTTTCGGAGACCTGAAGCTAAAAATCATTTTTCCCTTCAGTGAAAGCGAAAAATATTTAATTTTACAAAATCTTTATTGCAAAATTCTACATAAGTATATAAGGCCCTAGACAAGTTATGTCCTGCGCAATCCGAATATAAATAAACAGCAATATCGAGTTAGTAATTTAAACATGAATCTTTCATATAAACACAGCCACAATTTTATTTTTTTATCAGTGTTGAAATTTTTTCATTAAATTTGAAAAATGCCGACACGAAAAATTCGGACAATAATTTTACATAATTTTAAATGTAGTTTAGCAACTAAACAGTGCTATCAAGAAATATTTCGTATATTCCATGATAAGTTTCCATTCTTAAGGAATATGAACGGCGGGATGAAAATTTTCAACATGGTATTTTAAATTAAAACGTTCTGGGCGACCTGAGGAAGTGCTAATTCCAGAAAATAAAGCTGCTGTCAAAATCAAAAAATCGCCATGTAACATACAAGCAGATAGAGAGGGTTTCCTCTCTAACTAATTTATGCCTAACTCGATTCAAAACGACATACAAAATATATCATTTTAACTTCAGTTATGAATAACTCGAGTTAAAACATTTAATTCCTTCTTTAGTAACCGGGCCGGATAATCCACCCAGATAAGATATTGATATAAAAGTTTTAAACTAGCTATAGTCCGTTCAAACATTAGAATGCAGTCTTGCTCTTATGACAAATGGGAATGGTATTGCCAAATGTTGCAAAAACGTCCAATTTTATTTTCTTTTGTTGTTAATTCATTGAAAGCAAATGAAAAAAGTATCAGAGACTCTTATAACTTTTGTAGAATACCGTGTCTAGACAGATCAGCGCGTTTTACAGCTGGCAACGTCGTCGAGAAAGTAAAGGAGAGAGCCATTGGAAGAATCCATTGGAGAGTATGAAAAAGAACTACTCCATTAGCCCTGTACTGCATTCTAACCTTTAAACGGACTATAGTTGCTGATACATCCTCATTTTACGGAATAATATGCGTAGCGCGCAGTGCAACATAGCAGCTCGTAGCACGCAAAAGTACTTTTATTTGTAAAAGACGATTTGTACAAAAGACGATTTGACGGGCACTTTTGGGGGCCCCATAGCGTCCCGAAGCCCAACAATGGTAGCATCATTAACGTCATGGTAAATCCGCCCCTGCTTAAGAGTACTACTACATTTTAATAGTACATGTTTCATTGATCATGCACTAATAATCTACAAACCAAATAATCAGCAACCGGATAATCGTGAGTTAGAGGTAAAAACAAGTTCAGACAAGATTTTTCTAAAATTGTTGGAAAATTGCTGTCGTTTGCTCACCGTGGAACTACGACACTAATTTTACTAGCACTTAAAATAATTACCACGAAATTACTTCAACAATCAACTAAGTCTGGCGATCCTTATCGAAATATCACGAACAATTAATGAAATTAATTAAATAAAAGAAAAAATGGATTGTACTTGTCATTTTAAAGCATTATTTTCTTTTTTTCTGTAAGAAAGAAACGTGATGTATTTTCACTGATTGTGGAAACAAATCTCTTTCTGTGAAAGTTGACATTTCAAAGTGGATGCACTTAAGTAAATTCAACATAATTTTATTCCGCACTGCTTTCCAGCTCACGATATTAATAAAATCGCGCCGTTTTAATTATGTACCATTAGGAGAAGTCACAGTCCTTTTTATGAGTAAGGATTATAAAAGGATTTTCTCCGAGTCCTACAGCGTTGATTTCTAATGAGAATTTTAGCCTAGAAATGAGAACCAGAAAAGAGCTTAGAATCGCAAAACGTTCTACTTTTACGAAAGGTAATGTATTCAGTATGCTGGATTTAATATGGATATTAGTGTGGCAAATTAAATTATTAAGATTCTGTTCATGTTTACATTTAACAGCGTTGTACGTATATTTTATAAACGAGTTAGTTATTAGTAATATTAACCTCAAGTTACAGTTCTTCGATTTACTGCGCTTCAGATTCACCAAAGATTGTTTCAAATCAGCATTTCTCGTATTTGCGGCCTTTATTTAGGAGTTAAGTCACTTTTTTCAGCAAGGAATCACTGAATATTTCGATTCATGATGTTGCAGATATATTTTTTTGACCTTCTACTTCTTATTTTAGCTTTCTTCGAAATTGTTTCTAATTATTTTAACTATAAGTTCAGATTAAGGATAAGTTGATGTTTCGAAACGTACAACAAATATTTAAAAATTCTCTTTTTAGGGTTTTGTAGGTATGACCAAAAAACCCTTATACCGTCATTTTGTCGTCTGTTTGTCTGTCTGTCTGTTCGGTAAAAATTGTAGCCAAACGGCTAAACCTAGAGAGTTAAAATTTGGCATGCTTATACAAATCTTTACCCCGCACATAGGAAAAATACTAAAACGTCTAAAAAACATATCCCCCTAAAAATATAAACAAATATATGCTCATCGAAAAAAAAAAATTTTTTTTACTATTCTGTGTAGGGTATCAAATGAAAGCCCTTGGTATGTGGATTAACAATCAAAATTTTATTTTTGCAAAATAAATTATTTTGACAAAGTTGTGCAAAAAAAATTTTGTCCCACACCCTGTAGCCCAAGATGGTATAAACTAAAAATCTGAAAAAATTCTAAGTAATGTACATTGGTGTGAACCGGAATAGTACAACAGGAATTTTTGATCAGATTATGTTTTCGGAAAATAACGCATTTTTTGTGTTTTTAACTAAAATATGTAAAATATTTAATCCGCTATTTAACATAGTAAACGAGTGAACCTGCGTAGTACAGTGGTAACGTTGTCGCTTCGTGAGTTGAAACTACTGTAAGAAACTGCTGTTCGAATCCCGTAAATTTTTATTTTTTCTGTTTTTTTTTTTGCATTTTTATTTTGTTTAAATTATTTTGTCAAAATTCTAGTTATATTTTGGCAAATGTTGCATTTAATTTTTAAAAGCGTTAATTTAATAACCAGTGGGAAGTGTTGAAATTATTATTTAATTCTATGTTTGAATGTATACGAAATCAGAGGGGCGGAGTTTATGACAACCAATGGAAGCCATAGGCACAATTTTCAAAATATTAATGAACCTTGCTATATAAAAAAATACTGCAAATATTTAGAAACCCAAATAATAGCATTCGAATTAAAATTAATAAAAAAATATTTTAACATAAAATTAGTTTTGGCATTCCAAAAATCATCATTCACTTACTAAATACCTGCGAAACCCTGAAATGTGTGAAAATTCACACTTCACATAATTTTTTTATATAAAATTAGATACTTTTTTAGTTATATGAGCTTTATCATAGACAGAGTTATTTTTTATAGTCTGTTTTTTATTTAAGTGAAACTAGATTTTGAAAACTAGTAACCATTAACTATTGAATAAGATTTCGGTCCGACTAATCAGCGACTATTGTACCTTACCAGTATACTCTTAGATAAAAATTGATGTGTTATTTTCGTTTTAGTATTTATATTTCATATATTGTCTAATATATACTAGTGTAACTGGGTTTATTGTAATTATTATTATATATGGTTATCTATATATATAAAATCGTAACTAAGCTACCTACTCATAATCAACGCCCAGCCCAAACCACTGGACCTATAATCATGAAATTCGGCGAGTATATTCCCTCCATGACGTAAGCACCCACTAAGAACGGATTTTTCGAAATTCATCCTCTAAGTGGGTGAAAAGGGGGTTAAAAGGGGTAAAATGTGGCTTCACGGTTTCCTTAATATCTCTTAGGTCCAATAAGATATCGACTTGGTTTTTGCTTACAAAGATTACGCATGTAAATATAAAAAAACTTATTTCAGGATTTTGTCCTAATCATCCCCTAAAGGGGTGAATCTACAATCAGGGTGAATTATAGAACCCTTCGCATCTTCTGTGTTTATTGTGTTATAACATTCTTTTTTGGCATATAGGTGTCTTTTTAAAATATTTAGAAAGTGTTTTGACCGTTTTTTTAAATTTCACCCCTAAAGGGGTAAATTGGTATTTTTTATTCGATGGGATGTCGTCTAGGCAAAGAAACACAAAATTCGGGCAGTATATCCCTTTTATGACTTAAGGGCCCCCTAAGAAACGAGTTTTCTAAATTCGACCTCTCAGGGGTGAAAAGGGGTGAAATGTGTTTTCACGGATTCCTCAGTATCTTTTAGGTCAAGAATATATCGCCTTGCTTTTGCTTACAAAGACTACCCACATAAATGTTAAAAAACTTATTTTTCAGGATTTTGTACATCCACCCCTAATCAGGGTGAATTATAGAACCCTTCGCAACTTCTGTATTTATTGTGTTATAAAATTCCTTTTTGGCATATAAGTGCCTTTTTAAAATATGTAGAAAGTGTTTTGACCGTTTTTTAATTTTCACCCCTAAAGGGGTAAATTGGTATTTTTTATTCGATAGAATTTCGTCTAGACAAAGAAACATAAAATTCGGGGAGTATATCCCTTATATGACTTAAGAACCCCCTAAGAAATGATTTTTCGAAATTCGACCTCTCAGGGGTGACAAGGGGTGAAATGTGTTTACACGGATTCCTCAATTTCTTTTAGGTCAATAATATATCGCCTTGGTTTTTGCTTATAAAGATTATCCTTATAAATGTTAAAAAACCTATTTCAAGATTTTGTCCTAATCATCCCCTAAAAGGGTGAATCTACAATCAGGGAGAATTATAGAACCCGACGTATTTCCTGTGTTTGTTGAGTTATTAAATTCCTATATGGCATATAGATGTCTTTTTAAAATATCTCGATGGTTTTGACAGTTTTTCAAAATTCACCCCTAAAGAGGTAAAAGGATATTTTTTATTTGATAGAACATCCCTTGGACATAGATACATGATGTTCGCAAAGTATATTCCCTCCATGAGGTAAGCATACACTAAGACGGGATTTTTCGAAAACCCCTAAAGGGTGAAATATAATTTCAAGGATTCTTAAATATCTCTACAGACCAATAAGATATCGTCTTGGTTTTTCTTACAAAGATTACCCATATAAATATTGAAAAACTTATTTCAGGATTTTGTTCTAACCCACCCCTAAAGTGGTGAATTTCCGAACAGGGTTAATTATACAACCCATCATATTCCCTGTCTTTGTTGAGTTATAAAATTCCTTTTGGCATATAGGTGTCTTCAAAATATCTTGAAATGGTATTGACAGTTTTTAAAATTTCACCCTTAAGGGGTAAATGGGAATTTTGTATTCGATTGAACATCCCTTGCACATAGATAAATAAAATTCGTGAAATATATTCCCTCCATGACGTAAGCAGCCACTAAGACGGGATTTTTCGAAATTCCACCCCTAAGAAGTGAAAAGGGGTGAAATGTGATTTCAAAGATTCCTCAATACCTCTTAGGACCAATAAGATATCGTCTTGGATTTTGCTTACAAAGATTACCCATACGAAAAACTTATTTCAGGATGTTGGCCGAATCAACCTCTATAGGGGTCTACAGTCGGGGTGAATTATACAACCCTTCGTATTTCCTGTATTTATTGAGTTATAACAATCCTTTTTTGGCATATCGGTGTCTTTTTAAAATATCTCGAAATGGTTTTGACAGTTTTTAAAAATTTCACCCCTAAAGGGGTAAGTGGGTATTTTTTACTCGATAGAACGTCCTCTGGACAAGATAAATGAAATTCGTAAAGAATATTCCCTGTATGACGTAAGTTCCCACTAAGACGGTATTTTTCGAAATTCAACCCCTAAGGGCTGAAATGTGATATCAAGAATTCCTTAATATCTCTTAGTACCAATAAGACATCGACTTGGCTTTTGCTTATAAAGATTAACCATACAAATGTCGAAAATTTTATTTCTGGATTCTTTCCTAATCAACCCCTAAAGGGGTAAATCTATAATCGGGGTGAATTATACAACCCGTCGTATTTCCTGTGTTTATTAAGTTATAACATTCATTTTATAACTTAAAAGTTACCCGTGCACATGTTTAGAAACATACTACGAATTTTACACAAATGAACCTCTAACGGGGTGAATCTACACCTGAGGAGAGAGTCAGCAATGTGATCTATAAAGAATCATGACTTACAATAATTGCACGATGATGGCAAACCGTCAATAAACCGTAGCGAAGCACGGGTACTCAGCTAGTTTATTATAAAAGTATAGATATTATGTATAATAGTTATTTCATTGTTTCTACATATTACCAGTACAAATTTTTGAACATAGCCTGGCGTCAACGTGGATCTTATTTATTATTTTATTAAGTTGTTTACTTGCCAAATGAACACAGCTACGTATACACCCACTCAGGGTTTTTTCTTGCTCACACAGACTCTATAATCAAAATCCTTCAAGACGTTTTGGCGTTTTTTTTTTTTTAACACTACCCCCAGTGTTGTAATAGATACATTAAAAAAATATCTAGATACAGATACAGATACTTAAGAAAATTGTATCTAGATACAGATCCAGAGTTATAAAAAATATCTTGATACAGATACATGCCAAAAATATTTTTAAATATGTTTTTAGTACATTGCTCCCCAAAATAGCAACAATAGTTATTCAAAAACTTAGTTTTCATTAATAAAGACCCATTTTCCTTAAGTGTTGTACCTACTATCGTGGTACCTAAATACTTACTATTTTTACGGCCATTCAAAAGCTACGAAAAACGAGTGAGAATATTTTTGGACATTCCATGTAATTTTAATCTGTAAACGTCATAATTATTTTCTGAATTTTGTTTATAGGAAAAATAAAATATTTAAAATGACAATTTATAATTAAACTATTATATCAGCTCGGTATCATGGTATAAAAATAAAATAACGATCAAAGTATCTGAAATACAGATATAAGATACTTAAATTTAAATATCTAGATAGAGATACAGATAAATATTCCAAAAATTATCTAATTTGTATCTAGATACTTGAAAAAGTATCTAGTTAATGTATCTAGATACTTGTAACTAGATGCATTACAACGCTGACTACCCCACAGCTGTATCTCATATATGATTCAAGATTCGTTACTTATTGGCTAGTGTTATAGTGTTATTCTGAATAAAATTATTACCTTTAACAGAGCTTTAATATGTTAACTTCACCAGAGAGTACATGCTAAAAATAGAACATATTTTGTGATTTTAATTTTAAAGTCAGTTAAACGTGTTGTGTTCAAAACAACCCTATTATATTGGATTTTATTTCCTAAAAGCCGATATAACTGTCTAAACTTTATGACTAACTTCCTTTTTGCTACTATATGTTCTCTCCATGTAAATAGTCTGTCCAAATCTATCTGTCTTATCTAGGCGTTGAGAACCTGTAATTATTTTTGCATTATTATTAAATGGAGGCCAAGATATTTTCTCCTTCAGCCATAAATAATTCTATATTATTTAATATTACAGGTGTACAATATTTTCTTCTAGTGTTGAATGTTACTTGGAGCGATTTGGTTTCGTTCGCTTTTATTTTCCATTTTTTTAGTCACGTTTACATTTGATCTAAAAGCTCTTGCGTATTGAATCTAACGGGAAGCATGGTTTATGAGAATGAAACATATAAACTACATAAATATCTTCGAAGTGTAGTTCTTGTGAGGAGTGCTAAGAATATCGTGTTGAGTATAGTGTACGAAAAGCATGGGATATGAAGAACAAAAACATAAATAATATAAATTCCCTCAAAATGTGGTCCTGGTAAAGGCTACTCAAAGTATTGTAGACATGAAGACGAACTAGTGCTTCATTTATGAAAGAAATTGAAGAACCCATAAGGCTATCGACAATAAGGCTATCGACAATAGTTCTTAAACAGAATTGCTATTTTCTTTGGTCATGTACAACGTCGAAGTAGTAACAACGGAGAGAGATTAATTCTACAAGTTATATAAAATACACATCGTGATATTTGATGGAAAGTCTCGTGGTCGATGCATTACCAGAAGGACAAATCTAATAAAAATGGTAACCGACTGCCCTATTACAGAAATAACAAGAGAGGTTAAACATCGAAGTTGTCGGGATGATATTATAAAGAAAATATCGATCAGAACTAAAGAATCATAGGCCCCGACCCTTTTAACTAGAAGAAACTGACAGAATAGAAAATACGGGAATCACTGCTGTGTTTTGATATTTTTATATTGCAAACAATAAAATTTTGCTTCGAAAATATTTTAAAATAAATGTTTAATTATCCTGAAACTTTGCATGGAAGTAATTTTGCACCATAATTCAAACTAGCCCATGAAATCAAAATTATTAATATCCTCGCTTTTCTGAATATAAAATCGTTGAATATTTATGGATGCCTGACCCATGATAATGAAATTGTGTTATCAATTATAAATTTATATTCAAGTGCCCGACAGTATCACATTATTTCGCGATTTATTATTTATATCGCATTTTAAAAATTTATGCATGCGATATCACTTCATATGTAATGGCAATCGATAAAAATGTAACTAGTTCTATATTATAAATTGCCTAGCATCGTAGACCAATGGTTTTATATTTTTTGTTTACTGTAATTCGTTTTCAACATTTGTTTTCACCATAAAACATAAATACATGAATTAAGTTAATAGGAGCTTTGAAATAAAATAGAAGACAGATAAAATACGGTCTATGGAAACGATCATATCAAGGACAATGAAAATTAATACCTTCCAATAAATTATAGATAGGAATCATTTTAGGTATACGTATAAAGTTGATAGGATACTTGTTGCGAATGAAAAATAATAGACAGAATGGTAAATATTATCTAGAAAGGAAGAGTAAATATCCGTCGGCCCGTCGAAAGACCTTGCAAATGATATAGAAAAGAACTATCAGATGTTCTAACGACTAGTATTTCAAACATATAGAAAGTTCTACTGTCGAAGATAAAGGATGGATGCAAGGAGGTCGGAAAACAACTCAATTATCATATCCCAAGAAGAAGATAAGGATCATTTTATAACTCCAAATTTTACTAAAATGGCCACTGGAATATTTTACTAACATCTTTCAAAAGTTCATATCATCACACGGAAATATTCGTAACACTTAACTTAGCAACTTAGCTTTAACCAAAGAATGCAGAAACAATGCAAAGAATGCAAAGAATTTGAACACAATTCAATATACGTATGAAGAATAGTTGTAATTTGTCATTTATACGGACTGACAATTTAGTCCGAACAAAAATTTAGTACAATTACATAACATATTTATTCTTTATTTAGGTAACTTCAAAATAGTCTTCTAAACCAAGTTTGTGCAACATCTTTTTTCATTGAAGGAAACAGTATTCAAAAACATTCTCTGTGAGGTTGCTGAAAACATGTCATAATTCCTTACACCTATGCTTGTGATTCCCCGAATGATGATCTTTTATGTATTTTTAGTTTTGAAGAATACAAAAAAGTCAGCAGTTTTGCAAGTCATCATTTGCCAGTTTGCACCTGGCAAATAAAGTGGGTATTCTAACACATTAATCCGATTTTAAGCGAAAAAACCCTTCACAATAATAGCCTAAGTGCACACAATTTGCGCAATTTTTAAATCTTCTTTCATTTGCGTTCGTACTGTTTCTCTGTATATTTTCAATTGTTATAAATCTTGGCTATGAAGCTCTCTGAGACACGATGGTCTTTCGCTAAAAATGTTACCACTCGTCTCACATTTTCGGCTCTATCTGTTGGAACGGTCATTCCTTCTCTCTGATCATCGTCTATCGATTCTTTCCCTACTTTGGACTGCTTGGCCCACTTGTAAACCATAGCAGATTTCGTGGCAGGCTCACACATTCATTGAGTTGATTCACGATTCTGCCGAGCCGTCGTTTTTTCAGTTTCACAAAAAATTTAACCACCGATCTCGGTTCTTTATATCCATAATGCAATTTTCGTACCGCATAATAAAATCATACAGTTTTGTAAATTCTTATGTTTAACAACGCAAACTGAATCGTGAAACAGGGGCGCGCCAACTCGGGGTGCAGAGACATTGTATTTTCGGTTCATGAAAAGATTAAGATTTCCGTTCCGATTTATTCGAAAAATAATATTAAAAATAAGTATATACGTACAAACTACATTTTCATTGTTAGTTTAAAGTACGTAAGACAAGCAGACAAAATTTTTGTGTATTTTGTGTTTATTATTATTAGCCGTTTTATGATAACTCACGAATTTTTGTGGAGTCTTCCCTTTTTATTATTATTATTATTAAATTTTTAATATTGTAAAAGTCTGCAAATGTTGCAAATAAATATAATATATTGTTAATCAATGCTACCCAAAGCGTTTTGAATGTAAGTCCTGCACCTCCAAAATCCAATGTTCAATTCTAATTCAAGTGCCGAATTGTTCAACGTTTCGTTACCGCAAGTATCATATATTTATATTTATATTTACGTACATTATCGATGTCCCAGTATTGCCACGTAATACCCAGAAAGCGTATTCTATGAACTTAATCGCCAGTCCTCGTATAGACATCTTTTTTCTCCATTCTTTTCTGTATAGTCCTACTTGCAGCCAATTACCGACCAGTCTCTAGATATTATCTATTCACCGAGTAGAAGATCTGCATCGATTTTTAGTACTATTTATATGCTGCCATTTTAGTACTTTCCGGGTCCATCTATCATCATTTGCTCTTGAAACGTGGCCTGTCCACTGCTGCATCAGATGTGTAATTTTACAAATTATGTTAACCTAACCTAACATTTGTTGTCTTATCTACCAATTTGTTTTACAAACCAAAAGAGCAAAGGGTTCTCGGCTAAGGATATTTTCACTTTTTTTTAATTCCTGCAGTTTATCTGTTACCACAGATCCTGTTAGTTATGATGTGTGCCCAACGTATACCAACTATTGTCTTCAAACAGCTGTTTACAAATATTTAGCAAGTAGTTAGCTAGTTTTCTGTAATTTTTTAGGTCTCATATTCATATAGCAGCACAGATTTAACATTTATGGTAAAAATATACATTGTCTTCCTAGATATTACACTCAATTGTGAGTAAGAGGCTATTTAAGTTAAAGTTGAGGGTTTTAAGTACGGGTTAAAATTTAGAATGTAGTTCATTTTGCTCTTATATGACTGCACCATATCTATACTAAATTTAACATCAACATGTATGAACACAGCTTGTATCGGTCTGACGCTTGCTTTAACCTGCGGATCACCAAATGGAAACAATTAGCCATCAATAATTTTGAATTAACAGGTTGAGTGCCATGACAATTATTGTAATTTCTCGTAATATCAGTATCATAGGCCACGGCGGTCATTATGCTCACCAGACTACTTATTCAATGTTCCATTCTTATTCATTGTATATATAAATGATATTTAAAAATGTAAGATCATGTTATTTGCAGACGATACGCTAATATATATGTATGGGGATAATCCTAGTAAGGTTATTGAAGAATTAAATGTGGAGCTAGAGATTCTGAATATATATTTTTCCATTAATAAGTTAAAAATTAATGGAGGGAAGACTAAATGTATGTTTATTGGGTGCAATAATCAATGGGACTGTGTTGCGTCTAATGGGTGTAATAGGATAATTATGTATAAATGTTATATAGACTGGGCTGAAGAGATTAAATATTTGGGTGTTGTAATTGACAACAAACTTAAATATAGTTCGTTTGTGAATTGTTTAATAAAAAAAATTGAAAGAAATTACGTATGCTAAACAGAATATCTAGAAATTTATCTCCATATGCAAGAACACTAGTATATAATACTATAACTGAACCGCATTTTTAATATTACAATACTATGTTGTATGCAATTACCGATAAGGAAATACATAAACTACAAGTTTTGCAAAATAAGGCAATGCGACTTACCTTAAGATGTCTGAAAGATACGCATATACAAAGTATGCTAAATAACTTAAATTGGTTAAATATTAGCAATAAAATAGAAATAAATGTACTTATAACTATTTATCAATTCGATCATGGTTTATTGCTTTCTTG
Source organism: Liopterus haemorrhoidalis (assembly GCA_963971575.1). NCBI lineage: Eukaryota > Metazoa > Arthropoda > Insecta > Coleoptera > Dytiscidae > Liopterus > Liopterus haemorrhoidalis. The sequence goes on from OZ020617.1 coordinate 19,038,609, forward strand.
ATTTGATAATATAAATTTTAAGAGGGATACGGTCCATAGTTGAAGTACGCGTGGAAAACATAACATTCATATTTCAGCCAAAAACAAGAAGTCAACTATGAACTCTGTCTCTCATAAAGGAATTGTAAGATATAATACATTACCAAATGAAATAAAAAATAGTACTAACGTGAAAATATTTAAAAAGAAACTTAAAGAATACTTTAAACAAATTGTAAAGTTTATAATTTTTTATTAATTTGTTATATTTTTGTATATATGTTTTTACATATTATTTTTTATGTATATATGTGGACATAAATTAAACTAATGTAAAAAATTGATGTGAAGTGTGAATTTTCACACATTTCAGGGTTTTGCAGGTATCTAGTAAGTGAATGATGATTATTTGGGGTGCCAAAACAAATTTTGTGACAAAATATTTTTTTATGAATTTTAATTCGAATGCCTATTACCATTATTTAAGTTTTTAAAGATGTGCAGTATTTTTTTTTTTATATATCAAGGTTCATTAAGATTTTGAAAATTGCGCCTATGGCTTCCATTGGTTGTTTTTAGTCATAGCTCCTCCCCTTTGATTTCGTGTACATTCAAATATATAATTAAATTATAATTTCAACAATTTCCACTGGTTATTAAATTTACGCTATTAAAAATTAAATGCAACAATTGCCAAAATATAATTAAAATTTTGAAAAAATAATTTAAACAATATAAAAATGCAAAAAATAAATAGAAAATAATATTGTCTCCTCACGTAGGACTCGAACATGAGTCCGATTACGAATTCTTGGACAGAACGCAAGTATCTTAGCCACAGCACCAAGAAACACGTTACTGTTTAGCGTATTATATAACTATAAGTTGTCAACATTATTAGCAAAAAAACAGAAAAAATGCTTTTTTTTCCAAAAACATAATCTGATCAAAAATTCCTGTTGAACTATTCCGGTTCACACCAATGTACATTACTTAGAATTTTTTCAGATTTTTAGTTTAAACCATCTGGGCTACAGGGTGTGGGACAAAATTTTTTTTGCACAATATTGGCAAAAATCGCTTCAAAATAATTTTTTTTTGGAAAAATAAAAATTTGATCGTTAATCCACGTACCAAGGGCTTTCATTTGATACCCTACTCAGAATTAAAAAAAAATATTTTTTTTTTCGATGAGCACATATTTGTTTATATTTTTAGGGGGATATGTTTTTTAGATGTTTTGGTATTTTTCCTATGTGCGGGTCAACGAGTTGTATAAGCATGCCAAATTTCAACTCTCTAGGTTTAGCCGTTCGGCTACAATTTTTACCGAACAGACAGACAGACAGACAGACAGACAGACAGACAGACAGACAGACAGACAGACAGACGACAAAATGACGGTATAAGGGTTTTTTGGTCATACCTACAAAACCCTAAAAACAAAGGTCACACTCCAAAAATACAAGTGATGAGCAAAAAACAGAAGCCCTCACTCAAAAATACTAGTGACGAGCAAAAAAAAAAGGTCTTCACTCCCAAAATAGAAGTAATGAGCAAAAAAAAGTATTTTTTTTATAAAAAGTAAGAGTATAGAATATATTACTCAAAAAGGAGTATAATACTCTAAAAAAGAGTACGTCTGGTCACCCTAATTATACCACACAAACAAAATAATATCGTAAAAAAAATTATAACGTAATCCAGAAGCAGAATCAATGATACCAAATAAACAATAATACCAAATAATACCAAAAGTAATGCCAAAAAGATCAATTAAGGAATAAGATAAAACTATTTGCACGAAACAAAGTTGTGATGTGATTACAGCCAACAGTAGACTGCATATGTTAACAAATTTTTGTGTGCTTGTATCACGTGAGCGCTTTATTCCTATACAGCGTTGTCAATTTAACGGTTTTCGATTTTTAGTTATTCATTGTATTAAAAACAAAAAAATTTATAACTATTTATGTACATATAATATTTATTATATATCTATAAATTAATTCTAAAAAAAATACATATTTAAAAATTTTCGTGTTAATTGTTAATAAAAATAACAAAAAGATTATTAAGACTTGGCAACATGGCTCCTGCAGCGCTACTATGTAATGCGCCAAGTTATCACACTAAACTAATTTATTACTAAAAACGGAATCCCAGTTACCAGCCAATAAATATTTATTTATTATAAATGCCCTAAATATAACAAAACAATGTATTTTTTCCATTGCATGAATATTTAGAAAGTTAAGGAAGTCCTTATTATTGAATTAACATAAAACATGTGTATAACAGAACATAAAGGAATAAACATTTGTATTTAATACATTTTTAGTTTTATAAAATTCATATTTGTGAGCTATGAGCGATCGCCCAAGGTAAATTCGACTAAATCCCGAAGGAAGTACCGGAACCTCTGCTAGTACAAACTATGCGCCATAAATTCCTCTTAGATAGATATATAATCTAAAAATATTAAGTGAAGGCGGAATGCTGAGTGTGTAGGACATATTTTGCTTTGTAGTATTCACTGTAAAATGAACAATATTTTAAAAATAATTTATCATCTCTTAATCTAAGAGCTTTAAAAACAAATTTTATGTTAAAATATTTTTATGTTACTTTTAATTCGAGTGCCTAATACCATTATTTAGGTTTCTTAATATGTGCAGTATTTTTTTTATATAGCAAGGTTCATTAAGATTTTGAAAATTGCGCCAAATGGCTTCAAATTGCGCCAAATGGTTTCATTGGTTGTTTCTAGTCATAGCTCCTCCCTTTGATTTCGTGTACATTCAAACAAAATTAAATTATAATTTCAACAATTTCCACTGGTTATTAAATTTACGCTTTTAAAAATTAAATGCAACATTTGCCAAAATATAACTTGAATTTTGAAAAAATAATTTAAACAAAATAACAATGCAAAAAAAAAAATAAAAAATAATCTTGTCTCTTCTCGGGGATTTGAACACTCATTTTCTCGGTCAGAACGCTAGTACCGTAACCATTGCACTAAGAAACACGTTATACTTTAGTGTGTTATATAACTATAAGTTTTCAACATTATTAGCAAAAAAACACAAAAAATGCTTTTTTTTCCAAAAACATAATCTGATCAAAAATTCCTGTTGTACTATTCCGGTTCACACCAATGTACATTACTTAGAATTTTTTCAGATTTTTAGTTTAAACCATCTGGGCTACAGGGTGTGGGACAAAATTTTTTTTGCACAATTTTGGCAAAAATCGCTTCAAAATAATTTATTTTGCGAAAATAAAAATTTGATCGTTAATCCACGTACCAAGGGCTTTCATTTGATACCCTACTCAGAATTTAAAAAAAATATTTTTTTTTTCGATGAGCACATATTTGTTTATATTTTTAGGGGGATATGTTTTTTAGATGTTTTAGTATTTTTCCTATGTGCGGGTCAAAGAGTTGTATAAGCATGCCAAATTTCAACTCTCTAGCTTTAGCCGTTTGGCTACAATTTTTACCGAACAGACAGACAGACAGACAGACAGACAGACAGACAGACAGACAGACAGACAGACAGACGACAAAATGACGGTATAAGGGTTTTTTGGTCATACCTACAAAACCCTAAAAATGTGTATTGGCTCTCTGTCTACAAGTATATATTTATAATTATTATTATTACTTACTTTTTAGTGGTCATTCCTTCCAAGGTACCTGCTCTCTGACTGTATTTTCGTATTCACATAGACGTCATGGTCCCGTAGATTGTGTATTCACCCTTGGGTTACAAAAATCAATTTGATCAAAATGGCCAATCACCACGAACGCATACTTTGTAGAAAATGAGATTCATATAATTTCAGTAGATTTATTGAATTAAAAATACAACTTTTGGGAACAAATAAGCATGTATAAATATAAAAAAGTGATGTGAAGTGTGATTTTTAACACATTTCAGGGTTTCGCAGGTATTTACTAAGTGAATGATGATAATTTGGATGCCAAAACAAATTTTGTTAAAATATTTTTTTGTTAATTTTCATTCGAATGCCTAATAATAGGTTTCTAAATATGTGCAGTATTTTTTTTTTTTTTTATATAGCATGGTTCATTATGATTTTGAAAATTGCGCCTATGGCTTCCATAGGTTGTTTTAAGTCATAAACTCCGCCCCTCTGATTTCATATACATTGAAACATAATATTAAATTTACGCTTTTAAAAATTAAATACAACTTTTACCAAAATATAACTAGAATTTTGAAAAAATAATTTAAACAAAATAAAAATTGGAAAAAACTGCCGAAAAAAATAAAATTGTTTCCAGACCGGTAGCGAACCTTAGTTTGCAAATTAGAACGCGAGAAGGTTAACCATTACACTATGAAATCGTACTGGTTTACTGTGTTACATAAGGCATTAAATATTTTACACCGTCAATAAAAAAACAAAAAATACGTTATTTTCCGAGAACATAATCTGATCAAAAATTCCTGTTGTACTATTCCGATTCATGTAATATTAAAAATGCGGTTCAGTTATAGTATTATATACTAGTGTTCTTGCATATGGAGATAAATTTCTAGATATTCTGTTTAACATACGTAATTTCTTTAAATTTTTTTAATTAAACAATTTACAAACGAACTATATTTAAGTTTGTTGTATATTACTTAGAATTTTTTCAGATTTTTAGTTTAAACCATCCCAATTTTGGCAAAAATCGCGTTAAAATAATTTATTTTGCAAAAATATTTTTTTTTACGTTAATCCACGTACTAAGGGCTTTCATTTGATACCCTACTCAGAATTTTAAAAAAATATTTTTTTTTTTAGATGATCACATATTTCTTTATATTTTTGGGGGATATGTTTGTTAGATGTTTTAGTATTTTTCCTATGTGCGGGTCAAAGTGTATAAGCATGCCAATTTTCAACTCTAGGTTTAGCCGTTTGGCTACAATTTTTACCGAACAGACAGACAGACAGACGACAAACTGACGGTGTAAGGGTTTTTTGGTCATACCTAAAATATCCTAAAAAACGTAAAATAACGAAATAAACTATTTATTTATAATGCTTGTGATTGCAATAGTCGGGCACATATATGATGTTAGAAATATGTACCTACATAAATGCTACTAAACCAAAAAGATACAAATATCGAACAAGTTTCGATTTGCAAAAATATCCGCCGATAATGGAGGGTGGCCGATAAAGATGCAGGGGACTACCATTTTTAGCGGCCTCCGGGGCCTTGGGGGTCACGTGTGTCAACCGCGCAATTCTTCAAGAAACATACTGTATTTTATTTTCTTCTTAATCTGTACTTATAATGTAAGGATATACGTTGCATGCAGATCTGAAGCTGGCCCTTGAGTAAATTTTCCAGAAATTCACCATGGCCCTTAACCCGTTAAGCAGCGCACTAAAAAGCAAAAACATTAAACGCTAGTAATTAATTATTACTTAATTTTAAACCTACCAAGCAAAACAAGTTGAAACATGTCTCTAAAACTACCTTTTTAAAATTTTGTATCTTATGCATAGTATATTGTATTAATATTTATGCAACCTGCAGTTTTAGGTTTGTAGGTAAAAACGTTAATGTAGTTTATACTGATAGTTCACCGCAGGGTACTCGGATAATTGCATTATTCTCTTTTACCGTCGAGTTGGTTACTAAAATAGGTTAGACAAAATGGATCAGTGTTGCTTTTAGATATATGTATATTTACAGGAATAAGAACCGCTTGATGTTAAATATTATTTACACCTGGTATCAGTAGGAAGAACTAGTTTTAAAATGGTTTCACAATTGATAAATCATATAATTCATAAATAAAATGTTACAAATGCAAATATTCTTTATCATTATATGAAGAGGAACGACTGGGACGCAGGTGGTTAGTTTGGGGCTAGCAGTGTATAACATATTACGTTCAGCTTTCGGTGCCTGTAAATATTTTTCAATTAGTTTTTCAGTCGTTCTCCCTTGGAAAGCGCATGGTTCGCTACCAAGGAATTTACCCATAACAATAAACCTAACAAATTGTAGGGACTATTTACCTGTGTGATAGACGCAAAATGCACTACATAGGTGTATGTAGGAAAATTATCACCCTAAGTAATGAATAGAAATATATATGAGATATGAGGGAATTTCTGAGAGCTATGTGACAGACAAGGTGAAATAATGTCGATCAAGTAAGAAGGTAGTTTTCTATTGGTTACAGTAACTCTAGTCCTAGTTTGTTCCTGGTCATCAACATTGTTCTAAATAAACCGAATTTATCATTATTTCTTCAAACGAACTCTTCAGTTTTGGGATTAACATGAAAAGTCACACAAGGCAAAATCAGGTGAGTGTGGTGGATGAAAAAAGAGTGACTTTGGTTTTTACCAAAAACTGCCGAACAATAATGGAATGGTACAGTGGTGCATTTTCGTAAATATCGACTCAAAATGCCTAGACAAGACTCTACTATGATATTTCTACTTCTACTGCGATCTCTGTAACAGTAAATGGTCGATTGGTACGGATTAGTACGAGAAACTAGATAAACTTTTCTTTGGTTTTACCCGATTTCTCATCATCTTTCTTTTAATGCCCGAACCACTTCAATCACACAGTTGGATTTATTGCTGTTTGAGCATTATCTCCAAAAGATGTTTTCAAAAGTTTTTGATGCCATCTTTTCAAGTTTAAAATAAAATTTTAACAGAAAAGCTGCTTTTCGATCAAGTCCATCCTAAAAATCACCGGGGTAAATAAAATTGTAATATAAAAACCTTTATAAAATTCTAAAGAAAAAACTTGCCAAAACAAACTTAATGGCAGTCAACTAAAAAATACAACTGCATCAGTTAAAGTTGCTATTTCTCCTCTTCACTTACTGCATTGCATAACGCACAAAATCCTCAATTATTTTAACTAAATCTTGCATTTGACGATTGCTCTACGATATATTCTCGAACGATTTAAACAGGTAATATGTTGCTTAATGGCAGCAATTAGAAACCGAATATGTCGTAATAATGGGGTAAGCGCATACTGATATCGGTGATTATTTCAGTATTAAAATGATAAATATCTGATTATCGTAGTTACGGTTGTGCTTAGCCAAATATTGGGGGGGGGGGGTATAATTGAATCCATACAACAAATTCAAATAATAATTTATTGTGTCAAATACATTGTTTACAAATTAACAAAAGATTCAAGCTTAATATTCAAGTATCCTTAACTTTAAATTTTCTAGACAAAGAAAATAGAAAAACATATAGAAAAACAAACGTATGTTGTAAAATTTGTGTCCCAGTGTTTGTTTGGGAATACTGGATTTCCTGTTCTACAACAATTTTTACTATAATTGTATTTTAAGTAGTTTCGGGCCTATGCCTCTTTCATTGGTTCTAATTGCAATTATTGTTGAAGGAACTGTTATATTTAATATGTTCTAATATTTTTGTATATTATTGTCAAACGAACTGTTAACATCAAAATTCAGTCAAACCATCTGATAAATTAATACCGTGTTAATAAATAAATGGTATTAATACGTTTCACGCATTAAAATTGTGATTGGTTTCCAGGAAGTCTATTCTGTACGCTTTTTAGGGTTTTGTATGTATGACCCAAAAACCCTTATACCGTCATTTTGTCGTCTGTCTGTCTGTTCGGTAAAAATTGTAGACAAACGGCTAAACCTAAAGAGTTGAAATTTGGCATGCTTATACAACTCTTTGACCCGCACATAGGAAAAATACTAAAACATCTAAAAAACATATTCCCCTAAGAATATAAACAAATATGTGCTCATCGAAAAAAAAATATTTTTTTAAAATTCTGAGTAGGGTATCAAATGAAAGCCCTTGAGTACGTGGATTAACGATCAAAATTTTATTTTTGCAAAATAAATTATTTTGACGCGATTTTTGCCAAAATTGTGCAAAAAATTTTTGTCCCACACCCTGTAGCCCAGATGGTTTAAACTAAAAATCTGAAAAAATTCTAAGTAATGGACATTGGTGTGAATCGGAATAGTACAGCAGGAATTTTTGATCAGATTATGTTTTCGTAAAATAACGCATTTTTTGTGTTTTTAACTAAAATATGTTAAATATTTAATCTGCTATGTAACACAGTAACCAACCAAGCACTCATAGCGTAAAGCGTTTGGGCGTTGCTTTGTTGAATTTTTTCGGTCGTTGAATTTGCAAACTAGAGTTCGAATCCTGTCAATTTTAATTTTTCTATTTTTTTTTGCATTTTTATTTTGTTTAAATTATTTTGTCAAAATTCTACTTATATTTTGGTAAATGTTGCATTTAATTTTTAAAAGCGTAAATTTAATAACCAGTGGGAAGTGATGAAATTATAATTTAGTTCTATGTTTGAATGTATACGAAATCAGAGAGCGGGGCTTATGATTTAAGCAACCAATGGAAGCCATAGGCGTAATTTTCAAAATCTTCATGAACCTTGCTAAATAAAAAGAATACTGTACATATTTAGAAACTTAAATAATGGTATTAGGCATTCGAATTAAAATTCATAAAAAAATATTTTGACATAAAATTTGTTTTGGCATCCCAAATAATCATCATTTAGTTACCAAATACCTGCGAAACCCTGAAATGTATGAAAATTCACACTTCACATCAATTTTTTTACATTCCTTTTTACAAAGTCCTGTCGAAAGTTCCGATAGTATATTGCATAAGTGAAAGGACAGTGTGCAAGTGATAAGTTACAGAATAGGTCCCCTGCTTTATAGATGCAATTTATTTTCACATATAATATTTGCGGCTATGTGTTGTAGTTTTATTTTATCTACACTGTTTTAATCGCAGATTACAAGTGGTGTTGGCACTCTCTAGGCCCAATCACACTCACTAAGGGCTACTTACTTTATCTAGGTACTTTACTTAATAAAACAACGATCGGTTTTGCTATATAATGTGAATTAAACAAAAATTGTCTTGTATTATTCAGCAATATCGTTAGTAATGCTTATATAAACTAAATTCTCGGTAGCCGACCTCAGTATGATCAATGTCCCGGGTTCGACTCCCGGTTATAGATATTTGTATTTGTCTTTGTCACCTCATTTTCATATAAAATAATTTAAAAAACAATCATATTATCCTAAATTGATCAATACTTCCAACTCGGATTAGGTCACCGTAGAACTTGTAGACCTGAAACTTCACTCTTAGGAGTAAAAGGCCCATGCCCAATATATAGAGTAGTACGGTAGTGTAAACTACGGCTCAGTGAAACTACTATAGACATTTATTGACTAAAGAAGAATAATATAAATTTTAACACAATTCCTTTTCAATCAACAATAATGGTAAATTATTTAATTGGTCTTGATTCATCTCAGTTCCAAGATAACTTATTACTAACTTTAATTTTGAAAAACTTCTTTCAGTTTCAGCTGTGGTTACAACGACTGCTAAAAGTACACGTAGCAAAATTGTTAAATTCGGAAATGAATTACGAATTAACGATAATTTTTTAAAACTTCTAAATAAGTTTTCAGAATATATCTGTAAAATCACCTCAACCATGAGATATAATAAAACATCGAGGTATTAAAATTTGATATTTCTTTCATTTTTTTTTTTTTTTTTAGTTTACGAATTTATGATCTTACAAAACATCCACGATTGAACTCTGGTCTTAATAAATAAACAAATAATAAAACCATTACTGATGTTATAATTAAATGTGTAATATTCATTTGTATTTATTCTAGTATATTTTTCTATGAATATATTCTTTGTTCGTTATATTACAGAATAAAATACATCAGAGAATATTTCTCCACGTGTTTCACCTCTGATCTTCATTGAAGTTCTGTAACACATAATAAAACACAAGATATTCAAACACGACCAGAGGAAATATCTTTGTTAATCACAATGTAAAGTTTTTCTTTTTTTTAAATTTAATTAAATTTTCGTTTGTACCGTTCTAAATAAATTAAATTTAGTATTTACACCTCAAAGAATAGCAATCAGAGAACATTATGAAGCAAGAAACTAATAATACTCTAATATCTTATTATGTACATAAGAAACTTATTAATTATTAAATATTAGACGGTCTCAAACGTCGCTCTTTAGTAACGTAGCTGGCACGGATTATGTGCGCGCATGGATTTTCCTGCGGTAAAAAAATTTGCACACACAACTTTCTAATTTGTGCGCGTAAAACCTCGCTCCGCGTATTTCAGTTATATCCACGCACATATTTATTTAAAGTAAGTAGTGTCAACGATGGCGGAAAGTAATGTTGTTGTCTTAACAAGTGCAGCGTACATAGGTCGCATTCAACATAGTTCGGTGACTCATCGGTGACTTACCGGTACAAACTTACCGGTGAATTTGACTAAATGCACATTTTTGGTAGCGCTGTCGAACGGAGTATATGAAAACTACAATATCTAAACAATCTGCCCGATTCTGTAAAAAGTTACTACGTTAGTTGCTACTGAGTAACATTGCTACGAAATAACTTTTATAGTAACTTTCTAAGCAATCGCCAAACAATTGATATTCTCCAAGCATAAGCACAAGCAACGTTCTTATACCATATATAAGTTATCTTTAGTAACGTTGCTACAAAGAACCGTGAATCTAGAAGCAGATTGCGTTCTGCGCAGGCGAGGTATTCGTTTTTACTTGAGTTTGACAGCTATGTTGTGAGTTTCTGAGGTTGAACGTAAAATGCTTTATAAACGAAATCAGAAAAAGAATTGCGAACAGTTGAATTTCCTGGAAATTAACCAGGCCATGGTCGGTGATACGTGAGTTTAAAAAATAATTGACAGGAACGAGTGGTGGTGCTGTGGTGATGTGCTATGTGGTTACTGTTTTCTATGTGGTGGTGCAAGTTATAGTCCAAATTTAAATGAATTGGGTGAGAATACAGTTAAAGGAGTTCGGATAGCCATTGAACAAGCGCGCACATAGAACATTGATCTGGGAAGGGTCCATTTCGAAAAAAATATCTGTAATATAATACAAATGTATTGTTGTGTTTTTATGGAGAGGGCTGGGTTTACATATTAATTTAATTTAATTTTGATTATAATTTAATTTTTAATAATAAAAAAGGTGATTTTTATTTTCAATCGCTTAGTTTTTATTAAATAAGTATTTGATTTTTCAATTCTTGGAGGGGGGGGGGGTTCTGAACTCGTCGACCACCCCTTTGTGTGCGCGCCTTCCATTGACAGTCGTAGGTATTACATTTAAAAATTATTGTACTGTTATACTATTATAAAACAAATGTAAATAAACAAATAAAAAAATATAAATTGAACAAGAGTCAAATAAAGAACTCAAAGAATTTCAATTGACCGGTAATGTAAATGTCTAAAGACTATGTCCTAAAAGTATATTAAATAAAATTATTTACACAGCATATTGTTTATGATTTATATTTTCCTTATGTGCTATTCAGAAAATAAAGTAAAAATCCTTCTATAATTATTTTAGTCTATAATTAGTGCCTATGTTGCTCTTCATTGTCAAATGCTTGAAATAATTCATTATTAAACAGAAAAATTACGATTTTTCACGATTTTAACAAGTTATTTTGAAGTTACTAAGTGTAGCAACTGCTTTCTGTTAGTTGTTATCAATAGTAACTTTCTTAGCAACTAGTTACTAATTTCATAGTAACTTTTTTCTTACAGAATACAGATTTCGTGAAAGTTGCTAAAAAAGTTACTGACCTTGTATTTAGCAACTTTTATTGTAACTTTTTCGTAGTAACTTGCTTACAGAATTGGGCCGACTGACAGATTATAATGACAGTAAATTTGGAATGTAAGCTTTTACAGTAATTTTAAGAGTACATGTGCTTTATATACGTCTCCTCAAAATCTAAGTAAACTGTCTTAACACTCAATTCCATAATTTTTTACTTGCTTTGTGCTTGATTCTTTGTTACTATAGATATAATTGTCAAAATGTCCACCGGTCAGCAACTAATCGTTAATGAAATCCGGTTAATAAAATGGATACCGGTGATTCAGTACGGTAATTCACCGGTAGATCAACGTATGCATACAGGAAAAAATTTACCAATCGGTAACTCACTGGTGAGGCTGCTGAATGTGGCCATAGTATACTTCGTAAAAAAGAATAAAAATAAAAACAAAACAAACGGTGGTGGATGACACAACTAAATAGAAGCAGGAAAATATACACTAGTTCAAGTTTGCTAGCAGAACTGCAAATGCAAGAGGTTAGTGGAAAATTTCAAAATTTTGTTCGATTGTCAGCGGCAGATTTTGAACTACTCGTTAATAAAGTTGGTCACAAAATTGGGAGAAAGACAAGATTTATAAGGGCTGTTCCCGCGAAAGAACGATTAGCCATAACCCTACGTTTTTTGCAACTGGGGATTCGTTTACCGGCATGCAATACCTTTTTACTCCATTCCATGTTGAATATTTACTGGCGTTTACTTAAATTTACGCGCACAATTCTATGACTGCATAAACCCGGATACACTGAGCGCACAACTTCTTTGATCTTATTAGTGGGACCGACAAGCTACGGATAGCATTCGTGGGAGGATTACTGTATGCGTACACAAATTGTACCTCGTATTCACCTGAGCATTTTTGCGCGCACGAATACTGTGCGCGCACAAATCAGTCAGTACGCGCCTTAAGAGTGTCTTAGATTAATATCTGTGCAAATGAGGTAAATGATAACCATTATTTTTTCATTTTCTTTAATTTTTGAAACAGATGATCAAAATATAAAATAATATATACAACAAACTTTTGCAGGAACGTTCATGCACCGTAAAAGATATTTAAAAAAATTGATGTGAAGTGTGAATTTTAACACATTTCAGGATTTCGCAGGTATTTAAGTAAGTATCACAGTAAGTGAATTATGAATATTTGGGATGCCAAAACAAATTTTATGTTAAAATATTTTTTTGTTAATTTTAGTTCGAGTGCCTAATACCTGCGAAATTTAGGTTTAGGCACTCGAATTTAGGTTTCTAAATATGCGCGATATTTTTTTTATATATCAAGGTTCATTAAGATTTTAAGTCGTAAGCTCTGCCCCTCTGATTTCATATACATTGAAACATAGAATTAAATTATAATTTCAACAATTGCGACTGGTTATTAAATTTACGCTTTTAAAAATTAAATGCAACATTTGCCAAAATATTACCAGAATTTTGAAAAAATAAAATTAGACAAAATAAAAATGCAAAAAGAAACAGAAAAAATAAAATTGTCTCCAGACCGGAAGCGAACCTTGGTTTGCAACTTAGAAAGCGAGAAGACTAACCATTACCAACGCGTACTGGTTTACTGTGTTACATAACGTATTAAATATTTACAACGTCAACAAAAAAACAAAAAATGCGTAATTTTCCGAATACATAATGTGATCAAATATTCCTGTTGTACTATTCCGGTTAACACCAATGTACATTACGTAGAATTTTTTTAGATTTTTAGTTTAAGCCATCTGGGCTACAGGTGTGGGACAATTTTTTTTGGCACAATTTTGGCATAAATCGTATCAAAGTAATGTATTTTGCAAAAATAAAATTTTGATCGTTAATCCACGTACTAAGGGCTGTGATGTGATATTCTACTCAGAATTTTTAAAAAATATTTATTTTTTAGATGAGCACATATTTGTTTATATTTTTAGGGGGATATGTTTTTTAGATGTTTTAGTATTTTTTCTATATGCGAGTCAAAGAGTTGTAGAAACATGCCAAATTTCAACTTTCTAGGTTTAGCTTTTTGGCTACAATTTTTACCGAACAGACAGACAGACATACCGACCGACAGACAGACAGACAAAATGATGGTATAATGGTTTTTTGGTCACCTACAAAACCCTAAAAATGTTATTTGTTAATTAAATTGTTAATTAAAATTTGTTTCTTTTCAAAAGCTCTATCATACCCAATGTGACATACGTACCCATTTTAAAAATAAAATTTGTCCTTGATATCCTGTACTTTTGATTGGTTCCGGAAAATTTCAATACTACCATTCGATTCTTTGGGTAAACTTTGGTCATCAATTTTTTTTTTCCCAAGCCCAACGTATGACGTTGGGCTTTCGAGAATAAACGTGTTCCCTCCAACTTCATACACCCTGTATACGTCATGTATAAGTACGTAAATATTGTAGTGTATTGTGCTCTTATGCAGTACGGACAGCTTAATGTGGCCTGAAAATCGTACATATCCCTAGGCAGTACAACACCACAATTTCAAACGGTGTATTGTAGTGAACTGTCGTTTGGATTTAAGCTTCCAGGAACCGGTGTAACGAATCGGTTAGTCCACCTGGATAAAATATTTACCTATGATAAACTTTCACAAACCACCCGTCGCGAAAATTTCTTTGAAAGGGGCTGCAATAATTTTTTGGGCACTTAAATGGAACTTTGCAGTAAACGTTTGTGAGAATTCAGATAATAAAATAAAACTAGAAACCTTACGTTTCAGCACGTAACTTTAGAAATATATTTGTTATGGTTCATTGTTCAAGGAGACATTTGTTCAGAGTTATTGCCTAATAACTTTGAACTCTAGCATCTCCTTGACCAATGCTTAAACCCTTTTTCCTAGAAATGCTACTAGCCCTCTAACCCCCATCTCTCTGAAGAAGGGTCAGAAAAAATTCGGTCCGGTTAGGGTAAACATCTAAGTTGTTGAATTCTTAGAGGCATTTTGTCGGCATTCTGGTGGTCTATCCGATTCTATTAGTTTTAATCTTTGTCATTATTTTTACCTATATTTTAATCTTTCAAAATTACTCTTGTAAATAGTATATTATAATAAATCAAATTCATTAATTTTAAACCGTCTTACTTAATGTGTAAACCTTCACCTTTAAGAAGTTAAGTGAACAGCTAAGATCCAGACTAATTACAAGATGTCTGATCACTCGGTTGGTAAGTACTAATACATATCATTCAATGCACATATCGTAATGATGAACCCTGAATAACACTCACGCTTAGTATCCGAACTCCTCTAGTCAGGAATCTCATTTCAGTTTGAGATCTTAATAATATATCATAGGCTCGCTACCTAGTGGACATTAAAAGGTACAAGCTAACGGAGTGGCCGAGCGCATTAAGTTGCTCGACTTTCGAATTATTTTCAGTAATTAAATGTTTTTATTTATAATAGAATTTACATAAAAAATATTGTATAATAATCAATCATTAATAAGATAGCACTGATTACTACTGTTCACTGGAAGATGAATTATCCTTATTTCATCTGAATTCCTCTTGATTATTTGTTCGAGTTTTAAAACCGGATATTCCTCAAATTTTTTGTCGAGTTTTAAATTGTTCTAACATCAAACCAATTGAAGTTCGAGGATCCACTTCATTTATTATGTTAATAAAAAGTTATGTTAATTTTCTTATCTGTTTAATGATTTTGGAAACATAAGGACAATATTCTATACTACCAGTTAGATAATTTATATTATACTCGGTTCTGTTTTATGCATTTTTTTTTATAATGCTGTTATTTTCTAATACCAATTCTGAACGAGCCTTAAAATTTCAACGTGGGCTGAATGCCCAACTACCGCGAACTGTATATGGGGCTAATCAAAAACCATCCCAATGACTGATCAGAGATTTCATTACCGAAGAAAACTAAGTTATCACAACTAGCATGAGGTTGTAGTATCCTTACTGTCTCTTAGAGATGAAAGTGATTTTGAACAAGCTCATAAAATAAACGAGGCGCGCTCTTATCCGTTATTGACGTAAGGTAAGAAATATAACATAATCACAAATCAGTAAATTCATACATTTTGTTTTGTCCGGTTCTTTACGTACATTCCTGCGGCAACGAAGAGAGGAACAACAGGTACTGGGCAAAGCCAGAGAATAGGCCTTGTAGAATGTGCAAGGAAGAAGAGGAATCTTGGAGCATTTAGCGAAGAGATGCAGAGAGAAGTCAGTCTGGGAGGAAGAGATAAAGGAACTGATGAGTGAGAAAGGCGAGGGTGAATAGGAAAAATGGAATGAAAAAGGAATGAAACGATGGGCGATAGAACTGGTGGCAGGAAGGAAAGAGATTGGAGAGGGAAGCCGGAAGCAGAATAGGAAGAAAAAGAGGGATTCTGCCTCTACAGAAGAACAAAGAAATGAAATAACAAATATTGTAAAATATCCATTGTATTGTATGTTATTTTCTTTGTCATTTCTTTCTAATTGTTTGTAATTGTTAATACCCTAAACTAGTTGTTAATATCCTAGAGGAAATAAAAAATATACATACTTCCGGCGGCACGTATTCACCGCATAAAACAGAACCGAGTGTGAACAAATAACACGAAGCAAGGCAAAATTTGATCATAGTACTAGACAATTGGTAATTTATACTGGAAAACCCTAGTCTATCAACTAGTTTTGTCACCAAGACCCCAGATGTGTCACTTTAATTATATACTAGCATTGAAAACGTAGTGACACGTGATCTCTTTTGTTCGCAGATAAATTTAATACAATCTGCTTATATACGTGTGAACGTGACTTATACAAAACGTATTTCTTTAATAAGTAGTTTGGTACAATAAGATCTAATTGCAACATTCTAGTTCTCTTTATCCCTTTTTAACTATCTATAAAGAGTCAAAATCCTTACAAACATAAAGACAATATGATCGTTAAGAAGATGTTATGGTGATGCAGTGGGCAACCGCAAAAAGTGGTTCACATTAATGATTCTAACAGTGGTTGTAAGTTATGTCAAATAAATCAATTCCGCGTCATCGACCATTGCTTCTAATTTGTTCACACGAAAGAGTTTTCTCAATATTTTCCATAGTGGTGTACCGGATATCCGTACCCTTGGATGATCCGCATAAAATAAAAATCCGTATCCGTTTTTTCCCAGCGGATCTTAAACCGACATCATATAGATATATTTGAATTAGTTTTCAATATAAGCTTGCGTTTAAAAATGCCCAAGGTGACTTTTAAATTAATGTTTTGACGAACATTACATTACTTTCAGGTGGTTTTGAACGATCTATTACAGTGCTTCTCAATCTTATTGACTCACGACCCCCCCCCCCCCCCCCCGTCAACATAACATTAGTTATCGCAAACCGTCTCTCTGAAATCGTAAAGGGTGCACCATAAAGACTTTTATGTAAAATAGTATATTACTTCAGAATACCATATATGACAATAACATTTAATAATAATATTTAAACAGTTTCGTTCATCAACCCCCTTTTTCAAATATTTTCGAAACGGTAAACTTTGTAATATAAATGTTGTGCATTAAATTTGCCTTATTTAATATCTGCTTTACCCCCTTAAAGTTTGTATTGTCAATTTGTCACACCCTGCTTAATAGGTGTGGCTTTCTGTTACTTCCAGTTCTACAATTATAAACCTAATAATATACTATAAAATAACAATGGATTTTCAGAATAAAAAAATAGCATGAAAAATGCCAAATAGCGTCAACTGACTCCATTACTGAACTTATAATGCGAACGCCCTAAAACACTTTGAATCCCCGGTGGTTAACAAACCATCGGTTTTTAACCGCTGATCTAGTATATCTATAGATATACTAGATACTTTAATGTATACATTAAATATTAAAGTATAATTAATTTGATCATAAACAATTAGTGAATGATTTTGAACTCAACTTGGTTGTTTGTCATGTTTTTGTTTGTATGTACTTCATTCGCATTCCACATTCCGAGCTATTCGCAGCATTTTACGCCAACTAGTATATCTTTAAGGTGTCAATTTTCTATTGGTTAATTGTATGAATTGTCCACTAGGGTGCTGGCTAGAGTAACCTTAACATCTTTGCGAATATTTCTGTATATCCAGTATCTCTTTACGACAACTTCCCATGTTGTTGATGAGTGAGAAATGTTAAGTTATTTATTAAAATAAAAAATTAAATAATTGGTTCCCAACGCCTAGATAGGCGTATAAGGAACAGAGAAGGTAAGATCTCCGTTTCTAGGCCGCCGATCATAGATATGTAATCCACGTGGTCGGTGTGACGTTTCGACCGGTCCTATTATCCGTGTATTAACAGGTACTCATTTATGAGTAATAAATACTTGAGACTGAGTCGAGCCCAGAGCTGTCTGCATAATATCGGAAGATAAAAATCCGAAGGAGGTGGAAAGTACTAGCGTTCCTGTGCTCCGTAGGCAAACGTCTGCGTCTTAGATGCGTACAAAAATATAGGAAACACTAGGGTGCTGGCTAGAGTAATCTTAACATCTTAGCGTATATTTGTGTATGTCCAGTATCTCTTTACGACAACTTCCCATGTTGTTGATGAGCGAGATGTGTTAAGTTATTTCGGAAAATACTATTAGCATTATCAGATTTGTTTGACATGGTCCAGTGAAAATTGTTTGCTCTGGTGACTAATAGTGTTTTTGTTTTTCTGTGTTTAATATTCAGGTCATAATCACTGCTAACCTCTTTTAATATACTTAAGAGGTCTTACAATTCTGTGGAACTTTCCAAAACTTGTGTACTTTCATCAGCAAATAGTAGGGTTGAGATTTGTTGCCTCCTATCAAAACAGCATCTTCCCAGTTTTCTAATAGCCTCATTATGTACTCACTTATAGAATAATATACAGTAGGGTTGTACATCGAAAGCAAAACATCGATGTTTAACATCAATGTTAACATCGGCGCCTTACTATCTATCACTTGCTCCTACCGCCGATTGCGAAGTTCGTGTTGTTATTCGTTTTTCGACGGCAAAATAAAAATGCTACTGAAATTCATTGCGAGTTGTGTAGTGTTTATGATGAAGACATTATGTCAAGGCCAATGGTTTCTCGTTTTGACTCAAGACCTGCTTGAGGAGGTTCGATGTGATGTTTTCGGACATCCGCCTTACTTCCCTGACTCACAAACGAGGATAATTTGAAACAAGAAGTTGAAAGATGGCTAACCAGTATGGCAGCAAAATGGTATGACACTGGATTGAAAAAACTTTTACCACGGTACCAAAAATGTATTGAAAAACAAGGCGATTATGTAGAAAAATAAGTTTAATATAGGTACTTTCCGAAACATAATTTTTTTAAAATATGTTTACTTTTATTTATTTAAAAAAAAAGTTTAACTTACTTTTGAGATGACCCTCGTATAAATAAAAATGTAACATATTTAAAATAAAAATTTAAATTGATTGAATACAACAAATAAAAAAAAAAAAAAAAAAAAACATTTAAAACAATTATCTGATATTGATTATAGAATAATTCCGTATGAAACTCTACAAATGCAAGAAGAAATGTATGCTATTTTTTAAATTTCACTATTTTTAAAAGTAATAATCAATTTGGTTCGATTTTCGATTTATAAAATAATAAAACTAAATTTCCTTTGAAATTAGGAATTTTCCCAACATCAAAAATCAATGAAATAAAGTTAAACGGTTCGATATCTGTCGACGGCACTAGAACTACCGGAGTGTTGGGCATTGTACTCAAGAGTGCTATTGGTAGAATGGCATTGATGGTTGAAATGTCGTCGTGTTTGCTTCCACGGCAGGAAGTGGCAGCTTCAAGGAAGGACTCACACTTTTGCAAGACATAAGATTATTAAGCTTGCTTTACACGAACACAAGCTACTATAACAAAAGACATGAATTTTAACCATTGTTAATTGTGATTCATTTTGATAATAATGTTTCAGTGCTGTTAAGTGAAGATGAATTTATTATATGGTGTATTGTTTTCTTGAAACATTGTTTTCGGCATCACGGATTTGAAATTTTCATACAATCAAAACAAGATATTAATTCACGGAACACCCTTGATGAAACACTTGTTAATGTGACTAAATAATTTATTTATAAATTTGCCAAACATTTCAGATTCTGAAAAAAATATCATAATAGCTTATTAACAATTTTACTAATGAATGGCTGTTAGGATTATTTTTAAACAATTTGTAGATTTTTAAATATTGTTCTCCTAATTGTTTACTTTTGTTTCAGGTAAGTGCTCAGAAATTCTTCCAAAAGAATCAAAAAATACAACAACGTAGTAAGTATACAATGTACATAAAAGAAAATTAAGTTAAGGGATATAAATATAGGCGGTCTAAGTGAGACTATGTAAACATAATTTAAGACCTGAAAGTAATAATAGGCTACATTGACGTATGGTTTGGTTATGCGGGGCAAGCGCTGCACACCCACTTACTATCGCACTACATTTATTTTATGTTAATAACATTTTAATAGTCTTTATAAGAAATTACGCTGGTAAACAAAAATGAACTTATTTTTTGTGACACGGACAAAACATGATGTATCCCAAGTAAAATTTGACCTAAAAGCCGAAAATGACCACAGATTTTTTCTATCACCCATCATATTTTTGCTATGAGGTATTGTTGGCTTCTAACGAAATATAGCGATAGACGTATTATTATTCATTTTAACTTACCTCAAAATGTTGTTTATGATCTTTTACTTCGATATTTCGTTTCTAAAGCATCCCTAATTAATATCCTTGAGTGTTCACCAAGCAAATTTGGACTCCATTTACCTTGATATCGCTTTTCCATGGTGGAAATGTCTTGGGTGGAATCGTTCCCCAGGTTCATTACTTACTGCAACCAGACCTTCTGGGAAGAAATGTAGATGAGAGTACAGAGTTTGAATTTTTAAAGACATCCTACATCCCATTTTTTTTTTTTTTAGGGTTTTGTAGGTATGACCAAAAAACCCTTATACCGTCATTTTGTCGTCTGTCTGTCTGTCTGTCTGTCTGTCTGTCTGTCTGTCTGTCTGTCTGTCTGTCTGTTCGGTAAAAATTGTAGCCAAACGGCTAAAGCTAGAGAGTTGAAATTTGGCATGCTTATACAACTCTTTGACCCGCACATAGGAAAAATACTAAAACATCTAAAAAACATATCCCCCTAAAAATATAAACAAATATGTGCTCATCGAAAAAAAAAATATTTTTTTTAAATTCTGAGTAGGGTATCAAATGAAAGCCCTTGGTACGTGGATTAACGATCAAATTTTTATTTTCGCAAAATAAATTATTTTGAAGCGATTTTTGCCAAAATTGTGCAAAAAAAATTTTGTCCCACACCCTGTAGCCCAGATGGTTTAAACTAAAAATCTGAAAAAATTCTAAGTAATGTACATTGGTGTGAACCGGAATAGTACAACAGGAATTTTTGATCAGATTATGTTTTTGGAAAAAAAAGCATTTTTTGTGTTTTTTTGTTAATAATGTTGAAAACTTATAGTTATATAACACACTAAAGTATAACGTGTTTCTTAGTGCAATGGTTACGGTACTAGCGTTCTGACCGAGAAAATGAGTGTTCAAATCCCCGAGAAGAGACAAGATTATTTTTTATTTTTTTTTTTGCATTGTTATTTTGTTTAAATTATTTTTTCAAAATTCAAGTTATATTTTGGCAAATGTTGCATTTAATTTTTAAAAGCGTAAATTTAATAACCAGTGGAAATTGTTGAAATTATAATTTAATTTTGTTTGAATGTACACGAAATCAAAGGGAGGAGCTATGACTAGAAACAACCAATGAAACCATTTGGCGCAATTTGAAGCCATTTGGCGCAATTTTCAAAATCTTAATGAACCTTGCTATATAAAAAAAATACTGCACATATTAAGAAACCTAAATAATGGTATTAGGCACTCGAATTAAAAGTAACATAAAAATATTTTAACATAAAATTTGTTTTTAAAGCTCTTAGATTAAGAGATGATAAATTATTTTTAAAATATTGTTCATTTTACAGTGAATACTACAAAGCAAAATATGTCCTACACACTCAGCATTCCGCCTTCACTTAATATTTTTAGATTATATATCTATCTAAGAGGAATTTATGGCGCATAGTTTGTACTAGCAGAGGTTCCGGTACTTCCTTCGGGATTTAGTCGAATTTACCTTGGGCGATCGCTCATAGCTCACAAATATGAATTTTATAAAACTAAAAATGTATTAAATACAAATGTTTATTCCTTTATGTTCTGTTATACACATGTTTTATGTTAATTCAATAATAAGGACTTCCTTAACTTTCTAAATATTCATGCAATGGAAAAAATACATTGTTTTGTTATATTTAGGGCATTTATAATAAATAAATATTTATTGGCTGGTAACTGGGATTCCGTTTTTAGTAATAAATTAGTTTAGTGTGATAACTTGGCGCATTACATAGTAGCGCTGCAGGAGCCATGTTGCCAAGTCTTAATAATCTTTTTGTTATTTTTATTAACAATTAACACGAAAATTTTTAAATATGTATTTTTTTTAGAATTAATTTATAGATATATAATAAATATTATATGTACATAAATAGTTATAAATTTTTTTGTTTTTAATACAATGAATAACTAAAAATCGAAAACCGTTAAATTGACAACGCTGTATAGGAATAAAGCGCTCACGTGATACAAGCACACAAAAATTTGTTAACATATGCAGTCTACTGTTGGCTGTAATCACATCACAACTTTGTTTCGTGCAAATAGTTTTATCTTATTCCTTAATTGATCTTTTTGGCATTACTTTTGGTATTATTTGGTATTATTGTTTATTTGGTATCATTGATTCTGCTTCTGGATTACGTTATAATTTTTTTTACGATATTATTTTGTTTGTGTGGTATAATTAGGGTGACCAGACGTACTCTTTTTTAGAGTATTATACTCCTTTTTGAGTAATATATTCTATACTCTTACTTTTTATAAAAAAAATACTTTTTTTTGCTCATTACTTCTATTTTGGGAGTGAAGACCTTTTTTTTTTGCTCGTCACTAGTATTTTTGAGTGAGGGCTTCTGTTTTTTGCTCATCACTTGTATTTTTGGAGTGTGACCTTTGTTTTTAGGGTTTTGTAGGTATGACCAAAAAACCCTTATACCGTCATTTTGTCGTCTGTCTGTCTGTCTGTCTGTCTGTCTGTCTGTCTGTCTGTCTGTCTGTCTGTCTGTTCGGTAAAAATTGTAGCCGAACGGCTAAACCTAGAGAGTTGAAATTTGGCATGCTTATACAACTCGTTGACCCGCACATAGGAAAAATACCAAAACATCTAAAAAACATATCCCCCTAAAAATATAAACAAATATGTGCTCATCGAAAAAAAAAATATTTTTTTTTAATTCTGAGTAGGGTATCAAATGAAAGCCCTTGGTACGTGGATTAACGATCAAATTTTTATTTTTCCAAAAAAAAATTATTTTGAAGCGATTTTTGCCAATATTGTGCAAAAAAAATTTTGTCCCACACCCTGTAGCCCAGATGGTTTAAACTAAAAATCTGAAAAAAATTCTAAGTAATGTACATTGGTGTGAACCGGAATAGTTCAACAGGAATTTTTGATCAGATTATGTTTTTGGAAAAAAAAGCATTTTTTCTGTTTTTTTGCTAATAATGTTGACAACTTATAGTTATATAATACGCTAAACAGTAACGTGTTTCTTGGTGCTGTGGCTAAGATACTTGCGTTCTGTCCAAGAATTCGTAATCGGACTCATGTTCGAGTCCTACGTGAGGAGACAATATTATTTTCTATTTATTTTTTGCATTTTTATATTGTTTAAATTATTTTTTCAAAATTTTAATTATATTTTGGCAATTGTTGCATTTAATTTTTAATAGCGTAAATTTAATAACCAGTGGAAATTGTTGAAATTATAATTTAATTATATATTTGAATGTACACGAAATCAAAGGGGAGGAGCTATGACTAAAAACAACCAATGGAAGCCATAGGCGCAATTTTCAAAATCTTAATGAACCTTGATATATAAAAAAAAAAATACTGCACATCTTTAAAAACTTAAATAATGGTAATAGGCATTCGAATTAAAATTCATAAAAAAATATTTTGTCACAAAATTTGTTTTGGCACCCCAAATAATCATCATTCACTTACTAGATACCTGCAAAACCCTGAAATGTGTGAAAATTCACACTTCACATCAATTTTTTTGTAGTCATCAAGTACTTCTATGATATGAGATGCGGCTCTGTTAAACATTCTGGTACGTTAAATAAAGAATCAGTTTCGATTTCTTTTACGATTTCCGCGAGACCACTTGAAGAATCAGCGGATTCAGGTTCTTTTTCAACTAAAGTCCAATATTCTGGTCGATTTGGGACAGGAAATTCATTATTATGTTCGACGGGTCATAAAGCTGATTGTAAATTAGGATACTGTTATTTTAGTGAGGCAAAATTAGCAATCCGTAATATGGTCTTTTGGTTCTCTCCAAACCTTTGGTATATCCAAAGCGCATTTTACGATTTGCGTCTTTCAACCAACCTGTTTACAACCTTACACAAGTGTTACAACATATATGAGGGTCCATGTTTTGTCTTGGTTTCCAACTTTAACTTGGAATGAAATAAAGTGTGTAAGCTCTTCGCACAAGCGCGGTGAAATTACGTTTTTGCGATTTCAAAGTCAAATTTCCGCATACATAACAAAAAGTGTTGGCACTATTTACGCACTGCCTAGACTTTATACTTAAAATTAAGTAAAAACAAGGTAAAAGAAAAAATATAAATTACTTAGATCTCTAAGAGTTACCAGTTGCAATATTAAAAATACAACAGATAGTGATACCTGTAGTTTACTAATACACGCAATCTATTTTGAAGTATACATTTAGATCTGATAAGTAGGAATAAACTGATCTTAACCAGTTGTATTCGTCACCGCAGTACATGCCGTGAGTTGACGCAATATAAAAATGTTGCGTATTGTGAAATATAAATTTGTATGTTACAGAAAACCTACGGGCAATAGAATCATTCTGTTTTCAGATTTGTTTTCAGCGTATCAAAATACATAAGTAATACTTAAAAACTACTATGTCACAAATATTGTGTTTATCAGTGTAATTCAGTAAGTATGGATAAAAAAAATCTAGTTTTTTTTTTAAAATTAGATAGAGTAATTTGTCCCATTTTATATCGTGCAAATAGTTTCTTGTTGAAAATCTGCACCTAAATGCAAGTACTATTCTTTTTTTATATACATAAGGCAGGTCTAGGCGGTGTGATTATCGCTAGCCTTATCTGTATTCTCATTCTCTGGTAAACTGTCAGTCGTGCAAAATAACAGCGTTCAACGACATATAGTCCGATATGCTTGCAAGGTAAGCGTTCGCTGGGCCACTTCTTGCTTATTCTAAGCTAATAGAGGAATTTGACAAAAAGAGATAAGAAGCTACGTTTAAATAATTTGTTATATGAACCAATTTTTGCTTTGTTAGCAAATTATGAATCATATTAAAAAAATCGTTTCATTCAGCCACATCTTCGAAATACTTATCTTCTAGATTAAACTTTTCTTCATTAAGTGGAAAATTATAAATCATGGAATGAAAGTCCACAATTTTGTGTTGAAAACAATGATCCAACACAAATGTAATAAACTTGTTAGTGCTAGTTGGTTTACGATTAACATCAAATATAGGTCAGTCGTTCAATCAACGCAGGACATTTTCCGTCATAACTTCAATGACAAGCTTAGTGGCAAAATAATAACTAAATCGATTTTTTTTTCATGTGAATCATAGACTAATATTGCTCTTCACTCTTTTATTTTACTAAAACATACCTTTTGAAGTCATATTTAGTTTGTGTTCGATAGTCATTTTGAAGATTTTCAAATTTTAAAAGTGTTTATTTAATATAGGGACATTTGTATTGGTATCGCTAAATAAAACGATGTTTACATTTGACATTTTATAATACGTTCTGATGTGTTTTGATACTTGTGTTCACATATCTAACTTAAAGTAATTTCTAAAAACCTTTTTAATTTAGTTTGTTGTTTATTTAGCAGTTTTGTGTTTAGTTATATATTTTGTTATAGATATCTTATAGATTTCCATTTGATATTGTGTGTAGTGCATAGATTTTTAGGTTAAATTCAACGTATTTCTATTTTCTTTTCTTTGATCGTATTTTTCGATCATATCAGCTCTTTTTAGGACTATTTAGTCTATGAGAATCATTCATTTGTTTCTATTCTGTTCTTATTCTTATACAGTGGTACCTCGGTTTTAGTTGACTTCGGTTATCTTTGGTTTCGGTTTTCGTCGATTTTTCGCGAAAAATGTTTTTTGTCGGTTTTCGTCAGTTGCCTCGGATTTCGTCGGCGTACCGCGACCTACGCGCTACTCGGTGTTGCGTTGAACAATAATATCATTAGTCTTTTATATTAATTTTATATTAATTTCTTATTGTTTTCAGTATTAAACACTATATTTATTCTCTATAAAATGTGTTTTTGATATGCATTTTAGAGTCTATTGTTAGAAATTATTGCCTCGGTTTTCGTCGGTTTCGGATTTCAATTATTGTTTTCGGACGGATTATCGACGAAAATCGAGGTACCACTGTATTTTTATTTCATTACGATACAAGTGACAGAGTACGAATATTACATTCGTTAAATGATGAGATGCTATGTAGACGTACTAAATATGACGTCACAAAAAATGTGACGTTTCCAGTGACGCAACTGCACTGATTCGTCGACTGCCCTATCCTAGTTTGTTATTATTTCTTATTATTAGAGTGCCAAGAAAAGGGAGCTGGCCATCTTTTTCAGTTTTATGGGTCAATTTGGCAAATTAATGTTGGCAAATATGCTTTCCAAAGCACTCTTTCCTACGCTACGAACTTATGTATCAACATAATAGCACCAACATATAAACGTGAGGTAGGAAACTCGTTAAATGTCATCGTATTAGCCTTCTAAAGTATGTAAAATAATTGACAAAAAAGACTACTATACTTTTTGCCGTCGAGTACTCTCAAAACAATTAGTCCTTTTATCAGATTCCAGACAATATTTTCTAGTAATCCCTTAGAAATTATTTTCTTGTTTTTCTGCATTAAAGGAATTAAATTCTTAAAGTAATCGAGCGCAGGTTCGCTTTGTGGTTTAATGGCAACAGATATATTTTACAGAGATTTCCATGGAAAATGCATCTCGTTAGGATAAACCTATTATACTTACTGCTGCATCTATTCTTTTTTTCTCAAAATAGTTAGATTAGTGTAGGATGGTCAGATGGTAATATAAAATAGAGAATAATTTTTGAAGAAAATTTATTTATATTTGTATTGATCTTTTTGGTGGATACTAAAACCCTACCAGGGATATACGGTCACGTTAAGTAAGTAAGTATGTAAATAAGTAAGTAATAATCTATAGAACATTCAAATATTACAAAATATAGTAAAAAAGATCTTTGTAAAAAAATAGAACAAGTTTTCTTCAAAAGAGACCATCCTAGATTGAAATTAATGCTCACGACCGGATTTATCAAACCATTTATAAACATTATATAAGGTTTATTTTAGGTTAATTATTTACGTTATATAAGGTGATCCCTGATTACTAGAGCTAGGACGTAGTTAGGCCTAAGCCGTCACTGTCGCTTGCGAGCGGCACGTTTTTTTTTTTTTTTCAAAAAAAACTTCATTTTATTCATGTGCCTTATCTTTGTGCTTTATCCATTTTTAATACGCTCATAATGAGTCTAATCTCTTGTATTCCAATTAAATTTAGGTAACTGTGAAGACCCTAATTACTGTGTTAGACACCGACCATAGTCGGTTTTTTGAGGTTTTTCATATAGAGTTTTCAACTTGAAAATATTAATAAAAATATATGATTAAAAAAAAATGTTAGGATAAATATGAATAAAAAAATTGATGTGAAGTGTGAATTTTCACACATTTCTGGGTTTTGCAGGTATTTAGTAACTGAACGATGATTATTTGGGATGCCAAAACAAATTTTATGTCAAAATATTTTTTTATGAATTTTAATTCGAATGCCTAATACCATTATTTAAGTTTCTAAATATATGCAGTATTTTTTTTATATAGCAAAGTTCATTAAGATTTTGAAAATTGCACCTATGGCTTCCATTGGTTGCTTACATCATAAGTTCCGCCCTTTGATTTCGTCAAACATAGAATTAAATTATAATTTCAACACTTTCCACTGGTTATTAAATTTACGCTTTTAAAAATTAAATGCAACATTTACCAAATATAACTAGAATTTTAACAAAATAATTGAAACAAAATAAAAATGCAAAAAAAACAAGCAATAAAATCAACAGGATTCGAACCCTAGTTTGCAAGTTAAGTTATATTATTAAGCGCACGACAAATCCAACCACGCCACGAGAGCTACTGATCTGGTATGTTACACAACGTATTAAATAGTTAACATATTTTAGTTAAAAACACAAAAAATGCGTTATTTTCCGAAAACATAATCTGATCAAAAATTCCTGTTGTACTATTCCGGTTCACACCAATGTACATTACTTAGAATTTTTTCAGATTCTTAGTTTAAACCATCTGGGATACAGGGTTTGGGACAAATTTTTTCTTGTTAATCCACGTACCAAGGGCTTTCATTTGATACCCTACTCAGAATTTAAAAAAAAAAATTTTTTTTCGATGAGCACATATTTGTTTATATTTTTAGAGGGGTATGTTTTTTAGATGTTTTAGTATTTTTCCTATGTGCGGGTCAAAGAGTTGTATAAGCATGCCAAATTTCAACTCTCTAGGTTTAGCCGTTTGGCTACAATTTTTACCGAACAGACAGACAGACAGACAGACGACAAAATGACGGTATAAGGGTTTTTTGGTCATACCTACAAAACCCTAAAAAGGTAATTGTATGAACTTATATGAATTTGTCAGTTAGTTGGTTAAAATTTTTGGCGCACAACAAAGGCTATTTGCGTATATGAATTTGTCAGAATTGCAAGTTATAGTGCAGATTTTTTCTAAATTTTCGTTAGAAAAACTATTTCTGATAAAAATCGAGGTAGTCATCGGAATAAATTTGTGTTAATATACGAAAGTCTGAATTTCTCTGAAGTACTGCGTCAATTTTATTATTTAAATAAAGGCCGAATTCACGAGATACTTGTTTAAATTTTTTTATGGCCTTTGCTGCTTCGGTAATTAACCAGGACAATTCTTATTCTTTGAAACATTACATGCTTGAACGGGATTCAAACCCGAGAAGTTAGCAACGCAGAGCGCATGTGTTACCACTACGCTACGCCGGTCGGTATTAAAATTATCTTGTAATCCATCGACATTAGTTCTATGTATCTTTCCACTGACGTGTTGAGTTAAATGATTTATTTTTGTGCATATTATATATTTTTTACAAAGTATACAAAACAGTTGTTTTTTGTTAATAACTTGAAAATGATCAGTAAAACCATATTCTGTTAAAATCTGTAGTAAAAAATTTAATTCAGCCATTTTAATGTCTCCAAAATAATAAAAATATAAATAGCAATAATAAGAAAAATGTCTACAATTTTTTTTTTCAGAAAGAAATATATTTTAAAAATGCTATAATTATTATTATTGTAAAAACGTGAATATTAGTAGATAAATTCAAGAAGTGTTTGAAAGTATATGCTCTAAATCTAAATACCTATAAGAATTATTGTTCAGTTCTGTTCACAGTTCAGAAGAAAAATAAATAGTTGACAGGACTTGCAAAGTTTATACAGATTAAATAACGGTTTAAAATATTACAGGTTTGAATGTATTTGACGTTTGCATTAAAATAAATGTTTTTCTTTAATAAGATTTATTAACAATGATAACATCTCACAATGATATTGCATTCAACAATGTACATTATGGAAAAACATATCTAGTAGCATTTGCATTAATGACAGGAATGTTTTAAGATAACGAGTACCCACCCATTTATTGATATTATGATGTGAATTTTTCTACGTCTATGTACTACGTATA
The DNA here is from genome assembly GCA_963971575.1 of Liopterus haemorrhoidalis. NCBI lineage: Eukaryota > Metazoa > Arthropoda > Insecta > Coleoptera > Dytiscidae > Liopterus > Liopterus haemorrhoidalis. The sequence goes on from OZ020617.1 coordinate 19,068,463, forward strand.
CGTCTACGTTTCTACGTCTATTAATAATGTCGTTAATACAGATTTGCCTAAAAACGTCCGAGCCCTGCTGATTATCAAAGAAGTTTATACGATTATTGAGCTGTCCGTTATTAATTATATGATGCTGTTTTTCGACGCAATCCGGTTCGCAGTCACCGATCTTTCTGATCGCTCCAGTCTCCCGGAGCTAGATATAGTTCCAATATAGCCAGTTGTTCTCCTTTTATCCAAGTTTTTTTTTTTTTCGTCTTCCTCTTTTTCACCTTTCCGTTGACATCTTGGCTTGAAATCTAGTTTACTAAACATCCTTTCTAAAATAATCTGGAATAATATTTTGTTGATGACAAATGACATACAAATTGTTTAGAACCCTTCTAGTTATTACACTCCTACAAGTTACCTTTTCTTGGCTGTTTCACAATTGTACTATGTTTCCAGGTGTTTGGGACGTATACTACTTTTTAAATTTTTATGAATAGAAGGTGTAGCTTAATCGATATCATCGTACTCTCGGATAATAGAAGTTGAGTTCTCTATAATATTGTCAGAACCAAGAGATTTGTTAAACTTTAGGTTTTCAATTGTTGCTGGTATTATCGTAAGCTAGGAAGTTCTGTATTGATGCACAAAATAATATATGGTAATATATCAGGGTTAGAACTGGTTGAAACAATATTTGTAAAGCGCTCACTCCATTGTTCCAGTTGGCTATTTGAGACAATGCGAGTTAGGGTGACCAACTTCGGGATATCCACGTTAAAAACCGGGATAGCTAAAAAAATGATATTTTTTAGCTATCAACATTAGTACATGAGATAACAAAATACTTATATTAAAGTATATACATCAGTGGCAGCTGGTCCATAAGAGCTGCAGCACTGGAGTTTCTCTAGAATTAAATTAATTTTAGGCACTAAAAATGTTTGTGAGTGTTTTTGTTTTATTTTCTCCAAAATTATTACACGTAAAGCCTGTCGTTTGTAAAACCTGAGGGCTACTGTAGGTGTAGCCCAGCTAATGTATTTACGATTCACGGTAAGTTCATCGAAAATCAATTCATCGAAAATCAATTCATCGAATGATCAATTCATCGAATGAACAATTCATCGAATGATCAATTCATCGAAAAAATATTTTGTAAATATTTGAGAGGAATGCCGAGGGGATCGGAAAGCCAAAAAAGCAGTGGTCAATAAAAGTTGACAGACTACACTTATTAAATAACTATCATACTTGGTCTTGTAATAATTTTTAAATTTTCCATTCTGAAAATACGCCAGGTAAAAGATACCTGTTGGATTATTTTGAAATCGAACAGGGCTCCTTAGATCAGAAAAACCCGGTAATGGGATCATAAATGTACTTAATACACCCATTCTTAAAGGATTATAAAAATGGTATTTCCCCATCTGTTAAGTCTTAAGGGTTTTGTGTTATGTACATAGTTTTACTATTCATATTTACTATACCACACATGATTTGTTCAATGTACGGTGATTCTAAACAGGTGGCAATGTTATGTTAGTGTGAGTTTGTTTCGTCATTAAACTAGATGAGGGGTAGCTCGCTTCGCTCGGCTTCTTCTAACCAAACCCTTACTAACCTAACCTAACCTAAGATAGTGTTTTGACATTAAACTAGAAGATGGGTAGCTCGCTTCGCTCGGCTTCTTCTAACAAAACCCTTACTAACCTAACATAACCTAAAATAGTGCTTTGTCCTAAAACTAGAAGATGGGTAACTCGCTCCGATCGGTTTTAGACTTTTACTAACTAAACCTAACCTAATTACCTTCTTTTTAGGCGCATAGTACTTTATTTTCCCCCATATTAGCCCAATTAAAATGCGTATAATTGTGTATGAATTTATAAAAATTATTTGCGTGCAATTGCCCATAACCTGTCTTATTAAACCTTAAAAAAAACATTTATTTTTTTTATTATATAACTTTTCTTATTTTATGTCTTTATTTATATTCAAACACTATGTCACTTTATTTACCTTTTTTTAAACCATATAAAAAAATTTACGCAATTATTTCTTAGTCTGTCTACTTTTATTGACCACTGCTCTTTTGACTTTCCGATCCCCTCGGCATTCCTCTCAAATATTTAGAAAATATTTTTTTTCGATGAATTGATCATTCGATGAATTGATCATTCGATGAATTGATCATTCGATGAATTGATTTTCAATGAATTGATTTTCGATGAACTCGTCGGTTACCATTAAGGGGCGATAGGCGAAGAAACTGTTTGTACCCATTTTATGTTAATGACTTTAGTTCATGTTTATATATATATATATATATATATTTTTAAATAAAATTTCTTGTTTATTTATTTAATTAACTAAAGGTACATTAACATCTTGGTTTATTTGTACCCGGTATTGTATTTTATAAGATATTGTTGATTATAATTCATTGTGTGAGTATTATGTATGTTGGTGGTAGGTATTTGTCTGTATAATTTTGTGTCTGTTAAAAATTTATGTAGGATTTTTTTGTTATTGTAGTTGAGTGCTTCTTGTACGGTGTCAGTCTGTCATTCTGTCATTATGTAATAAGGTGTTGTACTGTAATGATTGTGTCGCAGTCATTACACAATGGGGAATCTTCTTTCTTCATTTGTAGCTGTGTGTTATTCTTGTGTGTCCAATTCGTAGTCTAGTAGTGGAAGATTGCTCTCTTCTTGTTCCCGAGAATGGCCATTTCTTCGTGTCGGATTTTGTTCTTAGTTTGTTAAGTTGTATATTTTGCCATATGTCGACTACTTATTCTCGGATTTTATGTTTTATTTCATTTTTCATGTCGTAGTTTTGTACGGTCGAGTTATTAATTGGACCCTTTCTGGTGGCTTCTTTGGCCGCGGCATCTGCTTTTTCATTACCTTTTATAACTATATGTGAAGGTACCCAGACCAAGCTGATTATTGTATTTTGTAGGCTGTGTATTTTTTCTTGTATTAATTCTTGTTTAATACTCGTCATAAATTTATTATCAAATATTTAGAGAGACGTTTCGATTTTGATATAAATATATGATTGTATATATATATATGAGAATATCAGAAATCAATATATCTTCTTTTTAACTAAATTTTATTTTTTAAATCTCTTTTCATATGAAAGTATATAATTTTCTATTTCGAAGTATCTATACACCTTAACAAATGAGATCATTCACTTGAACTACTTTTTGCGTAAATTTCCATCTTCCAAAAACATTTTGTTCGCATGAACAAACTCTTGAAATTTATAGCTATCGTTATACACCTCGTGCCCTCATATAGCTTAGTGCTGAAACAGCAATCATGAAGTTAAATACATAATTAAATAATAATTTCAAAGTTGTTTTATGAGCCTCGCTGCATTTTAAAATTATTGGGCGAGTATTTAACCCCAAGCCATTTATAAAGTTTCCGTCATATGGAAATTTATATAATAATATTATTAAATTGAGTATTAATTAGTCAGTTTAGGTCACAGAAGTATTAATCCTTTCGATTTATCCTTATAAGTTTTCTACTCAGTTTTTTCCTATTCTTTGATCAAAGAGTTATATATGCTGGCCAAATTTCAACACAGACAGGTAAACATACGAGAGACGATATAAAGGTGTCATAACTCAAAACTCTAAAATATATGTTCTACATCTAAACAAAAAACTAAACCTTAGTCCTTCATAATAATATTAATCTCATTGCTATAAGAGCGTGTTTTCTATTTCACTACCGGTTTTTTGCTTTCCCCTCAAAGATAATTTGAGAATTTGTCATCCTTTCAACATATCCGTACCAAGTTCTATTGTCCAACTGTTTTGTCATTGTTAAAGTTACATCACTTCTTTGTCATATTCTCTTCTTTATCCTTTATACTGGTGCATCGACAATTCTTATCATGTTTCTTTGTTTTTCTTTATTTATTTATTTATTTATTTATTTATTCTTATTACAAACAGGATTAATAGTCCTAATTACATGTAATAGTAATAGTATCCTATATTTAATAATAGTAATAATAATATCATAAAAATTCAGCTTATGAGGTGCTGAGGTGTTGGATATAATTTATAATGTTTTTGAATATATTCATATAAAATAGATTCGTTACAGTTGTTAGATAAAACATTCTGACAGGCTTATGTTTAAATAATTTGGAGTGTAAAGTACTCATGGCATATTGTTTTGAACCTTTGACGGGTCATTGCTAAATCAGCGGTAGTGTTTGCTAATAATTCATTCGAAACTAGGGTTATAATGTGTAATGGTGAACTTGTTCCAAATTTAATTCGTGAAAAAGGAACAACAAAATCGAGATTAGAACGGCTGTTGATGGATATTGGAACTCTGAATGCGACCATACTTATTATATCGGTAGAGTCTATATAATTATTAACTATATTGTACATGATGCTTGCTGAGATTATTTCTGTGATCGTATCTACGATAGTAGTACGTCCTGTATCTTCTGCATCCAGTTTGTGACTACTCTCTTGATGTCATCGGTCCAGCGAGTAAGTGGTCTTCCTCTGCTTATTTTTTTCGCCACGATCTCCATTGAAGAACTATTTTAGTCCATCTGTTATCGCCTAAACGGATTATATGTCTTGCTCATCTCCATTTCATCGACGCCTCTCTGCCCATGATATTTGATACTTTATTTCTTCGGTGTAGTTCCTCATTTGGTACTCTGTCTCTAATAGTGATTCCACGTATAACTTGTTCCATGGATTTCTGCGCTTTTTGAAGCTTTTGAGTAGAAGCCTTTATTAAAGTCAGGGTGTCGACGGAAAAGCTTTTGTTATAAGTGTCAATGGTATATTGTTTTTAAATATGTGACGAAGACGACCGAAAGCTGGCCAGCCTAGAGATATTCTTCTAAAATATATTTAATATACCTCCTTAGGAAGAGTTTCCATTTAACACCTACACTTCTAGTCAAACTTTTTATCACGTACGTGCGACCTTTACTCAAATTTAGTGCTTCCGTAAGGTCACCCAACCTTCTCAAGGATATAAGGAGAGTTTGCAGACACGTTTCGTCAAGATCCCATCCACACTTGTTCTTTCCCATATGAAACAAGACTACGCAGACTAGTACTATCGTAAGATCGTCGCACCCGTGGTGACTTGTTAACTATGTACCGTTTGTTCCGGTTCATATTTGAAGACCAAAACAGTGGATTGTTGCTTAGTTTCCGGTTCATATGAATAAATCCAAGTTTCGTCACCTGTAATGATGTTGTATACGGATTTTGCAGTGCCTAGGTTGAATTTTTTTAGTATTCCTTTACACCAATCAAGACGAGCATTATTTTGGACTTGGGTCAAATTATGCGTAATTCATCGGGAAGAGATCTTTTTCACAGCTAAATGTTCATGTAAAATCGGATGTATTGCAGTCTGCGATATGCCAAAGGATGCCTATATCTCACGGTAAGTCACATGCCGATCTCCTTCCATCATTTTGCGCACAGCATCGATGTTTTTTTGAATCACAACCGATTTTGGTCGACTTTCACGAAATTCATGACGGACGCACGACCACGACGAAATTCTGCAAACCAATTCAGCACCTTAGATGTGAACTGTATTAAGTCACAATTTTATCAGAAATGACATTTTAGTACCAAATGCCTTAATACTTTATGGTCTACCAACTGGAATATAATTTGGAGCTGAAGCTCTAGCCAGTTTCGATATTCGTTGTTTTAAAACTGTATTAAGTCGATCAACGCATGGCGGTAAACAATCTTAAATCGTCTTTTCTGAGCTATTTGTCATTTGCGACTTAATACAATTTACCTCTGATGTGCTGAATTGTAAACAGTGTTTTCTGATGGTGCTTCATTAACAAAAGTTGAACAAAGCGAATCTATGCATTATTATAGGCCTTTATTAAAATCGTAAAAAATCTTCCAACGAAAACCTTCACGAGTAATATCCATTTTTTCACAAACTTTTTTTAAGCGCTCACTGTCAACCAACTACTCGGTCAATTTATAAACTGCCACTGGTTACACAATAACAAATGTCAAATTTTACGAATATAGTATTGACACATTTCAACATTGCCATCTAGTGGTCGTTTGTAAATACAAAAAGGTAACCCTCGTACGTGTTAATTTTCTGACCAACCGAGCATTTTTATCGTGGAAATATCTATCTGTGGAAGTTGCTCAAGCTCCAAGTATCAATACTTTCAAGAACCGACTGAATGGGTATATTAATTTATTCTATATTAATTAACTTTTTGTTTTCAGTTACTGCTGTTTTAGTTTGTTTGCTATTTAAGGTACATACATGTTCTGAAATATTCATATACTATTTATGTCCCAATCGCCCTATTTTTCCAGGTGTTTAGTCGTACACCTCTTTCCCTAAGCAAAACATTTTTAATTTTGTTCAAATTTTTTCTGTATTTTTACCAAGTGCTTCCAAATAAATTAGATTATTCTTGTGAAAGTTTTTCTCGAAATAACAAGACATATGACATTATTACAAATATTATAAACAGGGTTCTTTATTAAATCTTTGAAATCCATTGTTAAATGTTTATTAAAAGCCTTTTATAATGAACCCTTTTGATCACCAAAGCATTCATAAGTGCCGCACATCGCTTTATAAAAAGCTTTAGAAAAAATCCCATATAGTTTTTTCCTCATTCAAGCTTTCATAAACCTATTTATTATCTCAGTCAAGGGCACTTGTGTTTGTGTTTCACAATGACAAATAGAGCCTAAAACAATTGTGAGGGAACTGTATTTGTTTTCAGTTAAGAGTGTTTGAATGTATTACAGTTTGAATGTATTACACTTTGAATTTTATTACAATGTTACTTAACCAAGTTAATTTCTAGGTAAGGAAAGTTTCATTTCGTGACTTTGACAGCCATTTTATGCATAATTGATATAGAAACGGTTTTTTTTCTGTGATAACTAGTGTTAAGACTTTCTTAGGCTCTGAACTAAATTTAATATGTCATCGTAGTTTTTAAATGAAAAATTGGGCATCTATAAAAATATACATTTAATCGCCAAAAATAATAGTTAAACTAATGGTACAAAATTAATCAATCTATCTCATTAAATATTTATCTCTGAATAGGTTTAAATAAGTAGTAAAGCATTTTGCTTTGATTCGATGACACATTTCAAGACAGTTTGTTTGACAGTTTCAAGACAGACATGTTTGGGCAATTGTACCCAACAATTATATCCAAAACTTTAAGAAAGCTAAATATACCAGGGATGGGGAGTCGGGAGTCGGGATTCGAGGAGTTGTTTTTGGAGTAGTCTGAATCGGGAGTCGGAAAAAGTTATCGACTCCTGACCCTTTAATTCAATTTTTATCAAGGATGAGAATAAACCGAAAACGAAAGCAAAATAAACATATTACCAGAATTTTTTAAAACACGGAAACAGAAACTACATTTTGTTCTCTGTTCCAGAACAAAAACCAGTGGCGAAGGGAAACCTCCGCTAGACTTGCCCTCCTAAAAAAAAAAAAAAATTTCATTTAAAATTTTTTTTTTTTTTAAATATTTAGATAAATCTTCAAAAATACATCAAATTATGTTTTATACAAATTTTTGTCCAAGGCTTACTTTTTTTGGTTTACTTGTTACGAATTAATTATCATGACCATGGAAACGTTACATATAAATATGAAAAAATTGAGACTTGGAAAATTTTAAATAATTTTACAAAAAAATTTAGTTTTATCAAAAAACGTCTCAAATAAAAGTTATTAGTTATTGCATTTATAGTAACTTTTGTTCAATAAATTTTTTCGAAATATTTTTCTGTTGCTAAATATTCGCAAAAATCTTAAAATCGACACGAGTAAACTTCCATTTCTATTCAAACGATCTTTATAAAAAACAATAGGGTTCTTCCCATTTGATAGGAGAATTTTTTAGTACCAAAACGAATTCTCTAAGTTGAACCGTTCTTGAGTTATCGTGTATACATACAGACACACACACAGACACACACACAGACACACACACAGACACACACACAGACACACAGACACACACACAGACACACAGACACACACACATACGGACGGCACTTCGAAAATAGGTTTTTTGAATTCCCTGGACCATGAAACGTGGTCATCAGTCAAAATCTCGACATCGAAAATTTTCGCGATTACAATACTTGCCCCTTATATATTAAGGTCGGGCAAGTAATTAAATAAACAATATTTAAGTGTGGTTTTACCCGGTTTCCTTCATACTTTCCAGTTTAAAATTTTATTAATATTGCTCGTATTAATAGATTAATACGATACAGTATAGATATTTGTTTTTGCTCATATCCATTTTAACTTTTTCTGTATACTCTGTTTATTATGTTTAAGTGAAACTAAACTGGATTTTTAGTTTCTCAAGTTGAAAATAGCTTCTTGATTATTTCATGTTGGCAGCCAAAATCTAAATGTCAAAAGGATAAAGTGTCACATTATAAAAAAAGGTATATAAATACAATAAAAATGTATTTTTGGCATTTGCGGCTTCGACAATTAGCCAGGACGATTTTTATTTTTGAGAAAATTCCATGCCTAAACGGGATTTGAACCCGAGACCTTAGCAACGCAGAGCATAAGTGTTACCACTTAGTTACGCCGGTCGGCATGAAAATGACTTATTTATAAAAACAGCTCACCCCAACCCAAGAAATTTAATGTAAATATAGTCTGTTTCTTTAGTTTAAGCGGAACTAGATATTGAAATTGACTAACTTTTAACGATTGAATGAGGCTTCTTATCATTTCGTTTAACAAAAGCCCATTTCGATCGTTAAAAAGTGAGCTTATGTGGTAACTTAAGAAAATAAAAAATATATTTAGTCCCGCTTAAACCTTTGGAATAGACTTTACAATTTACGTGTGAAAGTAGTCGAGAGTCGTAGTCGGAGTCGGTAATTTTTCTACTGACTCCCCCGCCCCTGCTTATAACGACAAAACAGCGATTAATATGTGTTTTTTGAAATTAATTATTTATTTTATCATCTAAAAATTGTTCTTAAAGATGTAGGATAGTTTTTGTTTTTTGATTTTTCCAAAATACGATAAACTGAAGATAGGTGGTTTCTGAAATAAAAGATTCAATTATACTCTAACTATTATTTCATTAATCCAGCTTTTCCCATCAAAACTAGTTACGTCATTATTTATTTATTATTAATAGTGACAACTAAATTCTGCAACCCTAAATTCATATATTTTTAGTTGACACATCAAGGGATAATATAATTTACACAATACCCCATAGACCACATCAATACGTAAATCACACGATACATTTGGGACTAATCCATTTATCGATCTTTATAAAATCACATGTTTCAAACAAACTTTGTTTATGGTTCACTTATTTTTATACGAAAAAATTTACAAAATTTATTTTTTAATGTGGACAATAAATTTGTAGTTTGAGAAATTTACGATTTTGGTTTCTTTTCCCTATTTTTTGTTTAATTCAAAGTTATTTTTTAGTTTGGTTGTACATCTGGCGAATAAATTTAGTTTTTACAAGCATCGATAAGACAGAGGTTGTAAACAATTAAAAGTTTGGGAGAAATTTTAAATGTAGACCAATATACAGGGTGTTTGTTTGAAACGCCGCACCTCGAATAACTCCTTTATTTTAAGAGATACAAAAAATTCTTCAGAATAAAAGTTAAACTAGACAAAAGGGCCCACTTAACGACTATAACTAGAGTTCTACATCATTTCTGGTTTCAACGGAAATTGTTTCAACTTTTTATCTAGCATAGGGAATCGGGACTTTAATTTTTTTCTTCTTGGAAGTAGATTAAATCAGCTTTATAAAGATACCAAAATATCATACTTTAATCTTGATTAGATGAGTTACGTCCGTAAGTTAGTAATTATAGTTGAAGGTAATGGGATTCGGACCAGTCAGAAAATAAGAACAAATTTATTAACTTCGCTAACGTTTCGATTTTAATTTAAATCTTCATCAGAGCTGCAAAGATATATAGAAATATAGAATTATTAAATTGGTAAGTTTACATGTATAAAATTGTGATAGTGTTCAAATTTAACAAGTCAATTAGTTAAAATAAGCATTACAAAATTGTCGGAATTTAAAATATAACATAAAATAATTATTAAATAATAAAAACATGTCAAATATGAGTTAAAGAATAAAAAACAATGTTAAATTTACAATACCTTAGTTAATAGTCACGATATAAAATAACAATTTTAAAATTAATAAAGAACATATCATATTGTCCGGTTATTGAACTCAGAGATAAGCATATGAATAAGCCACGTATGAATTTGAAAAAGGGTTTGAAATGGTTGAAACAAGTAAGTAACGCTATCTATTAATAAATTAGAATTTGATTATTAGGTGAAATATGTTAGATTTAGATTTTTTTTAATATATTACAATAGATGGCGCTTATATTATCACAATCGGTTTTAAAGTTAACTAATTTAGGGTTCTGAATTATATGTATGCTCTCAGTAATCAACGTTTTACTGAGATTGTCTACTTTATCTAAGATTTTAGTTTGTTCAAAATTAAAATTGTGGTTAGTGGTGAAGAAATGGGTACTGAGTGCCGTGTTTTCTTTTTTATTTTTAAATTTATCCTGACAGCTATTTTTATGTTGATATACTCGGTTTTTAAGATATTGTTTAGTCTGTCCAACATAGCCTAAATCACATCCTCCACAAGGAATGTGATAGACTACTGACGACATTTTATTAAATTCAGTAGGTTGTTTAATTTTTGAGTGGAGTTGATTAATAGTTTTAAGATTATAGAAAGCTAATTTTATATTATAGGGTTTAAAAAGTTTAGCAATTTTAAATGAAATATTTTCGATGTGTGGAAATTTTAAATACGAACAATCAGTGTTGATATCTGGAAGTGAATTATTATTGGTGGGATTATTGGGATTGTTATAAAATATTCTATTAATGATATTTCTAGGGTAGTTATGAATAATTAGGTTGTCAGTGGCTTTTTTAAAATTTTCCCTATGGAATTTAGGGTCACTCAAACAAGTATTTTATGTTTACATGATTTTATATAATGGCTCTTAATTCTATATTTCTATATATCTTTGTAGCTCTGATGAAGATTTAAATTAAAATCGAAACGTTAGCGAAGTTAATAAATTTGTTTTTATTTTCTGACTGGTCCGAATCGCATTACCTTCAACTATAATCATACTTTAATTTTAACCATTTCAAAATAGCCACACATTTTCTCATCCGTAATGAACTCTTCCATTACATTTAGAACAGTATACTCCTGAATTTCCCTGATGGCTGTTCTTACCCTATGTTCTAAGTCTTCTAACCTTTACCTTCAGGATACCTTTCTTAGTAGAGTTGCTGGGCCCTAACACGATTTATTTGACATTCCCAGACTGGAAGAACCATATCTGCCATTTCTTCATTTGAATAACGTATATCCTTGTAAATATGATTTATTCTACTTTAAAAAAAATAAATAAAAAAATAAATAAATAAATAAATAAATAAAATACCGATTCCCTATGCTAGATAAGAAGTTGAAACAATTTCCGTTTAAACGGGAACTGATGCAGAATTCTTATTATAGTCCTTAAGTGGGCCCTTTTGTCTAGTTTAACTTCTTTCCTGAAGAATTTTTTGTATCTCTTAAAATAAAGGAGTTATTCGAGGTGCGGCGTTTCAAACAAACACCCTGTGTATTTAAATTAACTATTAAACACACTTTCGGACAAAAGTATTATATTTTTTTAAATGAATTAAGTTTTTTCTGTTCTGTTTTGCATCTGCACAGCAGGAATGTGGTTCTTCATAAAAACAATAAAAACGTCCAAATTGATAAATTTTTGCGAGCTTTTGTGAGTTTTGTTCGTCATACATGATGCAGGCGGAGCAGGTGAATGCAAAAAACAATTCAAAACAAGACTGGGTGATAAATTCTGATACATTTTTTATTTTTGGTTATTAATGTCTTGTTTTACAAATAAAAAATACCACGAAACCGAAATGTAACTCTTGAAGAATCCGCGAGAATCATACTTGTACTAGAAGCGGGAAAAAGTCAGAGACAAATGGCAAGAACTGTGATAATTTCCCAATCGACACTGTCTAAAATTACCAGAAGATACCGAGAACTGGACAACATAACAGAAGATCCAACCAAGGATGGTCAAGTTCCATATCGACACTGGATAATCGATTTGTCCAATTACAATCCCTGATGAATGAGATGTTAACGGTCCCAGAATTGCATGCTTGGCTAGCCAAGGTGCGTACTGCTGTGATAGTTAATAAAATATCACTTAGAAGGAGGTTGAGGGAATTGGGATTAATTGCTAAAAGATGTGCAAGAAGCCCACAAATTCTCCCTAGCAAACGCGCAACATGACTGATATTTGCTTGTGGACATGTGAATTGGGACGTGATGCAATGGTCACATATTTTTCACTGACTCTTTTTTACTTTCTTTTTTTTTGTCCGTTTGTTCTGAGATCTCCAGATAGATGGGGGTTTTGGCCGGGATTATGTAATGGTTTGGGGTTGAGTAATGAGCAATATGCGTTCCAAGCTGGTTCATCGTTGTTGCGTTCCATCTTTGACAAGAACAACGTGCCAGTGGACAGGTACTTATTCTCGAAACTCATGTAGTTCCTACGGCCTACGGGATGGACAATGAATTAATTCTTATACAAGATAATGCTCATTCACACATTGCCAACGTGGTGATAGTATCTGTTTGATCAAGTGGCGTTGCTTGAATGGAGTGGTCTGTTTGTAGTCCAGACTTGAAGCTGACATTGAACATGTTTTAGACATGCGTATCATCTAGACCAGTGTTTCTCAACCAAAAACGCAACTCGGACCAGTAAAATACATAATTTTCTAACGCGGACCACTAAAAATAATTGTTGGTTCATTTTTTGCAAGAAAACAAATATATTTAATGTGCCACTAGATACATTTATTTTATTTGTAGAAAATAACAGAGAGGTTACAGAAAATAAACAAAATATAATTGTGCATAAAAAATATTATAATAACTCAAAAAAAGAAACACACATACAAAAACCCGCGGATTTTTCTGCGGACCACCTGTTGAGAAACACTGATCTACACAATCTGCAGGAATTTAGACACACTCTTGTGGAAGAGTACTTATCAAAGCAGTATGATTGTTCTGCTTCTTATAAAGAGATGTTCGTTTTAAAAACACAACATTGATACTCCTTTGATACAGCTTTATGATAATTCAATGCGTTATGTTGTGGATATGTTATAACCAGGCCTGTGTCTATTGTTGGGTAGAAATTGTGACCAAACGACTGGACCTAGATAGATGTTTGATATTTAGCATCCATATACAGTTCTTTGGCCCACATGTAGGAAAATATTGAGAGTAAAAAAAAACACATTACAAATATAAAAATGTATGTACATATATATATTTTTTTTTCATCCAGTGGAGTGGTAAATAAAATTTTGAACGCAATAGACATAATTTTAATGACAAAATATATGATTCAGACGTTTTAACGTGCTGTAGATTTACATTATAGCTTACAAGTCTCATATTTGTAGTCGGTACTAACATTTTTACACCATCATTTTCATAAAAGTTATGTCGTCATACCATGTTTCACAACAATTTCTGCAATATTGGATTTTAATATTTTACACTTACCATTTAAAACTTTTATTATCCAAACTGCATATTTAAAAACTCAACTGTTCCGCATTTTTAAACATAATACTAGAAATAACGCTGTCAGTAATGCGAGACAACCAACAGAGACGCCGTTAAGAACAGCCAACATTCTCTTAACGTTCATTTATTTTCGGATATGGGCCATCGACGGATTTTTAAACTGAAAGTACCAGTTAGTCGGCACGTTTATGCGAGACGAAAGAGATTTTACTCTGTGTGAGGTCTTTTAGCGAGTAATTAGTAAACTAATTTAGAAACCAATTAGTGAATATTTTTAAGTTGGTTGGGTGAACGTGAAAATTTGGATTTCGTGGATTTAAGCTGAAATAGTTAAATGCATTTATGTAGCCAGCGAATATTCTACACTATTATTATAATGGTTACGTCGACGATAACACAGCGCTACTTAATGAAAACAGTATTGCACAAAGATAGGAGCATATTTCCACTTATAGTGCAGATATATTTACAGTAGGTAGAATCAGGTAGCAATTTCTGGTGTCTGGTTTTGGGTTTATTTGTTACTTGTGTGTCTCGTTCTATACGTTTCCATTCGTACTTCTATAATCCATTTGTGACTAGATTGGGCCATGTACTTGACAGAGGGGCTTCTGTTCCCATTTTGGGCAAAATAACTGACATAACTTGAGGTTACATTTAGCTTGTATTTGTAACGTTGTTTCTCAGCGCCTACTCTTCTGAAGCCTTTTTCCAACTCTGAATATATCTTCAAGTAACCTGGTATTTGATATTCTTATTTACATGCCCAATCAAATGGAATAGAATTTGGCAGAGCTTGACTTCAATACTGACGATATCAGTTTTAGCCAAAATATCTTAATTCGGCATATATCGTTCTAAGATATCTTTGGTGTATTATTTCTAGAAAATTTTATAAAATGTCAATAAAAACACCACGATTCACAGGCAGCTGTAGAATAGTACAGCTGCCATGTATATCATTGTTTTCGTTTTAAGCTGTCTAGTTAAAAACAGTCTAGGTAGTAACATTCTAGGTCAAAAATCTAGGTAGTTCCACATAGATATATTTTCCATAAAGCTCCGAAGGTCTCATATGCAGCGGATATTCTTCGAGACACTTCATCATGAAATGAACAGTTGCAGGATAAAATGCTACTTTGGTAGCTTTTTCATTTGTACTGAAAATGTGGGAGCTGTTGCTTGGACCACTTTGTGAGAGGGTAATAGTTTTTTCTTAAAAGCTACATTACAATGAGAAATGAATTACCTAATAATCAAGGTAAGCACGTGCATCAGCAGAAAATGGGCATCACTTGTCTAAAACAGGTCATGTTTAAAACACACGCGAGAAAAGTCTGACGGAAGTAAAAGTGCACGGTCTTGAGGACACTTAGCAAGGATTACTTAAGTTACGAGGGTTCAACCACTACAGCTTCATGGGGTGTGTCATGGGGACACCAAAAATTATCACTACCTCGGGCACTAGGAGTCTTTAAGCTGGCCCTGACTATTTTGCTTTTGAGATACAAACAATTTTATGCTAAAAAATTTTAGCCTAAATTGAAGGATACGCTATTTGACAGTAACAATCAACATCATCACATCTAGGGTTATCGATCCATTTATAGAGGTCCTTTTTTGCCAATATTAGTGTTGAAGTTTGATTCTCTATGCAGAGCTTTTCACAAACTTCTCTTGTGTTTTTTGTTTGATTTTTTTTAATAGACATAAAAGAACCAGACGGTAAAAGAAGAAAAGGTCGATCAACTACCCGTTGGATGAATACCATCGAAGTTCTGCTCCATTCCGTACCAGAATAATTAAAAAGACTACCGAAGACTGCCAAATGGCTAGAGTTCATAGTCATGAAACGTCTTAAAAACGTAAATGATCTGAAAAGGTGGAGATAATTTAACATAATTTTGACTAATAGAGGCGAATGATTAAAAAATATTGTTTATTTTGCCACGAATCCAGAAAAATTGTCCCAGATACTCAGTATTATTAATCAGCTTTGCTGAATAGATGCAACACTGAAATATGTAAAAATTGACAATTTTATTTTATTTATTGATTTATTTTATGCCTCAGTTTTACGTAAGTTCTTACTAGGAAAGTAATTTTGGGTCAGTTTGATTCTTTTTCTGGTACCTACATGTCTGTCTATCGACAAACCTCCTTTGGGTTGTAGTAGAATAAGATGTCACTTATTATCCAGTCGAATTTATGAATTTTCTTAACCCATCAGGATTTCCTCCTCATGGTCTTACTTTGAACGTAGATACACCAATAATGTGGCTGAGGAACATGAACCCACCTAAATTGTGTAATGGAACACGCTTACAGGTGAACAGTTTGAGAGATTATGTAGTAGAGGCAATCATCATGACTAATTGCGGTACAGGCGAAAAGGTGGTAATCTCGATGACAGTAGAATACCGATGATTTCTACAATTTTACCATTTCAGTTCAAGTGCCTTCAGTTTCCTGTCAAGATTTGTTTACGATGACTATTAATAAATCGCAGGGTCAAATCTTGAAGATAGCTGGCGTTAATTTGCAGGGTCCATGCTTCTCACATGGCCAATTATTGCAGTATTATTGGCGCTCCAATAATGTTGCCGATGAACATAAACCTGTCAAAATTACGTTATGGAACACTGTTTCATATGAACTGTTTTGACTGGTTGTGGTACAGGCGAAAAGGTGGTAATCCCTATAATACATTTTAGTTCAAGCGCCTCCAATTTTTTGTCAGAGTTTGTTTTGCGATGACTATTAATGTCGCAGGGTTAAATCCTAAAGAAAGCTAGAGTTGAATTGCGGAATTCATGCTCCTTGCATGGGCAATTATATGTAACGTATTCGAGAGTCAGTTCTAGCAACAACCTTTGCCTGTTAGCGCCTAATGTTAAATCTAAATAAATTGTATATAAAAATGCTCTTAGATTACCGAACTCGGTACATTACTTTACAATGTACCATTTATTGTCCACTAGGTACCGAGCCTGTGATGTACATATAAAGTCTGATCTCAAACTGAAATTAGATTTCTAACTAAAGGAGTTCGGATAGTAGGCGTGAGTGTTTTCCAGGGTTCATCATTATGAAATGTGAATTAAATGATAATTGTATGTACTTACCTACCGACTGAGTAGTAGGGTCCGGCAAAAATATGCAACGGTACTTTAGTTAGATGTTTTTCGATAAAATGCGGCACATGTGTTATCTGTAGAAATAAAATGTAATTATATATATATTTGTAATGTGCCCTGCTGACAAATAGTGTAGCGTATAAAAATTTAATATCTTATCAAAAACTGACCAATGGCAAAGGAGTGACCGGAATTACCTATCTCGGATATAATCCCAAAATAATGATATGTCGTTATTAAGATAAGTATTCATTGCGGTACAAGTGTTTTATTCTTTTGTTTTTTGTTGGTTTTTGGTTGAAATAAAGTTTATAATAGCACGCCTATGGCAAAAGTACCGTTGCATATTTTTGCCGGACCCTACTGATCAGGTATCTTGAAATTAGTCTGGACTTAGCTGTTCACTTAAGTTCTTAAAGGTGAAGGTTTACACACGTTAAGTAAGACGGTTTAATAATAATGAATTTGATTTATTAAAAGTAATATTTACAAAAAAATTAAAATATAGATGTTAATAATGAAAAGATTAGAACAATTAGAATCGGATAGACCACCAGAATGCCGACACTGTGCCTCTACGAATTCAACAACTTAGATCTTAACGCTAACCAAACCGGATACTGTCTGATCTCTCTTCAGAGAGACGTGTCTTTTCATAAGTCATTTCTAGTCGCATTTCTAGGAAAAAGAGTTTAAGCTTTGTTCAAGAAGATGCTATTGTTCAAAGTTATTAAGCAATAACTCTGAATAAATGTCCCCTTGAACAATGAACCATTTAAAAATATATTTCTAAAGTTACGTGTTGTAATTTTAGTTTCTAATTTTATTTTATTATCTGAATTCTTAAAAAATGTTTAATTCAAAATACCTCTTGTAAAATCACGAAAAATACTATGACAACCCGTTTTCAAAGAAATTCTCGCGAAGGGTGATTTGTGAAAGTTTGGTCTATTATTCCAGCATTCTAACCGATTCGTTACAAAATATTATAACTTTAAACATAGTCCACATAATTCATATCAAACAAAATCTGATAATCGCCACAATGTGCACTATTCTTAAAATATGAAAAGATGACTTGCATTACAAAGAGCAAATAAATACTTTCAAACTAAAGTTTATACGTACGTTATTAAAATTCAAACCGTATAGAACTTTTATACATCACACCTAGAATTTATCTCACTTTATAACTTATTTTATAAAACGTAAATCAAATTCATAATTCATAAAAACTTTCATGAAAATATTTGTGACTATCACACTTGATGAGAAAATATATACGTGATAATAAAATGAACTTCATTTGAGTTCAACAATCTCATTTCATTTTATGATACATTCTGTCCTCTTTACGATTCTTTGGCAATGTGTTCCAGTAAATTAGCAGTAATAGCGCACACACTTACGCACTGAAAACTAATAATAAACAGATTACTTGTTTGCAGACTGTTAGTTTTAAAAAAAGAAAAAAAATGTAGATTCTTTACGATTGTTTAACACAACTGTGGATAGTATAAAGATAGTTTTATATCACTTGAAACAAAACAGAAGGCTTTAAGTAAACATAGTTTTGGCAGTTTTTTTTTAATTGTTGATAAATTTTAAGAATAAATAAACAAAAATTTGTTTATTATTTGCTGTGGAATTTTGTTTTGCAAATTAATTATTTGTATTACAATGTATAGTTATACAAACTGTCAAACATTGTCAAATTTTGGTTAACAAATAATAGTATTTTATTTAACAAGCATATAATGTAGGCTATATTTCACGAGGACGAAGTCTACCACCCGTCGTAGACGAGGGTTGTAATCATCCGCATGTAATATAGCCATTATGTATGAGACATATACAGTATTTTATCTACAACTATATAGTTTTATCATTAGAAAAATAGTAAATTTAATATAAAATCACAGAAATTCTGAGCGTCAGTTGTAAAACTTCAGAAATGACGTCAACAAGATGGCTTATCAGCTGATTGTAATCTACAACAATGTTTAAAATACTATTATTATTGTTTTATTTATTCTAACTTATAATATTCAGCAATAAACATATTGCTGAGCGCCAAACGTTTTAACTAACTAACTTACTAAATAAAGACTTGCAGTGCATAAAACACTATAGTCGGATTGCTGATAGGTGACTGTTACATGTATGTATCAAGTAGTGCATTCATATAATAATCTAGTTACCATTTTTCAGCGATTTTAAAAATGTTTTTTGTTATTTGCCTTAACTGTCAGTGTCTGGTAATAAATATTAATTAAAACATGGCTTGCGGCCAATTATCAAATTCACAAACTTTAATTTTAAATCTGCTGGAATAAACAACACATTATAATCCAAAATTTACGTATGAGTATAAATTTTTCCTTATTTATAATTATTACCTTAAAATTAATAATTTTGTTTGTTTGAGTACTGCTGTGAATTTATTTTCGTGCTCTAACTAGTAAAGATATCTAAGGATCATGCCGTTTCTTTCTAATGCTTTGTTTTTTATTAAAATAATTTGGAAGGTTAGTTGTCAACTTGCGTCACTATACGTTACTATGGGTATGCAAATAATTATAATGATATATACAGAGAAAGCATATAGTATTGTATATCGATACTTGTAGCAACCAACAGTCACCTATCAGAAATCCGACTATAGTTGCAACGCCCGTTGTCTCACTCAAGTTTCTTTTAGCCCTTTGCGTCTCTTCGTCCCGTGGCTATCAACACACTGTCTGTTATCCATGAGCAATACACTAATCATGCGAAGCTCACCTGCTTTGCCTGAGTGTTTTTTAGTTTGTTCACCAAAAGTATATTTAAAAAGCCTCATCCTGCGAAAAGATTTTCTAAACACGTTGGTGCAAACCAGACTACCGTACGATAATTAAATACAGAGATCTGACCATTTATGTTTTTATGCATTTTTTTTTTCCAAACAATTTAAAGTATCTGCTTGATTTTAATTATTTTTATAATTTCTGAGACTCTGAAGTCAAAAAAGTGGCCTGTTTTACCATAAACGATGCCGTTAACACGCTCATATATATATTTTTTAAATCGATCCAGCCGTTCTTAAGTTTTATGGTTTAATACATACATACATTTATAAATACATACATATACACAAACGAACTAATGTATATATTAGTATAGATTCATTATTCACGGATGACCAAGCATGTGCGTCACATTATACATAGCGTGCAATATGAGCAGCTATATTTAATTACAGTTGGACAAATTTATTGTATACGATCTGAACAACCCTGACGACCTTTGTCTAATTATCCAAACATTCAACTACACACAAACTACGAGGTTTGAAAAAAAAATCGTGGAATACCTTCTTAAATCACCTTCGAAATACTGCTCTTCTGCTGCTACACAGCGTTTCCAACTTCCTTTTCACTTCTGGACGATACCTTTAGTAGACAATTATTGGAATCGTTTTTAAATCAGCTTCCGATTGTTTTTGTTATATCTTAAGTCGTTTAAAGATCGCGTCTTTTAACGAAATTTTTAGTTAGGGAATTAAAAAAAGAAAAAAGTACGTGAAGTATGAATCTTCACACATTTCAGGATTTTCTAGGTAGTGAATAAGTGAAAGAAGCCAACAGAATGCTGGATGCTAGGACAATGCTAGGACAATATTTTTTCTATTATCACATCAAAATCAACAGTTTTTCATATACCATATGTATTCGTTAAATTGAGTAATTGGACCTTTCATTAAATTTTTGTTAAATTTAATTTTAAACTAAAATTAATTTAAACTTATTTGCAGATTTTCTAACCTGCAATGTGCTTTATATCTAAGACTTCATTAAATTAATAAGAAATATGTATATTGATAAATAGCTTATTTATTTATTTATTTTATTTTTTTTCTAAAAATGTATTATTTTCTGTTTTACATCGAGTTTTAGCTTACATTTAATTTTAAGACTTATGCAACCGGGCATCAATTATTTATTCCTGCTTGATATCTTGAAATCTAAAAACTAAAGGCAGATCTTTCATTCATGAACGCTAAAAGTGTAATTCGCGGAATAATGCCGGTCTCACACTTGGACCGACTACGCACAAACTTTCCCGACCTTGGGAATGTAATCAGCGCTCTCACACTGGGAGCGATTTAGTCGTACGACTACGTGCGTTTATTTCAGATCTGCGACTCGATACCAGCAGGCTGGGAATTTTGTGCGTATGACGCACGACTTTGTGCAGTTTTTTTGATTTTTTGTGAGTAAGCATGGTCACAATCAGAGAACGGTCGTGGCTCAGTTAGTTAGTGTGTGGACTACTAAGCGGTGGGCCAGGGTTCATTCCCCGGTACCGGAAAAACACCTTACATTTTTCCGACCGTTTCTCCTTCGGAAGGCATCGGGCAACCACCGAGGTAAAAGCCCTAGTAAGCACAATACAACTGTATGCGGGGAAATAGTCTACGCTCGAAATATGTTCAGTACGAACTTGTCAGTTCAGAGCATCGAGTATGGCACTCTAAGAAGAAGAAGAATCATGGATACGAAAAAATAAATTCTTTTAATTCGGAAAAGAGAGTGTTTGTTGAACCAAAGTACCATTCCAGAGATCTGTTTCGTCAGCTCAGATTTGACATTTTCCAGAATATAGTTGATCGTGTCCAAACTTATACGGAAGTAGTCAAAGAATTTCTCAAGATCTTACTTCAAATCGTCCATTAAATGGTGAAACTCGTCATGCTCTTCTCTTTTCAGGAATATCTGGTTAACATATTCCGTTCTTCTTGAACGTCTTCTTCTTCGCTTCATCAACAAACTACTATTTTCAACCAGGTAAAACAACCCATTCATCTTTTCAAATTATTCGAATACGAAAAAATTTAATCAAAAGTCACGGCAACCACTACATAACAACCACCTGTGAAGGACTAACGACTCCGCCAAGTATGCTCCAATGTGAGAGCTCATGTCGTACGACCAAGTCGTCCATAGTCGGCAATCGTACGTAGTCAGTTCCAGTGTGAGACCGGACTAAGTGAAGCTCGATTCTTAACTGTTAATTTTTTTTTATAATATTTTTGATTTCACCGAAGACGAAGATTACCTTAACCATAAACACAAAAAAAAAAAAAAAACATTATTAGCCATAATTAAGCCATGATTTACAAAAATAATCAATATTTTCAAAAATACACAAAATTCGATGTCTTCTGAAAATATAATCTAATCAAAAATACCTGTTGTATAATTTCGGTTCACATCAATGTACATTTCAGATTTTTCAGGTTTTATCTTCTTTCAGATTTTTATTTATTCAGATTTTTAGATTAACGCGGGTTATAGGGTGTGGGAAACAGTTTAAAATCTACGACTTTAGAGCTTTCGATATATAGGTCAAAGAATTGTATGACAGTGCCAAATTTCAACTTGTTAGGGTACAGCGGTATGGCCACAATTTCTACTAAACAGACAGACAGTATAAGGGTTTTTGGGTCATACCTACGAAATCCTAAAAACGCCGGATAAAGAAAATCTAATTACAAAACCAGTATAAAATTTTAAGTACATACATACGTACACTAATCAACTTTTTTTTTAATTTAGTTTTTTTCTTTCCCTAGTAATTTATAACAAGTATTTTAAGCTTCTTTTAAAATAAATTACGAAATCCTTTAGCCATTAATAAACGTACATCTCTTTCAAAAAAGTTTTAATCCTTCTTCGCAAAAAAGATAAAACTTTAATAGCAACTTAATATTTAACTTTTTCCAAAGTAACAGCTGTCATTTATTTTGTTGTTCCTGTTATACTCTCCTAGTTTTATCTTAATTTTCTGGCAATTACTTAATTCATTATTCAGTAGACTGGCGAAATGTATGTTGTATAGTATCTGTGTCGTTAAAAGCCTTCTCTTTCACATATTTCAACCAAAATTACAACTAAATTACCCAAAAGGACAGTAAAAATACTATAAGGTTGCGGTATATTATTTCACAGTTTTAATTATTGGACAGTTATTGTACGTAAATGTATTTTGACTGTCAAAATATAGATGTCTCTGGTGTTTATTAATTTTTATGATATTACTTGTGCGCTTATTAAAATTTATAAAAGCGAAACAGGCTACGCACATATACGTACATTTACGTAATTTATTTCAATAATTACTTTAATATTATTTACGGGTAACAGGGTGGCATATTTTAATTGTTTTCTTGGCAGCTATTTATAATTTCTAGGTTTTGATTTATGTTTTCGCGCAGAACATATATGCCAATTAAAAATTTTTAGTTGCTTAGAGCACCACGTGTTCTTAATTCCACTCTGCTTTTTTTATTTTATCCAAGAGCTGTACTGATT
Organism: Liopterus haemorrhoidalis; assembly: GCA_963971575.1. Lineage (NCBI taxonomy): Eukaryota > Metazoa > Arthropoda > Insecta > Coleoptera > Dytiscidae > Liopterus > Liopterus haemorrhoidalis. The sequence goes on from OZ020617.1 coordinate 19,091,684, forward strand.
CGGCGGAAAACCGAGAATTGCATAAAATGGGTACAAAAAAATCGATATTTTGACGTAGAATACGTCTTTGTCCACAGCTGGTATGGAAGGTCACTCCCGTAAATTGAGCTTATAGAAATAAGGATATATTTTAAACGTTGATTGCTACGCGTACAATAATTGGCGGCACATGGCAGTATTTATTTATTTATTTATTTATTTATATATATATATATATATATATATATATATATATATATATTCTTTATTCCCTAGGCATTGCGGCGTTCAGGGTATTAACCATAACAAAAAAATATAACAATCAATCCAAAAATAAAAGGGACCCCCTGAAATTATGTAAATATTGTCAGCGGCCCCCCTGTATTATAGTGCAGTGTTTCTCAACCTTTTCTGGCATGGGACCCCCCAAAATAACTTAAATATTTTCTGCGGCCCCCCTATATATATATATATATATATATATATATATATATATATATATATATATATAGGCTTACCATAATTATGAAACTCTAAACCGGGACAATAACGGGAGCTAGAGCAAAGGAAAAAATTTAACCACAAAAAATTGTTTCATTATTAAGTCTTACATAAGAAATATGCAGATGGTCTGCTGCAGTAGAAAGTTAATTATTTTATTTATTGTACCAGTACAACAAATATTTTTAAGAGCAGGTTCTAACTTATAAATTGTTGTTGCTATACCAATATAATTCAATATTCATTTAGTCAATAATCGGGATTTATGAAAATGATTTAAAAAATAGTTTTGTTTCTCTAGTTATAGCCGATAGTGTATGCATGTATGTGTTTCTATATTGTCCATAGAAGCACATTCTACATAACAATGACTTACATTATAAAATTAACAAAAATTTCTACAAATACCTTTCCAGTCACTCCAATTTTGGTCTGCATGGAATCCAAACATGAAGTCCACACTATAACACACTAGTATTTTCTGCACTTTTATCACTTAAAAATAACTAAAAACGAAGACGCCACTTGCAAAAATCACGTATCACTACATATCAAGATGGGAAATCCTGATAAAGCTCATTAAGGAATATAGTCATTAACAACTAATAAATAAGGAACAGAATTGCTTAAAATAATTCTTTATGAGAATAAACACATATATTAATATTTTATCAATATTATACAGGTTGTTGAAATTAAACTACCGGGCCCAATACACTATTTTTTTATTATTGAAGATGAGGTATAACGTTAAATTTGGAAGTTACTTGGTACTACATGATCTAAAATAGTTTATATTTTGTTACTTTGTATCTTTATATAAATAGTTATACATTTTGATTGAGGATTTATTAAAATTTCAGAGCTATAGCGTTGGAGACACGGCCTATATGGTAAAATGGGAGGACAGAAGTGATAATAGGATGACTTTTGATCAATGATAATTCTGAGATCTCAGAAAGGGATGAAAATTACTATTGGAAGTATAATGGAGTTATCTCTCGAGAATTTTATACAGATTAATTTTTTTATTTACGGGTTCATTTGGAGGGCTAAGGTGCCCCCCCCCGGGCATTATGACCTTAAGGCCCGGTCTTTCCACCTTCATTTAAACCACTAGGTAACTATCCGACAGATAATGTTATCTGGAACTTTATCTTCTGAATATATGTCATTACCAAGCAGTGAATTCAATACATCAGTCTCATTATCCGTTAGATAACTATCCGATAGATACATTTGTATTGAAAAACGGGATGACATTTATTCAGCACAGAAAGTATCATATAACCTGATCTGTCAGATAGTTACCTGGAGCAGTGTTTCCCAACCGCCGGTCCTGCAAGTATGCAGGACAGGTTTTATGCGACCCGGTATTTCGCTTACCGCGACCCGGCACTGAGTCGCGACCCACCATTTGGGATACCCTGGTCTAACTGATCAAAAAACAAATCAGTGGATTCGAGAGCAAACAAAAGTATGTGACGTCGTCGAAAGAATTGCCCGTCTTAGATGGAACTAGGCTGGACATGTGGCTCGACTTCAAAATGACAAGTGGACAAAGAAGATCCTAGATTGTAGACCCAGAGATACCAACAGAAGCAGAGGAAGACCCCCCCTAAGATCGTTCCGAATGTAAAAAGCTTGGGGAGGCCTACGTTACCCTAAGAAAGGCTGAATAATGATGATGATGATGATGTTTGTTTTATAAAATAATTGTAAGAATAGTTCAGCTGTTAATACTGTTTCATATTTTATCAAGGAATTTAGAAAAGATTTTGCTTTTATTCGTACATTTGATTGAAAGTTTATTGATGTAGCAATATACTGTAATGTTAATACTGATTCGACATATAAGCCATCTTAAGGATACCAAATTTACCAAACACTTTCCTTAAGGCTACATCCTTGGCCCACCATCGCGTTTCTCCTATCGCATTTTATTTTTTACGCCCAGTATCTTTACTAAAAGAAATCCACATATGCATTCGAACGTATTATTCTCGAATAAAAATTGCTATTAAATTTAATAGACCAAATAATGAAGTTATAGCAATTGATAAATGAGTAATGTCAGAAATAACTAAATTCAAAACATGGGCATAGCACCATACATGAACATGCTCAGGGATAGCTTTTAGCATGTGAGCTGAAAACCCACGATATTTCGGGCCTTTTAAATTGCCTTTGGGGCTTTTTATTTGCCTTTTAAAAGACTGACTGCGTTTCAAAATTTATTTTGGACTAATTTTGTAGTGGTGGTATATTTTTTCGTGTTCGAGTCGAGTCGAGCAAATGTAGTGTTGGACTCGAGTCGGACCGGGCTGTTCTAACTTCGGACTTGAGTTGGGCCGGGTAAAATGATAAAGGCCCACACCTATACCTATATTACACCTATAAATTGAAATTTACCTTATTTAACGAAAATGAAATAAATGATTTTTTTTTAAAGAAAACTGGGCAAAACGGTATATTGTGTATATATTTAGAAAACGGCCCAATTTCTATACGGCCCATGTGGAATTTTCCACATTTTCCACATGGCCAGTCCGCCCCTGGTCGCATGTATTTTAGAAGTCAGGAACTATTTGTTTAGATTATGACTTTTAGTTTAGAAGTGAGAACCTTATTCATAATTTAAATAAATTTGTCTTCTGAATTCCCAAAAAAAAAAAAAAAAATCCAATTTGCGAGCCTGGTGGTAAAATTCTACTTTTTCTAAATCTGAGAATGTTGACATCATAAAATTTTCAAACGGTATTAGAAGAACATTAATATATTGACGTTTCTTTGCAATACCAATCAGTCGCCAAATCCTATCAAAATTTCCCAGTACTAAATATGTTTCCAGTTCAAATCCTCCATCTTACATTACACAAGTATTTAAAGGTACAGTCATATTATATCTTCTGTTAACTGATCTTCTCATATATTGTGAGATATAATATCTGATATATTATTGAAATTAAATAATCTTGACGAAAAACTTGTGGAAATTAGTAGAGAATGCGTGACCAGAAGTTGTAAACGTGATGTTTTCCGTTACTGTTGGATCTGCACTCCTCACGGGATTTCCGGTTTGTTCTCACAACAAAAATGTATCACGTTGCAGCGCATCCCTTGTTCCTTTTGCATTGTGCACTAAATGTCTGAATAAAAGTTCCTTTTTCTTCCTGTCTCATGTCATGTGAGGTTGAAAGAAGCTACTAAATCATGACCTGGTCACGTGTTATCACCCGATGCTTTGTTTTAATATTAATCTTCCTTTTGTTGTTTCTTCCTTTATTAAATTTAATATTGTTACGTTGTTTTCTCATGAAAAAGTATAAGTTACATAGATTCGTTAATAAACATAAACAGGACTGATAAAGGGCTTCGTTTATTTTTATAAGCTTGCTGTTATCTTATTATATCAGATTTCTAAAATTAATCAGAAGTAAAATAACAAATGAAGAAAAGGACCGAAAATCAAGCTGTCGTCTTACAACAGTGGTTCTTCATCTTTTAAGAAATCTATTAGTAATTATGGACCACCTAAATATCAAATATTTGCACCGCCATCTAGCTTGTAATAACTAGGGCATGGATTTAAGTAACCCCTGTACTTGAGTTTTCATAGGTACAGTTTTAAAAAACATAATTTTGATATATTTCACACTAAAAAATTTGGTTAATGTCCCGTATTAGTCCACCACAACTAGGCTGTATGCTTAGAATAAATTATTTTATAACGTTAGAAACGAGAAAGTATGGTTGTAAGAGTAGGGAGCCAATAGTAATCATTCATGCATCTGTAGTTGGCTGAGAAATACGCGTTTTTAACATGAGGATACGTCCGAAATAACTGATATTTTTTTAACTCTATATGAAGTTAATGTTTTTCAATATATGTATACTATAAATCTCATTGCAAACAGGTAAAAATTTCTTCATATACGTCTGTACCTGTTCATATACGTCTATCAAGTTTTAGTTGTAGTATTGCAAGCATTAACTGTCAATTAATTAACTGTCATCACTGTTGTTGTCATAAGTTTCTATTGAAAACAAGCTACAATTATAATTTTTTACAATGAACACAAAAAATTTATGATTGAATCATATTTTAGAAATGGTGTTCGAGTGAACGGCGAATGGATTTAGAGCGCGGTGTCATGTTTAGAGGCATTTCGGCTACAATTTCCAGATATTACTATCCTTGAAGGAGATTTTTACAGCGCACTTAGAAGATGTGTTGATTTGTTCCAAGATATAGGGAGCATTACTTATAGAGATAGAACTGGAAGGCCAAGAGTTCGTACTCAAAATACATTTGATGATGTTCGTCAACGTATGAACTAGTAACCCACTACATCACTACGTACACTGTCGCAAGAGACTGGTTTATCATAGGGAACTTGCATACTATTGTCAAAAAAAATTTAAAGCTATTCCCATACAAAATTCTTGCTTTACATGAATAGCTGCCAGCAGATCACATAAGGCGAATTGTGTACTGCCACTGGTTCCAACAAAAATTAATTAATAATGATGATTTGTTAAATTTAACGTTTTTTTCTGACGAGGCCTGGTTCACCCTTTCGAGGTATATTAATTCGCAAAATATGAGGTTATAGAATGCTCAAAATCCTCATACTTTTCGTCAAACTCCCCTTTACCCGTTAAAAGCTGGTGTTTGGTTTTCTGTGTCTCGAAGACGTATTATCGGACCCATATTTTTCCACGAAGACGTTACTGCTCAGAGATGCCGGAATATTGTACGTGAATTTATTAATCAGCTTCATGAGGATAAGCTCCAGCAAAGCTACTTCCAGCAGGATGGCGCGACTGCCCACACCGCTCAAGAGACCATCAATTACCTTCGAGAATTTTTTGACGATCGAATAATTAGTTTACGTTCAAATCCAGAATTTCCACCTAGATCACCAGATTTGACTATTTTAGATTACTTTATATTTCCTTATCTGAAAAATAATGTATACAAGACTCCTATTAACAATATCGAGGAACTGCAAAACAGAATTACCGAACAGTGTGCCAATATAACTCCTCAAATTCTTATAAATGCTTTTAATAGTATAAAAGACGAGTAATTTGTTTCTGCAGGAAAATGTTGGTCATTTTGAACAGCTTCTGTAGTTTTATATGTTTATTTTTCTGTACCTGTAAAAAAATGTATTGTATATAATGTATAAATTTGTATTTAGCTGGCTAATATGGTTGTATAGACTAATGGCCAATAAAACAATATAATTTAAAAAAATAAAAAATAATTTCCAATTTTAATGATTACAAAGGCGTGCTAAACTTTAGTCAAATGTTATATAAAGCTTCCAATAGACATTATTTTATTTTTCCACAGTCAACCCTTATGTAATTTCTTTTTGAACTCATGGTATAAATGCTTTATAAAATTTTAATATATTTACTTATTTTAGATTCTATGAATGCGACTAAAAACGGAATGTTCTATTTCAGACATAAAATTGGTAGGTCGGAATATATTGATATTTTTGAGGATTCTCTCTTTTAATAATGTTCTTCAAAATATATATAATGTATATCTCATTTAAATTACCATTTAAATGTGACTTTATCCGGAGCCATATTAAATCCGCCTTCGCTACAATATGGAACACAGATTGGCGACTTACAACTAATAACAAATTAAGAACAATTAAACAGGAAAAAACAAACTGGAAACACTTCGGAAACAGAAAAGACCAGATCGTCATCACTCGCCTACGGATTGGACATACCCGCTTAACCCATATGTGCTTATTCGAAAGAATACACCAAGAAATCTGCGATCAGTGTAACGTGACAATTACAGTGGAACACATCCTGTTACAGTGTACTAAATACAGTGCTCAGAGACAACAGTGTAAGATCCAGGACAATCTACAAAAAACTCTAGAAAATTCTTATGACACAGTAAAAAATGTTTTGAACTATATAAAATCCACCAAATTCTATAATCAATTATAAATGTATCATTATGCACATTATGTAATACTATAGGACGTAGGCACTAATAGTCGTGTAACTGAAGTGCCGTTAAACTTTTTAAATAAAAAAAAAAAAAAAAAAAATGTGACTTTAAGTGTAAAATTCCGGAAATTTCATTATTCAAGTTTTTCTTTAAAAATGTTAATACGATGTTTAAATGTTAAAAAAAACACTTATTAATTAATAGTTTGGATTTCAGAACGGATAACTATCAAGTACTTATTTAGATTTCAGTTTTGGTAAAAAATATTGGAAATGATAAAGTGATCCATATTTTCAATCAGATTCTCAGACCTGTTTAGCTCTACGGAATGTTACTATGGGGTTGTGCCAAAGAATCCAGTATAAAATTAATTTGTTCCAAAACAAAGTGCTGCGTAACATGATGAATGCTTCCTGATACGTTCTCAACAGCAATCTTCATCGTGATCTTGGTACTCCGATGATACGAGAAGGAATCAAGAAATTCACTGGTAAACATAAAATCAGGCTCCATCAACATATAAATGCAGAGGCTCTTCAGCTGCTTCCAAAAAATTTGGTCCAAAGACTTGTGGGGGGGGGGCATGTCTAGGATCGGTCGAAACGTCACGGTTGTCTGAATGAATTTAATTATTTTCATTGCACTTCATGGTAATTACTTTGAAAAGCCCTTCCACATAGTGGGTTTCCAGGACTTGCGATCGAAATCAAGTCTGAAACCCCGAAAGGTCCGCCGGTCGGTTGCTTAGATTCTTTATGACAGGAATAAGGTTGTTATTAAAGTCCTAATTTTACTTAATCTACGTTTAATGTTTCGATAAGGTTTAAATTAAAGAGTAGATTAGGACACAATTTAAAGATGGCTACGAAAACCTCACAATCACCGTATACGACATAAGCTTCTTAAACACCTCACAACACTCACCGTGTTTCATCCGTTATCGAGGTTCGTTCATTTTATTAAAAACTGTCCTCAACACTTCCAGTCACGGTTAGCTGAATGAATTTAAGTATTTTCATTGTACTTCATGGAATGAATTAAAGACTAGCCTTTTAACCTTTTAACTTATCTTGAAGACTCATATTTCTACCCTCAATAATTCATAACCCCAAATAATTAATTTTGTCTCTAATTACTTACGAAGTCCATATCACTGTAAATATATGGTCGCATATCAGCATCTGTATAAACATTCGGCCATGTACTTGCGATAAACGGTGACAACATTTTAAACAAATCATATAATATACGATCGTAAATTCTACCCTTGTCTCTCAACATTTAACTAAAATAGTATATTCTGTAACAAGGTTGGAATGAGAAAATTCGATGCGAGTGGAACATTCCGAGCGCAAGCCGCCGTCAAATATGAGGAATCACGACCATCGAATTTTCTCTTCCAACCGAGTCACAGACCCTACTTTCTCCACGACAACCAGAAAAAAAAAAATGAATATAACAAATAATTATTTTAACAAATAATTTATATTAATGTATTGAATAGTTGATAGTTTTACTTGGTGAAACTCGAATATAGGTAAACGGTTATTAAATGATGCACTTGGTAAAGTTTCACAAACTGTTTTATTTAACATGCTGTTATTTATTAATTTATAAAACATGACAAATTAATCAATTAATTAAACTTATTTTTTTATTTATTATTTGTTTCATTTTAGTTTAATTTGCAGCACATCGGTCACTATTTTAGTACTTTTTAGGAAGTTATGTTGCATTTGTTTAATGTAAATATTGCATATATTTTAATGTAACCCTACAAAAACAAATGAGAACAAGCATGGAATAGTTCCATTGCAAGTGATGCAATGAAATACACGCAAAATGCATAAGAAGATAAGTGCTTTAGAATGACATTCCAACTCTTGTGTTAAAATATTAACTTTCTGTAGCCAAATTGGTTTGAGAATTAATAATTTCTATAGTGGTCATAGAGAAAATATATGATAACTCAACTCTCTGAGGATGTTTATCTTAAAATAGATTAGTTTTTATATTTAAATAATTTGTATATTTTTAACTAATTGAATAATTTTATTTTAAATAATAATAAAATTTTATTTCTGAAACTACCGCTCCCACAGATTGAAGAGAACAAAACCATTCGGACTTGTGTAGCATTGTGTGTGAGTTTACAAATTTTTGTAAAATAATTCACAAATTCAATTAAATAAACATATTTGTACCTACGGCTGCTTTATTTCTACTTAGTATTGCTCTTGAAAATGTATTTGAATTATTATTATTTTGTTCAAGAGAAAAAGCAGTAAAAAAAATTAGATACGCTAATCGTAGTAACTGTGCCTCGCTAATTCCCAAAGGGTGCTCCCAACATGACGTCACACGGCGGAATAAAGTCGGATAGATCTCAATCACTCGCTACACTGTAGCCCTTCATATCTTTTAACACCACGGTCTACTAAAAAATTACAACACAATTCATCTTATTTAATTATTACCATGTAACAGCATCCTGTTTGATTAAAATTTAACTATTTAATTGGTACAATATTTACCTTGTCGGTGGGTTCATTACTAAAATATTTATTGCAATAATCAATTCATGGTTTAAAAAAAAAAGTTCAATAAAATTAATTTAACAGCTAAATTTTGTAGTTGATTAAGTGCATGTGTGTACAGTACTGAAGTAAAATTCAATTTGAAGTTAAAACTAACACAACCACACTTCAGTGGTTTATCACGTTACACATTTATAATTTAATTACCTGAGTTCGCTTAATGCAAAGCTCGCTCATGTAAATCGATTGGATGGGAGAAAAAATTGAGAATTTATATTTTATACCCGCAAAGTTTTAAGAAGTCGGTAAAGTTTTGGTTCAGTCCCAGATGTGTTCCAGAGAGAATATATAAGCCTTTTAAGAATATCGGGTTAACTTATTGAATTTTCTTAATTTTACTTCACTAATTTATTTTCCTATTTTCTTTAATTAATAAAATGAGCTCCTTTCCGGGTTAGAGTCTGCCAAGGCCTGAAATTCTTTGTAATTTGTAGGGTATCTTATATTCAAAACTAGTTTTTAAGTTCTAATAAGTTTCTAAGTAAAAATAATCTACATCCTGCCTACTAACAAAAATATTCTTTACTTTATGGGAAGTAATTAAAATGATGTTTATCTCCTCTTTGTCACTGTTTACTCTCAACTGTCAAGGATTCACTTTTGACCTTGGTTATTCAACTCCTCCATCTTGTAATCTGTAATCAGATCTTTACAGGTATTTTCTATATTCGATAGTACTTTTGAGAACTGTTTAATAGCCTAATTACGTATTTAATCAATTGTAATCGTCTGGTACTTCCTGATTCTCGACTTCTGGTACAGTGCTCAGATATCTTTAATCTTGCGGCATCTTTATTTTACATTGATTTTAATGGGATTAAATATAAGGCGTATTACTTTACTTAGGCTTGATATTTCCAATTTGTAGTTAAATATACAGGTTACTAACTCTAGTTTTTTAACTTCTCTGGGTTAAATACAAGCACAAATAACATTGTGTGCATATTAGGTAATCACGTGGGGGGGGGATGGCATTTGCCTCCCCCCAAGAGCTCCAAAAACACGTGGTTGTCACGCGCTTTAGTCAAAATACAAGGGACGACCCTTTTCTAGGTCATCAAAAGCCATCACTTGTATTTTAGAAATGATGAACTTTTTTTTAGGTCACCAGTGTTACTTTAGAAGTGAAGACTTTTTTATTTAGATCAACATTTGCATTTTGAAAAATGAAATGTGTATGACTAGCACTTATTTCCAAGTAATTTCCCAAATTCTACCCTTTAAATAATTTCGTCTTCTAAGCCGATGATTTTGTAACACTACAAATGAAGGTTGTGGCAATAGAAAATAATATTAAAGAAGAATATATTAAGACATAAATTAAAAAACAAGAAACGGAAGCTTATTATCATAATAAACAACAATAATTAAAAATAAAAATATTAGAGAAAGAAAACCCAATATATCAACGAAGTGCACCTGTAAAACATTTAAACTGATCCCATCAGTTATCATATACTTTTGTAATACTTTACTTGCCAGAAAACATCACTTCAATTTTTTTGTTAGTCTTCTATTGATTTTGAAACAAATTAGTATATTTTATATTGATTATTAACATCGATTAGCGCGATTTTAAATAGCGCATCATTTTCGCTAACCAATTGATCGCGCTAATAGAGGAATTCGTGTATATGGATTGGCATACCGACTCCAAAATTTATTATAAATTAGACTTCATGTTTTAATTGGCATTTACTTGTTTTATTAAGTTTTACCAACCGCCACATATATAAGAGAGGTATTGTGATCATACCTGTTTTGACATTTGGAGATTATCTGTCTGTCTGCCTGTAGGTCTGACTCTTTGTCTGTTTGTAGGTCTGTCAGTCCGTGGACACGCGTAGTGCGAATTTGGCTAAACGTATTTTTATGAAATTTCATATGTAGGTTTTTGACCTCAATGCCACCATTTGGTCAACTTTTGGTAAAATCTGTCAACCGGAAGTAGCAGTTTACTCGTGTCTTTTTTGTGAATATTTCGTAACACAAATATTGGGAAAATATATTTGAAGAAAATTGCTGTACAACATAAGATTAGTTACTTTTATTTATTTATTTTTGAATTATTCAACTATTTTATTTACAAAATTTACCATATGAATAAATGTTTGACGAAACACCGACTGATATTCTTGATTTAGTTTCAAAATTTAAAAACATGGTAAATGTTATCTTATTTGATTACGTATTTTGTGGTAGCCATCAGTTTTATTAATAATGCGTTTAGACTCATAGTAACCTCATGATTTATTAAAGAAATCATTTTCTATGCGATATACTAAAAAATATAGGTGGTTGCATTTGTAAAAAATATATTATTTTAATAACTCGTTTATTTGATGATCAGTTGTTTTTACAATTTAATATTCTTATTTGTAATGTAAGATTCTTTATCTTTCCTTATTTAACCTTTTCGTTTCTCTTATAATAAAGAAGTTAGTGATGCTTAAGCATTTTCCGCAAACATTCTGTATATACTACCGATGGTTGCATATGGTTCGAAAAATGAGCCCTAACAATGCAAAACAAATTGAACTGGATATTTTGAAAGGAAGATACTGCGGTATATCTGTGAATGTACACAATCAATCAATTGGCTTTAACAACCTTTAGAGAGTTTTTGCCACCTCCACAAACTTCTTCCATTTTCCGCAGTTACGCGTTTATCTTCTACAATTATGGGCATCGATTCTTCGCAGGTCTTTGTGCACATTGTCCACCAATTTCATTCGACGTCTTCCTCTTTGTATGTTTGTACCTGGAACGCTATTGAATACTCTTCTCACTGGCATGTTGTTGGGCATTCTGATGACGTGTCCGATCCAAATTATTCTAGAACTTTTTATAAATCCAATTACATCCGGTCCATTATAAAAGTGTCACAGTTCATTATTTTTTCTGATTCTCCATATTCTATCCTATTGGATAAGACCGAAAATTTTCCGTAGAATCTTGCGTTCAAAGATTCTCAGTCAGCGTTCTTGTGTAAGTGTCCAAGATTTACTTCCATATCTGAGTATGGGTCGATGAAGGGTCTTGTATAATCTTCGTTTTTGTGCGCCGGGATAGCAAGCATTATCTGAACAGACTGTTAAGGGCATAGTATGCTTTGTTTGCAGAAAGGATTCTAAAAGTTATTTTTTCGTGATGTTGTTGTTGGTGTTCACAGTGCTTCCGAGGTATTTAAAGCGTGTTATGGATTCTATTTGCAGTTCTGCGATTGCTGGTGGGCATTCGTTGTGAGGTGTTCTCAATGCCCTGAGGTAGTTTATCTTTTCTGTGATTATCACAAGCCCTTCTGTTTCTGCGGTTTCCTTTAGTGAGTTATACGATTCGACAACATTTCTTTCGGATGTGCTTATTATGAGAAGATCATTTGCATAGCCCAGCACTTCGCTGAATTTTCTGAATAAGTAGTGGTCGTGTTGGATCGGATTTTTCCTTATGATGGTGTCTAGCACCATGTTGAAGAGCGTGGGTGAAAGTGCGTCTCCTTGTCTTAGGCCATTATTACTGGAAAAGGCATCAGTCTTGCATGACCCTATTGTGAATGTATACTGAACTAATTTAATAATGCACGAAACTGATCCAGCGAAAAAAAATTCAAGCAGCAAACATTCTGCAAAAGATGTCTTTCAGGCCAAAGACAAGATAAATGAATCACTTGCAGAAAGAACTTAATGCTTAAACTTGGAAAAAGTTCGTAAATTACAGCACAGACTGGAAAATAATCCTTAAAAAGGTCAGTGCCCAGAAATTGTTGTTGAGCCAGAACTGATAGTGATGATAGATAGGTCGCGAAAATATATTTCAAAACAATAGTTTGTTGTTTAAAAAGTTTGGGAAAACCCTTCTGTATATTCCTTAAGATATAGATCAATGTAAAATAACTATAAATTTGAATGCCAAAATCAGGATTTAATAGTTTTAATTTTAAGATAAGTATTTATGATTTCCTTTCACGATCTTATTCTAAGCACTATGAAAATATACTAGACCGTTCCTCAAGATTTACGATTGTCGAAACATTAAAACGTTCCAGCCTGAAAATATATTATTATGTATAACCTCGGATTTATGTTATATGCTCGTAAAGTACAGAAGTCAAATATACATTCTTAGATAGATAATATAACTGGGCTAATTGCAGAACGTGTAAATCAAGATAGATTTTACACCGAAAACGTGTTACTTTTAACATTTACGATGGTAGTAAATAAAACGTTCTCATGTAAAACTTAATTAGATTAAAGACTTTACAACATTTCACTAATTAAGTTTACATATCGAATATTATTTACTAAACTATTGAAATATATAAAGAATGTGGGAATCGATATTAGAGATATTTATATATATATATATATATATATATATATATATATATATATATATATATATATATATATATATATATATATATATATATATATATATATGTATCTATTGTTTGACTGGTCAAACAGAATATAGTTCCTATAGACCTCGACGAAAATTCACGATAAGATACAAATTATAAATACATATATTAGTAATACAGTGCTACAATATATATTAAAAAAATCAGCTGTGGCCACCACAGGACCGACCGCCATCGTAAAGTACTTATATAAAATACATTCTAGCAGCAGAGTAGAAATAACTTGGCCCAATATTTTCTAACAGAGATATTATTTATCATGACCATGGAAACGTTACATATAAGTATGTAAAAATTGAGACTTGGAAAAATTTTCGAAAAATTTTACAGAAATTATTCGAAATTTTTCATATTATCAAAAAACGTCTCAAATAAAAGTTATTAATTATTGCTTTTATAGCAACTTTTATTCAATAATTTTTTTCGAAATATTTTTCTGTTGTGAAATATTTACAAAAATCTTAAAATCGACACGAGTAAACTCCCATTTTTAGTCTACCGATTTTTACCAAAAGTTGATCAACTCGTGCCATTGATAGCAGAAGCTTAAATATGAAGTTTCATAAAAATCCTTTCAGCCGAATTTTCTCTGCACGTGTACACAGACAGACGGACAGACAGACGGACGGACAGACAGATCGACAGACATCATGCTAAAAATAGTCAAAACGTTATGTAGGGACCTCAATTCGTGGAGATCCATCGAAATCTCGAAATGTCAAAATCGGTATGATCACAATACCTCCCTTATATATGTTGACGGTCGGCAAAAATTACACAACAAATGTATACAACAAAATACATATTCTATTTACAAGTGCCTACACATCGTTGACTTTTGAGTTAAAACCACTTATTTTTTAATGACAAAAAAAAATATCACACGCATTAAAGTAAGTGTTAAATGTACATATAGTTCTAATTAGAGGTGAATTCTGTCTAATATTTGTAAGATAGTTACCAAAATAAATTGTTATTATTTACATCACATGTAGCTGTTAACTTAAAGATAATTTAACTCAAAATATCTTCAATATCAATCATACTAGCTGCAATTTTTTAGACAAAATTCATCTCTAATTTAGTTCTACTGTTTTTCAAGATATGTAGACAGCGTCGGCGAAGCAGGCGCTCGCCTATAGCGTAAAATTTGGAAAGGCGTCAAATGTTTAATGCAACTATCATGAATTCAAAAATAAATTACTTAAGGGTTGACTATGGAAAAATAAAATCATGTCGACTGCAAACTTTATATAACAATTGGCTAATGTTTAGACACAGCCAATGTAATCATTAAAATTGGAAATTATAATTTTTTCATTTCACAGGTACAGAAAAAGTAAACATAAAAAACTATGAAGCTGTTCGAAATGACCACCGTTTTCCTGCAGAAACAAATTTACTCGTCTTTTCATACTGTTAAAAGTATTTATAAGAATTTGAGGAGTTATATTGGCACACTGTTCGGTAATTCCGGTTTGCAGTTTCTCGATATTGTAAATAGGGGTCTTGTATACATAATTTTTCAGATCAGGGATAATAAAGCAATCTAAAATAGTCAAGTCTACTGGTGGATATTCTGGTTTTGAATATAAATTAATTTTTTGATCGTCAAAATTTTCACGAAGGTAATTGATGGTCTCTTGAGCGGTGTGGACAGTCGCGCCATCCTGTTGGAAGTAGCCTTGCTGGAGATCATCTTCATGAAGCTGATTAATGAATTCACGTACAATATTCCAATATCTCTGAGCAGTAACAGTTCGTGGAAAATTCGAAACACAGTAATCTAAACACCAACTTTAACGGGTTAAGGGGAGTTTCGTGAAAAGTATGAGGATTTTAAGCACTCCATAACCTCATATTTTGGGAATTTATATACCCCGAAAGGATGAACCAGGCATCAGAAAAAAAAAAAAAACGTTAAGTTTAACAAATCATCATTATTGAATAGATTTTGTTGGAACCAGTGGCAATACACAATTCGCCTATTGTTATCTGCTGGCAGCAACTCAAGTAAAGCAAGATTTTTTTATGGGAACAACTTTAGATCTTTTTTGACAATAGTGTAACAAATTTCTAATGATAAACCAGTCACTTGCGAAAGTGTACGTTGTGATGTAGTGGGTTGCTCGTTCCTACGTTGACGAACATTATCAACTGTATTTTGAGTACGAATTCTTGGCCTTCCAGTTCTATCTCTATGAGTAATGCTCCCTGTATCTCGGAATAAATCAACACATCTTCTAAGTGCGCTGTAAAAATCTCCTTCAAGGATACCAATATTTGAAAATTGTACCTGAAATTCCTCTAAACAGGACACCGCACTGTAAATTCATTCGCCGTTCTCTCGAACACCATTTCGAAAATATGATTCAATCTTAATTTTTTTGTGTTCTATTGTAAAAACCATTATAACTGTGGCTTAATTGAATTTTAATATAAACTTATGAGCACAACAACAGTGATGACAGTTAATTAATTCTAAAGCTTGCTGTTGATATTACTTTTATTTTCAATAGTCAACCCTTATGTAATTTCTTTTTGAACTCATGGTATAACAAATCCGTTTAAATTTGTCACCAGGGCGAAAGATATTTTTGCCTGTGGTGGCCAAAAGTCTAACGCCGGCGCTTTATATAGACTATATCTGCTTAATTGAACATAATAAATAGATATTGTATTGTTATGAAATTTATAATCTAAATAATTTATTCAATTTTGTTTGAGTATATAACCTATTGCGGATTCTAAATTAAACAATTATACTCTAGCATTTTTCGAAATGAATTCGCAAATCTTTTATTGTAATTACCTCAATCAGAGGTGTATTATTTATTTGATAGGAAATCGTTTTCTAGTGAAGCATACTGTGGTATTTTTTAAGTATAGTTAAAGATTCTTTCAGAGCAGTATGAATGTATGACCTTAACAACGACTTAAAACATTTGAAGATCTTCGTAATCTTTGATAATTTTCTATAGATTGTAAGGTCGTCTGCAAATAACATAAAATTTGATTTTTTACTACAGTGTGAATATCGTTAATATAAGTAATGAGCAGAAACGGCCCTATGTATGACCTCTGGGGAACACCAGAACTTTAAGTTATAAAATCTGATATACCACAAATAATTCCTACAGCTTGTAATTCATTGGCGATGTAACTTTCAAACCACTTAATATTCAACCTATACTGGAACCAAATTAACAGTGTTTGTGTAGATCAATGCTTTCCAAATTTTTTGTCACCGGGACACGATTAATATTTCTTAAAAGGATTCTGCACTGTTTAGGCAATGAAAGCACTCAATTTGTAAATAATTCATGATTAAGAAGGAATTAAAAAAAAAAAAAAAAATCAGTATAATCAACCTAATAATATAAGATGAATGAATATATTTTTGTTATATTTTGATCGATTTGTACATAGAGTGATTAGAGATTAACGCGATATTTATACGAAAACTTAAGTGCAAAAAAAGTAATTTTATTTGAATTTAACAAAAATTTTCAAGTATGTTGTCTGTATTGCTTGTAACTCATGTTAGTTTAAAAGGTACACGTACCACTACGTAGCCCTGCAACAGAGCATCGTAATTCAAAATTCAAAATATAATAATTCCCTTAATATACTGTTACATAAACTCAGGGCCGCCGAGAGGACTTCTGGGGCTCCGGGGAGAAACTTTCTTTGCGGGCCCCTTGTAATGATCAATTCTATACCCGGGGGCGCGAAGAGTGTGAAAACTAATTCTTGCAGCTTGAACTCTTGTCCCGCTCTTGTCAGGCCTGCATATACTGACCTGAAAAAGAATAGTGTCGACTTATGCCTAACTATTTCAATAGTTTAATCAAGATTTAAAAATAACATCCTAATTTGCCATATATTTTTTAAAACCATGTAGCAATACATTTTTATTTCTTTTAGGTAGTAGTGCGTCCTGTGGTGTCGTTGGTTTTTCGTACCATCCTTTTTAATAGTGTTAAATTTTTGGAATTCTGTGGTTAGCAGAATTCAACTATATTTTTAATGCCTTCCTTTTCAAATATTTTATGAGTAGTAAATCATCAATAAATAGTTCCAGTTTTTACTAATTTGTTATTTTTATACCATTCCTTCTTATTTTATGTTAAAATAATAAATATAAGCCATATTTTCGGTCATAAATTCTATTTACAGCTAAAAATGTTACGATAGTTGTCTACTAACAACATTTATTGACACTAAACAAAACTCTTATACACATTTATAAGTTTCCTTCAAATATTCCTTTGAACTTAAAAAAAGAAGAAAGACATACAATTAATTTAACGTAATTCATATTTTAATTTCCTCTCAATAACGTTTGCATGCAAATAGCGTCAGATATTTTATATCAAAGTATGTGAAATTATAAATAAGTAATTTCTATTCAAGTTACTTCTAAGGGAACGTGAGTCTCGCCTTCTCGGAATACGCTCTAAGATAGTTTATTAACTTGCACAAGAAGTACAAACTCTTCGGGTAATAAATCTTCTTTGCAAAACATTTATCGAATCTCATATTGACTTGTATTAAATTGCGAAACAACTTTCAAGATATATTGGATGTTTTAGTGAAGCAAATCAAATTTTAAACATATCAGATTTCTCAATCACGCCATATTTGATACGTTTTATTTAGTATAATACAAACTGGAATATTAATGAGCTGTCGATGAAGAAATTAATGATGAAAAGGAAAGGGTTAGTACTAAATTCCTTCGTCAGTGTCTCAATCAGTGGCTATCAACCGTGTCCTGTGGTATTTTGACGACGTCTGACATTTTCATTTACCTCCAGCATAATCTGAGTTTTTAAAAATCATTTATTCTGTCAATTAATTTTTGACAGAGGCTTTTTCAAGCCTTTCAACATATCTTGATGTTAAGTTCTTTTTAAAGAAATGAGACTTAAAATCATACTGTTTGTTTCCATTCATTAAGTTCTCACTTATTATATTCCTCTGCAATCCTCTAATATATAAGCCCGTAGCCTTTTTGGTTTCCAGTAGTGCTTTGGAATACTCTTCTTGCCTTCCAAAGCACTTATGATTTGGAAACCAAAAATACTTCAAAGAATATTATTAACAATTAAGTTGGTTCTACACAGTTCAATTAATAGATCAAGCTTTTTGTCAATTAATTGAAAAATTTATTGGTAACCTTGGAAAAAAAACTTCACTTTACACACATCAATTTATTTATCAATTTTTTTGAAAATTTTTACATTACCAACTGTAAAACATGTTGACATATTTATCAAAATGAAAATATTGAAAAAATCTTTACAAAATTACGAGCTGTGAACAAAAACAAAAGAAATAACCTATATGATGATAAATTAGAACGTTTGAGGTTATGTTAGATTTGAAAACGAAACACAAATAATATATTTCGAGGTTATGCTACAACTAAACAGTTGGCAATATCTTAACAGATAAAAATATACCTAGAGTTCCTTAAAAAATTGATGAAAAATTGATGAAAAATTGACGAAAAATAGAACTTGTTCTATTTTCAAAATCAAATTTTTTGTCAATTAATTGACGAAATTTTTACACTTTACACACATCAATTAATTGAAGGCCAACTTTTTCAATTAATTGATCAACAAATTGAATCGTGTAAAACCCACTTTAGAAAATAAAATTGTGTTTAGAGAAGATAATCGTATGGCGGACACGGTCAACTGGGAGATGGCAAATGGGCGATTGTCAGTTGGGCGACGATTAATTGGGCGATGGACATCTGGGCAACCAAAGTTATTTACGGTCTAGATCAAATTTGAATGCTAAATCACTAAATAAAAAATAACTCACATGTTTTTATTACTGTTACATTTATTAAAAATAACGTTCTTTTCTATAAGTCTACTACCCGGTAAATTTAAATATATATTTTTTTTTTAGTAGGAGAAAGGTCTTAACATAAAATTTGAAACATTTCCCTTACAATTAAGATTTTATTTTGTAAAATTGAGCAGAAGTTTTATTGAGGTTTCGTGTGCAGAGAACGAGTAATTTAGTTAATAAATATTTTCGTTTATATCATATATATCAAAATTTGTAGGCTCATTCAAGAAAAAGATGGTTAAAATAAGAACACATTCGAAAAATGTGGATGGGAAAAATCTTTTTTAAAATAGCGTATTATATATCACACGTATATATTTTTATCACTCGCAAATAGTCTGCTCATTCGTTATTCGGAACAGAATGAAGAATAAAATTATTCGTCAATTTTACTTGCCGTCCGATCATCAATATGATAAAAAGATTTGAAAAAATTTGACTTCCGATTTTTGGCTGATCTCTACGTATTGTTTTATTCGTCATCCTGAATAAAACTTATCCGATTCTTTTTTATATATTTAGTTAATTAATTTTTCTATACACATTTATATACAAATATTTGCCATCGTCCAACTGACGGTCGCCCAGTTGATCGTCGGCCGGTTGAGCGTCGCCCAGTATAAATAACCCAATGTCACGTATCGTCTTAAGGCCATTATACATTATACTTATGTCAATACTTTTTGCAATACTATCCAACTCTGACGTCATATCAACTTTTGATATACCTTGATTATACCTTCCATCTTTTATTACTTTATCATACTTCTCATTGTCAACTTAAAAATTTTTAGGTTCAGGTGGCAGACAACAATTTGGTTATAGTAAACCAATTTATAAATATTGTTTAATTGTGTTCAGTTTATATTTAATTATATGTTCTAAATAAACTTCGTATCAACTTAATAAACTTCTAAAAATGAAATTGTAAACAAAAATTAAAAAGTTGTTAGTTGGTACGACTGAGAAGTATAAAACTGTCAACCAAAAATTTGACCGGGGGTTGTTTTGAAAATAGTGTAGTTAGAAGTGTAGCATCGAAAGTTGGAAGGAAGTATTGTGTTTCACATTATACTTTTTACGTTAGTACTACGCAAAAAATCTGTAGAGCTACGCAAAAAAGTATAATGTAGAACGAACTTTATGGTAGGTTTACACATGCAAAGATTTGTTGGTGCCAATAGTACTGGCGGGCCAAAGTGTACACGTAAACACTTGTTGCAAATATTTAAAGTTCTTTGAAAAAAATGCATTACATTGTGAACAGCCTTCTTCATTGCTTAAACTGTGCAGTTCGACGACGTATCATGAAATAAAACCATACATTTTTGCTACAAAATCTCTACAATAGGCATTAAAACTGCTGAATTATGGTTGACATTATAAATGCAATCACTTGTTCGTTTGATTTATATCGTTCTACTGTAAATTTTACCCTTCTAAATATTAAATATTTACTTACTTACTTAATCCTTTAGCCCTTGTTACCTTTAGGTATCAGGTTGTGTTAGAGTTTGTGAGTTTCTGCTAAAGTTAGTGATTTTTTCCATAACTAACATTTCAGCCTTCGTCAAGGCTTTAGCGTTCATCAACTCTATTCCTCTTTTTTCAACCAAATTCATCAGTTCTTCACTCCATGTTTTCCTTGGCCTTCCTTTGCGATGTTCTCTTTCTATGACTCTTTTTACTTTTCTGTCATTCGTCCTATTTACATGTCCATACCACCGTAGCTATCTTTCTTTAATGGTTTGCTCTATGCGCTATAATTTTGAAGACTTATATCCTCGCTTCTTTCGGTTTCTCTCTTTCATTAAGGAAAAATATCAAATAAATAATTAAAATGTTTCAACTCGTAGGAGTCATAAATATATGTATAAACATGTGAGTCTTCTAAAACCTCCTATTTTTCATAATTTTCAGATTTTACACTAGTGTCACCTGCTCGTAAAATTTCTAAGGTTGAGAATCCTTTGGTTAAATAAATTACTTCTAGTCTAGTGCCTTTTAAACTCCCTTATTTTAAGTTTTCTGTGTCAACGTCACTCGAAAACGAATGTCACGTGAATAATAATGCAATTTAAATTCAGTACAAACTTGCAATTTGATTCTTTCAACAAAATTAACTTACTGGCCATAATTATGATACACTACTAGAATAAGATCATATAATTAATCAGTAATGCAAATCGTTTGTAGGATCTCCTGCAAAAATGGATATTTTGTACAGACGAGGTTATAGAAGTAAGCCAACACTATGATGTTATTTATGAACTAAATTAGTTCCAAAATTGTCCACTTATTCAAGTTAAGATATCAACTCGAAGGCAAGCAAAATATATGTGTTTAATTAAAGGAGCTTCAAAAGTTTAAGAATTGCTGGAGGATTACGTAAAACATATATTGTAAAGAAGAATTTGATATATATCATCAACAATAAATTATGTTCGTCATAAATAGCGTCCCTAGACGTAAATTTCCAAATTCTATACATCAATAATAAAAACATAAAATATAAATGTAAGCAGTATCTTCTTTTTGCAGAGAGCAAGTCGAGCTCAGACAGACGAATGGTGGACATTACCAGAGATAAACCGATCAAGGTGGCTGTGAGAGTCGTTGTGCCAGTCAGAGATCATCCCAAGGTAAATATCATTTTACGCAGCTTATTGCTTTTCAATAAAATATATTACGTGTAATTCCATCATGTTAGCCGAAAAATACTTCTTCAAATGTTTTTGTGTCAAATATATTTTATCATTCTGAACAAAAAATCGTCTGGCAATTTCATTGTTCGTAATTCATAATAGAGTTAAAAGTTTTAATGTAATTTGAAAAAGAAACGGGTTTCAACTTGATATTAAAAAATATTGTCTACAAAAAATATGTTGTGAAACCGTCAGAATCTTAAAAATATTTGCGGGGTTCGGAAGCTACAAAAAAGTTATGTTTATTATTTGGCAGTAATAGGAAAATCCAGGTTTCATAGTAAGCTAGATTTGTTTATTTCTTTTATTTATGGGTCTTGTTTTCAACAAATTTTCAAGTTTAAAAGTAATGCTGTCTTATCCTATCCTCTTGAGCGCTGCCAGTCAGGTTGAATATTGCGTACCAGCTGTTCGCTCACACAAATATTCCATCGTGCTCTATAATTAGTATCAGGTCTTTTCATGTATCTCGTATACTATTTTAATAATAAACTTCCGAAGTAGAATGAACATACATCCCCGTGCTCCGTAGAAAAACTTCTTATCACGAAGCCCAGGTAGCTCATTCTTGAGTATGGTGACGTAGAATACCAAGTCATAGTGTAGAAGCTAGTGAGTTACTATTGTGTGTTTTTTTTTATCCTGAGCAATTTGTGTAGCTTGATACAATACATATATATTTGATATGTTCAGAGAACTCAACTTATCTGACAATGGCATTCCAAAAGATGGCGAGCAAATGAACCATCCAAGATGCGTTGACGATATTGTTTTAATTGCGAAACGCCAGGAGGAACTCCAAGAAATGCTGGTACGGCTACAACAAAAATCAAGAGATATTGGCCTTAAGATTAACATAGGCAAGGCAAAATACATGTCCAGCTATACAATACCACATCAAGAACCTGAAAACCTGATTTTAGATCATGGTGGTGTAAAAAGAGTACACTCGTTTGTATATCTAGGTCAAGATATACGTCTCTTAAACGAAAATCCTAGACAGACCTACAAAGATGAGTATCATTAGGATAGGCAGCATTTAATAAGATGAAATATGATTTTACTTCTGAAGTACTCAATGCTCTAAAAGCTCAAATTTTTATCAGTGTATCATGCCAGTGCAAAGAGGTAGCGCAAAGAGCCATGGAAAGATGTATGGTAGGCATTATTCTGCCAGACCAAAAAACAAATGAGTGGCTCCGTTGTACATCAAAAGAGACTGATGTTGTAACAAGAATATGTCAACTAAAATGGCGCTGGGCAGGCCACATTAGCAGAACTGAAGATAACCGTTGGACTCAAAAATTAATGGAATGGAGACCAAGGCCGATTAAGCGACCCATATAGTTCTCCCTATTTACTAGATAAGACCAGATTAAATATTGGTAAAAACAAATAAAACATAATATACTTTTAACTAAAATGATACTATTTGTCTTTAGTAAGAATGGTAATTAATTTCTTTCAGTCTTGCATACCCCATAAGCGTTCTCTCCAGGGCAATTGTCACATTCTAAACAATATCTTATTTAAAAGAGTTGTCATTTTTGTAATGAAACCATTTTCATGAAAATTTGGCCCCCATCCACCAAGAAGATCTTCTGCTCTAAGTGTCCAGACAAAATTAATTAACTCAAAACGTTCTTACAAATTTACCGAAGAAGCAAAGCTATTGTAGCGTCGGCCCTGATGTACGTTAGGAAAAACGAATCTAAAGACGTTCTGTGAGCTGGCTGTATTCGTTCGGGCAAACGGGTGTAAAATAGGGGAAACAAAATGGCTCAACGAAACTTACCTCTCAGTGCTGATTTGATGAGTCGAAAGGAGCATCTTTTGTCTTCTGCTGCTGCACCAACTGGCTGTGGGAGTGTTAGACACAGGAATAACTCACACATCATAACTGAACCTTAAATGCACTCCCGATCGCGTAGTAGTAAAATCATAAATAGAACAAGTTGACAAACTGACTGAAATTGGTGGCCATGGCTACATTAATGCAGGAAGTAAAAAAAAAAAAATAATAACTAAATTGGTAGGGACAATTGTCTATAGCGAGAGGTAACTGACGTTTCTTGCAAATAAAATACGTGGGTTCTCCCAACCAAAATCTCCTCCTAAACTGAATAAAATAAAGATTAATTATAATTAACCGAGCTTTAGCGCGAACAGATATATTTTCCCCAAACAGGTATATTTTAACACTTTTATCAGGATTTAATTTCTATGGGACGGGTAGTTACCAACTGGAAGTTGGTTATAATTTATTTAAACTCACTACAGATTGCACTCATTTTTTCCCCAAATAAAAAGGACCTTATTTATTTTTGCATTGTTTTGTAGTGCTGCCACGATGCTTGCATTTAAAATTTGTCGCATGCGAGAAATGTCACACCAATTGGCGGATACTGTTCGAGAATACAGTTTTACGAGAGTATGATACAAATGCGACGTTATGCGACAAACGTATGACTTTTCTTGCATTCCATTTCCATGCGAGTTTCGAGAAAAATACCCCTGACAGTAAAATCTTTATAAGTCGCAACATGGTCAATATGACCAAACGCGGGTAACTGGATTTATTAACAAACTTATATATTTACGCAACTTACTAGCATTAACAAATAGTTGATGGTGTAGGTCAGCGGTTCTTAAACTGGGGTCCGCGAAGCAATTTTGACATTAACTTTACATCCCTCAACTTTTCGCTTTTATTCAAATAACTCTTTTAACCGCTTAAGGAGTACGCCCGAGTATGCTCGGGCGGCTATTATGTGAGAAAATTCCCACACCCCAGATAACTCGGGCAAGCTTTACCTGCAGAAAAGATCGCTCCCGAATGTACTTGGACGAAAATAAATAGGATTCATGGTATGTGGAATTCTTTGCATTAATAAGGCATAATTTATTAATTATGATGAATAAAAATGAATATTTTTTTATGAATTTCTTTTATTTCTCGACGCACACTATGCACCATAATATCAACTTTCAATCCCATTTTGGGCCCGAAATGGCTTTTATGAAGGATATATATATTTAGTAAATAAAATTCATTCATAAAAAAAATTGTTTTTTTTTATTTTAAAATTTTTTAATGATTACTGAAGGGGTTAATAAAATCCTACATGTTCAAGACTTTGTGTATTTGTTGTTATCTTACTAGTTATTGACATAACTAAACAATAATTAGTAAACATTTAATTATTTTTATTCAATTGCAAATTATTTACAGTAAACATATTATAATAAGATCTATTTTGACCAATATTTGTCCAAGAAATGTTTGTATGAGTTTAGCGTATTAGAATTTGTAACTTTTTTAATTATTTTTCCTACTATTTTTATTCATTTTATGTTTTTTATTATATATGCTAATAAAAATGTTCATATCTATAAATACGCAAGACCATTTATTAAAATAACCAACGATACATTTTTACCCATATTTATTATAACATAGTGCCTATGAAATTATTGAGCCAGAAATTAAGTCTCAAGAACGATGTAAAATGCCCAGAGCTAGGATGGGGTCCGCAATAAAAAAAAAGTTGTTCAAGAGGGGGCCCTCGGACTACATAAGTTTAAGAACCCCTGGTGTAGGTCGTTACTTTGTGAAAATTCATATTAATAATAATACAATAACTATGTTTTTATTTCACTTTTATTAAAATATAGTTATTTTATTATTATTAAAAAAATTATTTGAATTTCTGCAATTTTTTACAAAATTTTCAGATGTCGTCGCATGTCTATTTAAAATTATATGCAAAAAGGTCTCTTTACCTGTCTTTCTCTTCTTGTCTCATGGTGTCCATTCAGTACTTTCCCTTGTCCATCTTCCAAATCTTTAGTTCTCATGAAATGACTTGCACCTTTCCACTTTTAATTCATCGTGTTATCGGCAATCTCTTGTTTCAGAATTTGTCACTATGTTGATAAGGGTTATTTCGAATATTTCTTTGCATTATTCTTTGATAAGTTTTCCTAGTTATTTTTTGTTATAAAAACAAAATACACCGTTAAAAATAGGGCTAATATTTTGTGTTTGGAGTGCTTTTACCCTCGATAGAACTAATCAGTGTAAAAATTTGCATACTATTGATCCCTTGTATTGGCATATCCGTTAATAAATCAACCAAATTTAATGTATCAGCAGCAACGTGCAAAGCAAGCCAAGATAATAAATTTAAAAATATTTCAAACATCACACAAGTCAATAAATAAAACATCCACTTGACAAAAAGTAGCACATACAGGGAATACAAGTTGGCATTTCCAAGAAATATAAATTGAATCCTATCCTATTTGTTAGCTATCTCTCTGGAATCCATAGTAGCTAGAGTAACTAAATTCCAATCATAGCGCATTGAGAATACTGTTGACTTGTGCATGTTGCCAATAACTACAAGAGATCCATCCGCATGTATGTGGCTAGGCTAGCGTATTGTAACTCAGCTTGTGTCCGGCTCACTTGATCCTGTGAGTGTTCGATGGGAAAATATCCCGCGGCGAACATGATTTATCAGATTTATCTCGGTATAGCATGTGGATTTAAGTGTTCACTGATATGTGTAAAGATTGATGGAGATGATTGCACAAATATGTTTTTATACGCCTAGTCCAATTTGTTTTTTCAAAGCTGAAAAAATAAATTAGATTTTTTATGAATACATAGAATAGAATAGACTTTTTAAAAAATAAAATTTGACAAATATAGCACAAATTCACGTTATAGATTTTTGTTATAATATTTAATCGTTTCATAAACTTCTCTGGCTTCTCGGAGGCAAAGTTTCCACTATAGATATTTGTAACTAAACTGGCCAAAAGGATTTGCAAAGAAATAAGAATACTAAAGTGGAACTGAAGCGCTCCTATATTGTGAAGAGACCAAACAGACACCACGAGGGTGACGCTGCTATATCGGAAATGGAACCACATCCTATTGCCTGGCAAAGAACAATCTTGAAGGAGCTAAACCTTCGGTAAAGCTTGGCTCGAAAAACCTTCGTGCACAACAGATCTAGATGGAAAAAATTTGTTAAAGCCCTTTGCTCCGACTTTGGACCACTTTAAGTTGATCTTTCATCTTTATTACGCGTTGCATAACTTGCAGACGTTCGAGAGATAGATAAGCGAGTAGCATATAGTTACCTAAAACAACAAGCCTTCATTTCTATACGTTTTATATATTTTTATTGTTTATTATTACTAGCAATTACAATAAGATCACTGATTAGGCTCTGAATGCTTCTCTAGAATATAGGACCATAAACTGTAACGCTGTAAACTATATTTGTACGTAATTTTTGCTTTAATAGAGGTAGCTCTATTACACAGCTCATTACAGAAGTTCTATTACAGAAGAACATTATTTCCATAACACCCAGCCTAGCATTAGAGTTCCGCTCATATTCTGTCATTCTCTATACTTCTACACATTGGTTCTTAAAGTGATTGGACTTGAGTGAATTTTGTAATCATGCTGAGAAGGCTGAAAAATTGTACAGATATAGGGTGATTGAAGCGGACTGTAAAGTACCAACTACCTTTTTATGAGAAAATAGTGGGATTTGACTCTAGTAATCATCTCAGAGACCAAAATATCTAGCTATATGAAATACTTTATACAAAGTACAATAAGTTCGCTTTTGTCAGAAAAAGGATCAGTCTGTCTATTATAGAGTGAGCAATATGGAAATTAAAAAAAGTATGCTCACAAACTTAGGCATTTTAGACAACATAGAGCAATTCTCTAAAATTGTAGGCATTACTAACTCGCAGTTTATTATAACAGCTAGCGAAAAAATAAGTGAGGTAAGCGAAACGATACTCTTAACATCGAATGTATTATAAGCTAAAAAAACTATCGAAAACGACAACTATTAGCATCACAAAGATGTATTAGAAAAAATTACTTTATATATTTTAAAAAAAAATGCCTTCTGATAGTTTACTCGCAAAAAATATTTATGTGATCGTGCGAGTGGTTTTTTCAAGGGTTGCTATAGAGTCCAAACAATGGAGAGTTGTAACGCATGATAGACGAAAGATGAAATATGTTATAGAATTGGACACCAGTCCACCAAACTTCCAATCTAATCAATAATGATCGAAGTTGACGATTGCTTATGAAGTTGGAACATTACGATATACATGGTAACCTGTTGAAGTGGATCAAGTCGCTCCTCACTGATTTGTCTTTTCAAGTGAAAATTGGCGATGCACTATCATACCGCAGACCTGTGCTTAGTGGAATCCCGCAGGGTTCTTTCCTTGGGCCACTTCTCTTCCTAATCTACTTAGCGGATCTTCCATCAGTTATATATTCGGCATATGCGATGTTTGCTGGCGACACAAAGTTTTTCAATGATGCATTTAAGGAACACTTAACAATTCAAAATGATCTCAACAACATACATTTGTGGACGATGGATTGACTTCTTCCACTGAATATTAATAAAAATTCCGTCCTGCATATTGGACGTAATAATCCTAGAAGAAATTACACATTCAATGGTGGTATTTTGAAGAAAGTGGAGTCTCAAATTGATCTTGGAATTCTGATTACTTCTAATCTGAGTTGGTCCCAACAAGTATTATCCTGTGTGGGAAAGGCTAATTACCTACTTTACATCATTAAGAAAATTTATTATCAGTCCTCACCGAAACTTACGTTAAAGCTCTACACTACCTATGTCAGACAGCTTCTTGAATTCAATGTTACTGTATGGTGTCCATCTTTGCAAAAAGATATCAACTTGATGGAGCGTGTTCAACGGCGTGCAACAAGAATTTGCCCCCAACTTAGAATGTTAGCTTACGAAGAACGTTTGCGCCCTTTGGACTTAACATCCCTTAGTGTTCGACGTATGCGTGGTGACTTAATATTGACTTATTGGTTGCTGATACGTAAATATTTGTGCCACCTATTTCATTTGTTCAGCATAAATTATGATGATAGACTACGAGGCCATGTCTTAAAACATAAACGCGAACGTTTTAAGAAAAAAGTGCGTGAGTGTTTTCTGTCTAATAGGATATTTCATACCTGGAACAATCTACCCTCTTATGTGATTAATTTTGATAGTGTCAATATCATTAAAAACAATGTTGATAAATTTCTCAACACATAATGTGACTGTCACCTATCTGCTCATGCTTTGAAGATTATATTTGTTTTGGATCTTACATTTATTATGTTTATATGTTTGTACCATTATTGTATTTTATTCTGGAGCTCTACAAGCCATTACGATTCTGCTACATATATTTCTAATAATAATAATAATAATAAAGTAGATGAAGCTAGAACTAGTAAAAATTTACATTCAAGCGATGTCAAACGTTGACAGCTATGAGAGAACTCTCCAGTAATAACGAAACGCATAATATTACTAAAACATGATTTAATTATTATAAAAAGCATCTTATCTGTATTTCGTTATCTATGAACTAGACACTGAAGATAAATGAACTAGATTCCTTCATATCCTGTTGTAACTGGAAATCTGATATAGCTGAAAGAGCACAGAACTACAAATCAGAGTTGCAATAAAGTAACACACATATCTTTTAGTTACAACAACCGCAAGGCATGTAACTTATTTATCCCAGACATCTCGACATATTGTGTATCTCGGTCTAGTAAGAAACACTACTTGAAGTACACCAAAGAGATACGGTTCCACTACCCTACTCTTATATTAAGATGAAAAAGAAAAATAACAAAACTTTTTATTATTTTACGGAAACTTGCGGAAATATAATTGATTTACTTATGATTTATGGAAAAATATCAGTATAAAGAGATTTGTTTATTGTTTTGATTTCCGAAGTTGGTATGTGCAGTTACGCAATGATTTAATAGCTCGTTAAGTACTTATATTTCTCTCGTCGAAAGATACTGCAGTTGGTGATATTAGAATGGCATATATGTTCTAAATTAAAATTGAATTGTTTTGACCCGCAGTACTTTGTACATGATAAATGGCAGTGAAAATAATCCTAATATTTTCCTGCGAGTTATGATGTTGCAACTTGAGGTTTGGGAACAGAGGACAGTGTGGCGGAGTCAAATCTAGTGAAGCGGTTGGATGTTCCATCAATTTATACTTCAAATCCTTGATGTTCTCCATTACCAATGTCAATTTGTGTGCGGGCGCGTTGATAAATTGTTAGCAAATGAGGCATCCACAGTAGGTATAGGGTTGAGTTGAACGAGAGAGCGAGATAGAAATAGCGATTTGCAGTTTGTTAGAAAGAGAGGGGGAGTCATGGAAAAAATGATATCAGACAACCTGATAAAATCAGCTATTTCTATTAAGTTAATCAACAATTTTTATCTGGTCAGCTGATATCACTTTTTCACATCTTTCCCTCTCTTTCTAGCATACTGCAAATCACTATCTTTCTTCCGTCCAATTCGGTTCTATACTTTTCATGCGTTTTTTTTTTCAGTAGCAACATCAAGTAGCAATCTTATGCTGTGTTTTATTAAAATCGGTTCAGAAGTTCCAAAGTTATAGTGAAATTTGTGCGTTTCTTTAAAATATCAGCGCCAAGGTTGGTACAAAATATATACAATTCATAATTGAAAGGATTTTTAAAATATAGTTTCAGTAGTTCCAAAATTAAGACAATATTTACTGAGAAAGTAAATCTTGGGTTAGTTTGAATCACTCTTCTGTTCTTACCTGTCTGTCGATACAGTTGTAGATGAGCAAGATGCCATTCACTACTAGTCGAATTCCTGAATTTTCTTAAACTATCAGGATTACATACTGACGTTTTTACTTTGAAAGTAGGTGTACCAATAATGTTACTAAGGAACATTGGAACAATGGAACACGCTTACAGGTGAACAGTTTAAGAGACTATATGGTAGACAGACGTAAACATAATGACTGATTTCGGTACAGGCGAGGCGGAGGTAATCCCTCGAATACCGATGATTCCTATAATTTTACCATTTTACTTCAAGCGCCTTCAATTTCATATTAATTTTTTTAGATAACTGTTAATAAGTCGCAGGATAAAATACCCTTAAGCTACCTAGCGTTGATTATATGTAGCATGTTCGCGTGTCAGTTCTAGCAACTGCTTTACCAGTTAGCGACTAATGGTAAAACTTAAAACATTGTTGATAAAGAGGTTGTCAGAGAAGTAATCCTGTTCAGTTTACGCGTAAAGTAACGCTTAAATCATATAGCATAATGTTAATGCATAATGTTATTGAATAAGCACAACACTAACGTATCATTTTCTGCTACATATTTAATAGATAAATCGATCTAGCTGCCATCTATACGCAATCGAAATTACTAAAGAATTTATAATAAAAATGTTTTGTTCTTTTTATTAAATATACTTCTAAAAAGAAACAAAATAATATTTATTAAGTTAATTATTAAATAAAATAGCTATATTGTTCCGGAAGCTACTCGCTCTAATTTAACTCTTGGATTTCATAAAAAAAGTAAACTTTTATTGCCGCCTATTTCCTAGAAGTGTTAGTCTAAAAATCTGAAAAAAATCTCAACATTGTACATTGACGGAAACTAAAATATTTCAGAAGGAATTTTTGTCAAATTAATTTTTTATTGTCGAAAAAATATATATTTTATTTTAAAAGTTCATGTAGTATTTTAAATAAAAGCTCTTAGTACATGGGATAACAAACAATACATTATTTTCAAAATATTATTAATTTTGAATTGATTACCGCAAAAAAAAAAAACACACATATAGCATGCAGCTTTAACTTGGGTACTAGATATCTGAGAAACACTGAAATATGTGAAAATTCACACTTCACATCAATTTTTTATTAGTTTCAACACATTTACTAATTAGTACACCAAAAACTGCAGCCACAAGTCTTTTTAGAATTTCCTGTATAAAATATTCGTCTATTTTGAAATTTATCACTGTATACCTGCGAAACCCTGAATTGTGTAAAAATTCACACTTTACATCTATTTTTCAATATTAGTTTCAACAGTTTTACTTATAATTATATCACAAGCTCCATTCACAGGTCTTATTCGAATGTCAAGTATAATACCATATATTCCTACATTTTGAAATGTTGTCAGGGTTTTAATGTTAATGTTAATGTTAGAACTTTGAAGTATACAAACTTTTAACATTATGCGTTTAATAGTTGCTTATGCTTATGCACTAAATTGGAGCTATGAATGGGTTATACGGATTTGTGTAGAACAAACATTCTTACACGTTAACATTAACTCTATGAATTACGTACTATCTATTAAAACATGTCCTATGAATGGTACTTATTATTATAGCACTTAATTTTTTAAGTAATATGGAACTATCAATAGCTTCAAAAATACAACAGAGATCTCAAGAAACGGAAACAATATATTTGTTTTAAAAAAGTTACACAACGTATTTTGCGACACACTAGTCGAAACAACAAATAATTTTGCTCGTTGATATTCTCCTATTCAAAATGGCAATTGTTGTTTAATTTAACCACCTTCGTAGCTATTATAATTCTCGAGATAGCAATAGTGTACAAATTAAAATTAACACTCTGTAATAAAACAATTAAAATTTAAAGTACCTGCATATACTATAGGACAGTAGGGCAGGTCGAAACATAGAACTGACCACGTGGCTCTCTACCACCTAAGCGTGGGAAACTATTTATTATTTACTAAAAAATAATAATTATCAAAATTAATAATCTGATTAATGTTAACCTCCAAATTAATTTAATATACTGTTTTAATTTTTTATATAATTTACTATTTAACGACTGTAAATAAATATTTGAAAATTGAATTTATTGTTTTGAGTTAATTGAAAATATGTAGAACTATGTGGTCCATTTGTTTAAAAATGTATGCATTTCAAATTATATTTACCGCAAATTAATAATGAATATTTTGCATTGATTGAAACTATTAAAATTGTAAATTTTATTGTGGGGTTATTCAATTGTAATTAAATTGTGTCATATAAAATCTGAAACGGATATTTTATTTACTAACATTATTATTGATGCTATTAAACAACTAAATATCACTGTGTCTGATAGAACTATCATAGCAAAACCTATGCAGCAAGAAGTAAGAACATCCAAGCACCACGTAACATCGTTTAGCTTTGCCTTCTGTTCGTTACATCGGAAGATAATCAATGAATCAATTATGTGTAATACGTAAGAAATCTATAGGCGTTACGGATATACAATACTGGGAAAGTATCGATATTTGGGTATCGATAATATCTAATAAAAAGTATCGATATTTTCAAGTATCGAAAGGAAAAATTAATATATTTTCTATAAAACGTAAAAAACATTTTATTTTTATAAGAACAATTTAATTGTTTTACAATAATAAATAGATTAAAGCATTTCGTTCTTTTAGCTTGCCACGATTCAAGAGAAAGGACCTTGCTTGGGTTTTTTCATTTTTCGGGTTGGTATGTAAAAAATTTAAATTCCAACAGTGAAACTGTTCTGTAAGTGAAACCATGGAAATGAATAACATTTATTAAAAATTTAATACTTTTTTACATATTTTGAAAACAAAATAAATAAATAGGAAATTTTTAAAAATGATAAAAAAAAAAAAATGCAATGAAAATAACATTTTATAATCACAATCAGTTTAATCTAGAATTGACAATGTGAGTATGATTTACAAAACTTAAGCAAAATTACCAAAAGTGCGAATTAATAGATAAAAATTACTAGATTTCAAAATCTAGTTCCGCCTAAACGTTTCGAATATCCTATATATGCTGCTCACGTTTGTAAAGACAAACTAAGAGAAAATATTGATTTCAGTAGTTTGCACCTTTGAAATTGTTTGTCAGGTTGGCATTAAAAATGGTAAGTCAATGGCGCCTATAGGTCTGAGTGATTGTTTAAAACATAATTAAACACTCCACTCTTCTTCATTGCAAGCACCGAGAAAGGCAGTTTGTTAAGCCTTTTGCCCAGAAACCTATTTCTGTCTCTGCATACAGTGGCTCCTGCTTTCGACAATAAGCTCTCTGAAAGAACTGACGTCGCTACTACAGACGAGAAATTTTATATAAGTTATGGGAGACTGTCTTCATATCACCCCAAACCAGTAGCAGATTAGATTTCAGAGGTGAAAGTGGATTTTTCAAATACAGTGATAGTTCATGTTCAGTTTTGTTAGAACCACGTGCCTGTGCCTGATTTTAATCTCTGATTTTCCTCTTCCCATGTGCAATGTCAGTATGGTGACTCCAAAATTTAGAAGAGTAATCGAGTAGCGATGGTTCTTGATCAGACTCCTCACTTCCGCTGGTAGAAACTTCTGTAGCATCAATGAGCTTTTTCAACTTCCCAACAGCGTTACCACATGCCTAAATACATGCATAAATTTTACGATAATGTTAAAACAAAAATAAATAAATAAACGATTCGATACGATACTGGGTCAAATGTACTGATATGAGTAAAGTATTGGAAGATTAGTATCGATACTATAATCGCGATATCGAATGAAAAATATCTATACTGGTATCGTATCAGTAGTATCGGAACATCCCTACCTATAGGTAATTGGCTGATTCTGTGCGTACCCGTAACGTTTCATTTAAATACGGGTGAGCGCAGAATCAAACAGTTACCTTTAAGTACTCATAACGGCTATAGATTACTTACGGAGCACGTTATAGGTTGCACAGAATTACCCATTAGTCAAAATTTAGTTTAAAGTCAAAATTCCGTATTTGTATCTTTCGGAAACAATGATCCTTATTCGCGGGTTTGCTATCTTTAATCGTGGCTGTAAATTCAATATTAGCGGGTCGGACGAATTACAGTTTATGAAATATAGCTAGATATAATTCAGACCTTCAAATTGGATTACATCAGGAGAACATTAAAAATCATCAACGAGTCCATGAAAAAAGATGTTGGAGTGTTGGAAAATTTTCGACATAGCAAAGTGCATTGTACTGGAAAAAACTTTGGCCAGCTGGTTACACTCCGGGCAATAATGATGGCACTGTGACCATTTCAGAAATTACCGAAAACGTTTTTCAGATCGCAAATAATATAGGACGAGATGGTTTCGAACAAGTCTAATCGTCTGATGTCCAGAAGTTATATTAGGGTGAGCCTAAAACCCACCCTAAATGTTTTAGGGTGGCCCGAAAAAATATTACAAAACATTTCGGTCCTTTGTCTGAAAAGTTTGGGAAACGCTCTCGTATGCAATAATAATAAGTAAAACCACTTAAATAAGATTTGTGCTGACTTGTTTAATTAGTTCATTATTTATTTATTCAATTTGTATATTGACGACTATAAATATTGTAATTTGTTATCTGTATATTTATACTTTTATACGTATTTTATATCTCCTATTTATTTGAAAAATTTGACTTTAATAGTGATATTAATTATTGACAATTTGTTAAATGACTTATCCAATATTGTTGTATAGTTGTATGTAATCTACTGGATCAGTCAATCATTATTATTATTATTATTACTGAACATAGAGGAGTTTCGTCCCTACATTGTTGCCATTTCCGGGGAAACGAAATCAGTCTTATTACTTTTTTTACACACCTCATAAATTTATGTTATAATAACAGTACATTTTCAAGTTTGTAAATATTTTTGTAGTAAATATGATTATTAATTTTTAGGATTATTTAAAAGTTTTCGCAAACAAGTACATGTTGTGTTTACCACACGGTACTAGGAGGTACAAATATTTGTAGAACACAATTACAACTTGTCGGAAAACATTTACAGGAAACTCTGTTTTACATTTTAAGAGAAAAAAACTACATGGAAACAAAACTCTTGTACTAGTTTCTAGTAACACAGTGATTTGAATTCAACCTTTAGCCTAAACTCTGTGAACCAACAGAGTAGCCAACAGTTCGGTATGCAGAGGAAATTAATTAAAAGTTTCTGAATACTCCGAACGAAGTTGTCATTTGCAAATAACTACATCAAAATCACCGTTTCAAATTTTATCAAGGCATACCACATTCGATGTGCGTGCATTTTACAAGTTGAATTAATTACAGATAATTTAGTCACGCATTTATCGATTTATCTAAATTTGACAGAGTTTAAATAAATGTGAAATTTATTTTTGTGAGCGGATTTAATGGTATTAATTTAATGAAATTTATTATGAAATTTATATGATTTTTTTTTTCAAAGAAAAAAAAACTGATAGCTCTCATTTGATTAATTTGACAGTCGACAATTTGAATTTTATTTATTTCGACTGTTCAGGATTATGTGATTGGCACAGGTACCAATCATAACTGATTGTCGATAAATTTTAAAGCAGAGTTTTTACTATGTAGGAAAGAGGATGATTAATATATATATATAAAAAGATGCTGTGAAGTGTCAATTTTAAATATTTCAGGGTTTCATATGTATATAATAAGTAACTGAGATGAGATTTTTAAGGAAAATCGAAGGTAAAACATAATTGGACAGAATAAGAAATGAAGTACTTAGAGAAAAACTAGGCACAAAACCAGTAGAGACTATAATAGAAGAAGGACAGCTAAGATGGCTAGGAAATAGAATGAGTGAAGACAAAATAGTAAATAGAGTTTATGAAGCAAGAACAGTGAAGAAAGTTAGACAAGGAAGACCGAGGAAAACCCTGGCACCAAGAAACAAAAGAAGCTGCAACGAAGAGAGGCGTAAAGTGGTTGGAGATAAGAAAATATACAAAGGACAGAACACGATGGAAAGAAGTATGGAGAACAACACCAGAAAATAAGTAACTCGGCTATAGCCTTACACCGCAAGGTTGAAAGGCTTCAGGATTAAGTAAGTATAATAAGTAACAACAAACTGAGGGTACATATTATAATTATTAATTTTTTGTAAATGTATATATAAGAATATATTTTTTGATCGATGAGCCAAATTTCAACGTTTATAGTCAGCTGTTTCTGCAAACACGGACATATAAGTGACGGTGTAAGGGTTTCTTGGTCATACCGATGAACCTTAAAAACATTCGAAGAACGAAAATCTTGGCTAGTCTCTATAAATAAAATTGAAGATCTATATCTGTTTCTATATATTCTCCACCTTGTACTCCATGTATATAGGTTTAATGAGCCAACTGAGGGGTCAAACTCGTTAAATCGTGCAGTTCTCACTGATTAAAACAGTCTGAATTGTGAGGTTGCTAGTTCAAGTCCTCGCTGTGATATTCAGTGGGATTCTGAAAGCTGGCGTTAAGTTACGTGTATGTTAAATAACTCTCACCATAGTTACGATCAAATTTCAAATCGGTATTCTCATATCTCAGAGTTGGCCGACCGGCTTAGCGTAGTGGTCTAACATGTGCTCTGCATTGCTAAGGTCTTGGGTTCAAATCCCGCTCAGGCATGGCATTTTTCAAAAATAATTGTCCTGGCTAATTGCCAAAGCAGCAAAGGCCATAAAAATTTAAAATAACAATCTCAGAGTGACCTGTCCACAGCTATTTTACGCCAACATTGATATGTTCTGTAGATCTTTATTATTTTTATATTTTATTTTTGGGCTTTGCTGCTTCGGCAATTAGTCAGGACGATTTTTATTTTTGAGAAAATTCCATACCTTAACGGGAATTGAACCCGAGACCTTAGCAACGCAGAGTAAATGTGTTACCACTACGCTACGGCGGTCGACCTGTAGATCCTTGTACAAGTTTTACATTTAGCCAATCAAATAAGTAGTAATTCCTGACAATTGAAATAATTCAATCTGTCAATTTATTATTTTATTTAAAATTCAGTTAACCCATACTCTTTTATGATTATAGAAAATATAAAAATAAATTTAATTATATAATTTATAATTATTGTATTAATTTATATAATTGTAATTATAAAACTAGAAGGAAAAGGAAATATTGGAGCATGTTCTCTGTAAAACAAAAAACAAACTCCTAGAAAGACGCGCTGTCTGGGTGTCATCAGACATGAGTCTCCCCTCAACATTCAAAATATATTTCCGTGCTTTCCATTTTGGTTTAGACACTCGCATTATTTATTTTGAACTATCTGTAGCTCGACACATAGTAAAATAGAAATATTTCACTTTATCAGTTGGATTGAATTTTGGCCTCGCTCTCATAAGTCCTCCGTCTTATCAAGTAAAGTTAATTATCAGGTAAATTTTTTTTTTTTTTGTTAATAAATTATAATTCAATTTAAATATGTTTTATTATTGTTTATTTTTATTTATGTTTGTTTCTAATTATCATAACTGTAATATCTCCGATTTCTCAAATTAATGTTCTTTTCAATTTAACAGTGTTTTATATATTTTGTTTTTGTTTTGTTTGTCCATACGCTAAACATTCCAGCTCTTTACACACCACGGTATTAAATAATAATATTCACTGAATTATTAATAATCTCATTGCGCATGTGTCAATTTATGGTTAATCTAGGGAATTAAATACACAATGGCACTTGACAGATGAGATAGGAATATGATATGTTCCTATAATAACGTACTTGGGCTTTATCTGTCATTATCCATTGTCACAGGCGTTCTACCTCAAATACCCACAAAATTAACTATAGAATACACCCACGCACCAAGCTTTTTACTCGACTAGAACGTGAGATCTGGGAGACAAAGATCATTACCTTATATATAGCAATGATTTAAGGTCGGTTTAATATATAGACCACTTAGTTTAACGATGTAATTAAGGAATACAATACCAGATTTTAATACCAAGTTAAAATACATTACTATATCATTTTAAATAGATTCAGTGAAACCGCTATTTATCATTTTTCAAGGAACTTATTGAACTAAACGATAGATAGATATACCTATAGTTTATCATTCATGAACTCTATATAGGAAATTTTGGAAATTTTGCCAGTTCATAATTCTTAAAAATATATTTTTGTATGTTGTTTTGACTCATTAGGCATAACATTTCAGTTTTATATTTGATATTTTGGAATCTACTTCTTAAATTTTGAATAATGGTTATAATTACATTTGTATAAAAGACATTAAGTTTCTTGCTATTATTTCAGTTAGTATAACTCATTTCCCGTCTTGTTTTAAGACAAAATCCTGCAAAACTATTAAATTTTCTTAATTGTTATTCAAACAATACGTAGAACTTAAGAACTTAAACAAAGATTGAAAATAAAAGAGGACATTGAAACTTAACACAAACAACTGAAAATTCCACTAATTTCACAAAGTTTAAAGGTTATAGTTTATAACTTAGAGTCAGGATTAAATGTATTAACAGTATATCAAAGAGATTACTCAACTTCTGAATGAGTGAAGATGTACATATTAATTAATTAAACTATACCGTTCGCAAATTATAACTGCAAGAGAGTTTGGTAAGAGGATATATCTTGATTTACTAAATCAGCACAAATAATATTTATTAAACTTTGTAAACAAGAATTATCAGAACTTATAGTTTAAAGGCATTAGCATTTATACTAATTTTACTGAGGCGAAAATGTTTTACAAATTTTGTACTATTATCAATTGTAAGTAGGAAGTCTGTTAGTTTGTTGCTTGTACAGTTCTAAACTGTTCCACTGATATGAATCAACATTTATATAGTTACCTTTTAAAACCCTTCGGGCATTACTGGCTACATAACATTTGGCCCTATCTCCTTTCACCGGTTTTTATTCACTCAATACACGAGATGGTTGCTTAAAGGTACTATTTCGACAGAACTGCCCACCGCAGCGGGTGGAAGGCTTAAGTGTTCGGGTGAGATTTGCTCTATGTTATTATTTCCCATTACATTACATTTGCTATTAGGGTTTGTGCCCGTCTTGGATCATTTCCTCGGGTCTAGATTAGGCCATGCCACCTCTTTTTCGTTTCACCGGTTTTCGTTGTAAGCGATCAATAATAGATGATCAGCTGTCAAATATACGTTAGATATTCGAAAAATGTTACAACCCAGTTCAAACCCTTTGACATGCTTCGAAATAAGAGAAAAATACAAGCAATTACATGCCGTTTACACTCATGGGTCAAAAATTAAATCTAAAACGGGTGCAGCAATTGTTTTCGACAACGAAACAAATAGTTAACACCTACCAGATATAACCAGAAGCAACTGCAGCTTTAAGTACGCTAAAAATAACGGAACAAATTAATAATGCAGAAGATGCAAGATTAAATTTCATCATCCAGAGTGGCTCTCTGGATACCATTTTCAGAACCAAACTAGCGTATCCAAGAAACCCTGTTATCCGGAAAGTCAAAGAAAATGTACCCGATGCCATATGCGCTGGGCAAAACATCATAATTATGTGATTCCATCAAAAATAAGTACACACGAAAACGAAAAAGCAGATCAAAACAGGCTATTAATCTACCACCTTTAAATACAAAGATTCCAGCTAATGGCTTTAACAAACACGTTAAGTTAAAAACACATTTAAAATGGAAGTAAAACTGGCAATCGATTACACAAGACCACCTCAGAACGATAAAAGAAGATACAAAACAATGGAAATGTCAAGATAATAGAAAAGTCAACATAGTTCGAACCAGGCTGGGTATTGGACACACTTTGTATACGCACAATCACATTTTCGCCAAAAACAATCAGAATGCAATATTTGTGATAAAAAATCACAGTTAAACACATAATATGCGAAAAGTTCCATGTACAAAGAAAAAACTACAACATGCCAACAACGCTAAAGTAAGCTCTGAGTAACCGAAATGAAGTAGAAGCAAGCGTCATAAAATACCCTTAAGATTTCCACTTATACAACAAAATATCTTTGTTGCTGTGCGCCAAAAATATTATAATTGTCGGACCTAAACAAGGAGATCGGCTAGCAACACTTCTCTAAAATATCGCACTTTCGAATGTGATCGAAGAAGCTAATAAATCCCTAAATAAATACTAAATTAGTCTGTTTGACAAAGTTATAACATACGTTGTAAATTATAAGGTTATAGTAGAATAAAAGCGAAAAAGAAAACTTCTTTGATTAAATCGTAAAATCATTTTATTTCAATTTTGACTGACAGTAATATTGTTTAACAACATAATTACTTCCAAATTATACATCATTTCTTTAAGTTAATAATAATATAATTAATAATTTGAATAATGCTATTAATTTACTGAATTTGAATATATTTATGTCTTCTTTTATGTTGCAACTTTTTATACTGTTGCTAATCATGCTCATCCATTTATTCATTATGTTTCGTCATCCATTAGCTTCCTCCTCAGTTGTAAGAAATCACGAGATATTCTTTTATCTTTTCTGCCTTTGGAATAATTTTTTTATTCATTTATTCCCATTTCGGCATTGCGTATAATTGTAGGTGGAATTGACCGTAAAAGATAAATGTAAGAGGGATTGAAAAGTAGTCAATAACGTTCTGAAAAACTCTTCTTTCGCTTTAATAAAACATGCATTTAATCAAAAGTTTACAATTGTTCTGCTCAATATAATTCTAAATATATATTAGAGTTAATAGCTGTAAACCAAATGGAGAATTTTAGCATCTAATACGAAGATAAAATCTAAGAAGATCTAATGTGAAGATAAGTTTCATCCGGCCCTACATTTCAAAATTAAGTATAGTATTTTACAAGAAAAACTAACACGTAACAATTACAAATAAAACTTCAAAATTGCTGACTTTGAAAAATTATATAGGGCACTTATTACAACTGACTGGAATGCGGAACTAACAAACCACAATACCGAAAATGCTGATGCAGGAGTTGACAACATTTATTGCATAATTTATACAATATGATGATTGCGTGCCAAAAACCAGGTCGCTGTCAATATCAAAATAAGACACATAGATTACCTAAAAGAATGTGAGTCCAACATCTCCACAAACCCAAACCAGTTTTCGTCGGACTATCAACACACTAAAACCAAGATCCTCTATAGGGGAAGACCTCATTCCTAATATATAATCAAAGCCTGTGCACATGCCCTAGTGAAACCATTGCATTATTTATTCAATATATGTATATTACTATATAATAACATGTAATTATTATTATTGAGTCTGTTAATTTGTTCATTATTCTGTCCAGACATTGCGACAAGCTTCAGCTTAGTGATGCTGGACAGAATGATAAAAATAGTATATATAAATAAAATTGTCAATAAGTATAAAAATTAGGTCTAAGAAATTATAATAGGTTTTGGAAATAAATTTTCTTATTTACATTTAGAACATAGGTCAATGTAAAAAATGTAAATAAAGTTATTATTATTATTATTATTAATACATCATAATCTACAGTTGTTGGTGACCATGACCTATGACAATATTTCTTCTACACTGCTGTCACTTGCCTTTGTCACTTGCTGTCACTTGCCAAAATTTGTTCAGTGCACCCTGTGTCAAGCCTCCAATATGTCAATATAAAATGACAGTCACGGTTAACTGATTAATTTTGAATATGATATTAATGTACCGCATTTCTACCTAATCTCTACATCCCTCAAATTCAAGGTCTCCCACCCAAGAAGTTTCCAAAACAAGCGAGTGGATCGAGCCTAACAACCATTTATGTTCACCAGCTGGTTGCTATGATTCTTACGAAGAAATTAAGGGGTCTTTCAACTAAAATCAACATTTTAATTAACTTACGTTAATTACGATACGGGTTTTAATATTTACATTATTTACACTAGACTTATAATTATGTTGTTTACTATTAATCCAAGTGAGAGACATATAAATTCACAAACACTAAACACTCGAGAAACTTTTTAACACCAAACACTAATTTGTTCACCGAACACCATAGTCCTCACTAGCAGCTTCAAAAACTATTTGATTCTCACAAGTCTCTATGAATATGTTCACCATCTCTTAAGATGGACACTACACTAACGTAGATACGGATTATTACATTTTTCTATACTCGTCCCATCACTCCAAATATCTCTAAACTAAGATGGACAAAATCTTACTACCCTTAAACTTGTCAACCTTATGACTGTCTTAACTGAATTACCCCAAGAGACTTAAATTGCTCAATTATCAAATATAACATTTCACTCTATAACTTGGTCTTATGTTTTAACTCAAAAATCAGGCGATAGATATTACTTAAGACATTAGATAGAACAATCTCGTTAGAAAATAACCAAAATAATGTTTATTTTAAAGGCAGAGATTAATTGATTTTCCCATATGGTCCGTATACATCTATTATATTAATATGACATATTTTTAAGATTAATAGTTTACGAGTTCCTGTTCATGTTAAGTTTACATAGGTTTCAAGGTACACTAATAAACATGTTTACCCTTAAGTGTCTAAGAAATAGATTATTTTTTGTCATTTAATATATTATATTAATTTTTTACTCTAATTGGACAATTTATATTGAATTTTATTTCTGAACCAATACTAAAATTACCTCGCTTACAACTCTAATTTCCAATTCTCATTTTTTTATTCATCGTTATCCGTGATTTTTTATTTTCGCGAAACTAGGTTGCTATCTACAATAATAAAAACCATAATTCAAACAAATATTGTCATTTTTTCGTTGGAAATAAAAAAATCCACCAATACGTTAAATAAAAACATGTTACGTTCCTATAGAATTAAATTTATGTTACATACATTTATAACG
Organism: Liopterus haemorrhoidalis; assembly: GCA_963971575.1. Classification (NCBI taxonomy): domain Eukaryota; kingdom Metazoa; phylum Arthropoda; class Insecta; order Coleoptera; family Dytiscidae; genus Liopterus; species Liopterus haemorrhoidalis. The sequence goes on from OZ020617.1 coordinate 19,135,400, forward strand.
CCAATAGCGGGCCTAACGGGATTCAAATCGAAACTATGTTAAATAATTTGTGTAAAAAATATTTATACAAACTACGGGCTTTGCTTAGAACTTTGCAGCTGGCTATAAAATGTAAGTGCTAAACTCTCTGCCGGGTCTATTCTGTATCTCTTGTGGTTAAAAATGATGGTTAAAAAGTAACATTTTAACTAGGCGTTAAAATTTGAACCTTGTTTCTTATTCTGTATCTCAGGTTATAACCCAAGCGTTAAGTTCTAACATTTTAACCTTATGGTTAAAATTATGTTGTGAAATTATCTACAAGGGAAGGTACTTTGCTAGTGTAAGTGTGGATTTAATGTAAACATGTGTTATGGTTGAATCATGAATGAACAACGATCAAATATAATAAATATATATTGCGGAAATGTACAATATTTATACATAAATAATTATGGGTGGCATAGGCATAATAAGTATAGGCTTTTCATTCTTCTATATTAAGATACTTTTATTTTCAGGTTATGTTTACCTTATTTTTATTTTTAAACAAATCAAAATTTATAAATGTATCACGATTTTAAAGTTTTAAATATTTTCTTGCAATATATTGGGAAATCTTTTGGTTCTTCTCAGATTTTCAAACAACATTTGTAAAACAAGATACTCCGTATAAGTTTTAGACAAATGAAAATATTTTAAAATGTTTCTTCTGGTAAATTATTATATTACTTTTTTACTTATTAACCTCTTGATGTTCAATTTGTTCAAGTAATAATTGGTTTAAAATAAACTTTAGAGGTTAGAATTACAGCTGGTTAAAAATTAACGCCATGTATTTGGCTGGGTTAAAATTCCGAATATAACCTACTGAATTAACCACATTGAGGTTAAAATTTAAACGTAATAGAGTTACAGAATAACAAAATATTGTAAAGCGTGGTTAAAATTTTTTAACTTCGACCTTGAGGTTAATTTTTAACTTTTTAAGATACAGAATAGACCCGTGTATGTGCTAAAAAAGGATGTAATTCCGACCATATTGCTCCTGAATTTACACAAATTGAAAATATGGACACGAAACCTGAAAATACGTGGCCAAGGCCAACTTGCGGCTCTCACGCCAATGACGATAACTTTTAGATCACCAGGCCGAGAAAAATAATTTAACTTATCACTGGTCTGCGATTGAAAAAAGTTTAAATAACACTGTAATAGAGAACAGTTTTCAATCTAGCTTAAGGTCTTCAAATGGAAATGGACAAGATATATGATGTGGACCAAATATGACCGATGAAGTGAGAGATATACAGAATGAACTCCGTGAGACCACAAAAGAAACAGTACGCCAAATGTTAAGATGTAGAGATGATCTGAACTCATTCAACAAACGATGGTATACTACAGCGAATGATCCTGAAAAATGAGACAGGAGAGTATATAGGCTAATTAAGATTAGATAAGAAGTAGTGTATATAATAGAAACTATTTTAAAATGAATTAATTTTGAAATAAAACGAAAAACAGATGTTTGACAAAAAAAATCCATACTATTTAAAAAAAACTGAGTGACAGATTAGTAGTGTCTAAATATAAATGAATTACAATGGTACTGTAATTTATCATTGTTTTTATGATATATTGCTCAGGTACAGTTCAAAAGAAAATAAAAATAATAGTTCTGTTCATTTTTCAAATTGCATTATGATGGAAATATATATACAAATATAAATTGTAATTCTTTGAATTGTGCAGTGAAAGGTGAATATGGTCACGAATTCATCAAACTGAGATAATAATCTTAATTCATATTCTATTGCTAAAAAAAAAAGTCTAAAGGTCAATTTGTTGTCAATGTTTGTAAAAATAAATAAATAATAATGTGTAAATTTTCAGTAAGTGATTATAATTTATTATTACTATTATTATTATTACATTCAGAGCAGAAGCCCAAGGCTTGTTATGCTCAATTCAAACATACATTTTATACTTACAAACTAATTACATAATATACTAATATAAACAAATAATTACACAATTACTTAATTAAAAAATGGTGATTTTACAATTAAATTAAATAGAGAACTAAAATTAGAATACTCAGGGAATTAATTGTATTATTCTGACTTTAAAGGTGTTTATATTTGGGGAAGACACAGCTACTTTCGGGAGAAAATTCCACAGGCCGAAGGCACGGTTAGTGACTAAAAACTGTACTTGCATGCCAAATTTCAACTCTTTATGTTCAAGCGGTTGGACAAAAAATCTACCGTATAAAAAGATAGACAGACGGAAGATAGACTGATAAGTTAACTGACAGATAGACACAATAGAGACAGTATAAAGGTTTCATAATTTTATTTACAAAACCTTAAAATGAAACAGTAGAACAAATGAGCTTGTAAGAGTTCACTTTCTACATCAACTGATGTTTCGGTTATTTGAAAAAACTTGTACTAATGACAAAAAAAAAAAAAGAAAAGCTAATGTTTAACCTTTTCAATAAGTTTCTCGCGGACAAAGATTTATTGGTAAATTTATGACAGACCAGAGCGAAAAGTACATAAGAGATAGCTCTTGAAAGCATCCGAGTAAGTCGTTAATAAGATTATATAAAGTTATCGGTTATTATCGCCTTTTGCAAACTTTCTCAAACACGCTGGTCTCCATGGATTGTTAGAAATCTACAACAGGAAAACTGAATAAAAGAAGGGAGGTATGTTATTTCAGTAAATAGAAAATACTTTAATATAATTAAAAACTACCGTGAAGTGTGAATTCTCACACATTTTAGGATTTTGAAGGTATATATCTATACTAGCAAAGATGGACAACAAAAGGTTCAAATGCTTAATTACTGGGATAACAGTTTTTGCTGTAATTACACCAAAATTCACAATATTTGAAAAAAAAAAAGTTATCAGTATCAGAATGAAAAGCTTTCATTTAGTACTACACATAAATAAAGAATAATAATAATAGAAATTAAATAAATCAAAAATACAAAAGTAAATACCAATATGTATTACCCCATTTTTTAAGATCAGCCCCTCTGGGCTGGTTGATCGTATGCAAAAAACTCCGAAAAAGCCCGGCCAGGCTTTTGATCTACCAAGCAAAACTTGGTACAACCCAAACCGTCTGCGAACAGGCCATACTAAAATCAACCACATGCTAAAAAATGCAGTTCTCTAGGAAAATGGACTGCTACTGGGGAGTACGTGTACAAACCACCGAACATATCATACAAAATTGTCCTTTCTATGCTTCTGAGGACGAAGCAGAAAAACTCTTTTTCATGGGCTGGCTCGTTGATCTACGTAGTAAAAGATTTAATTTGATATACCAAAAGAATTTAAAAAATATAAAAAAAAAAAAACAAAACCTTAAAATGAAACAGTAGAACAAATGAGCTTGTAAGAGTTCACTTTCTACATCAACTGATGTTTCGGTTACTTGAAAAAACTTGTACTAATGAATATAAACAAATTAACTTATTTTAAGTGATAACTACATTTCGTAGGATAAATAGCCAGCAATATAGTTGAAAAAAGAAAGCCTTTATAGTTGAATGTCGACTTGTTTGATTCATTAAGTGCACAATGATTTACGAAAAAGAGTTTTTCTGCTTCGCTCTCAAAAGCACAGAAAGGACAATTTTGTATGATATATTCGGTGGTTTGTACACGTACTCCCCAGTAGCAGTCCATTGTCCTAGAGAACTCCATTTTTAAACATGTGGTTGATTTTAGTATGGCATGTTCGCAGACGGTTTGGTTTGTATCAAGTTTCCCTTGGTAGGTCAAAAACCTGGCCGGGCTGTTTCGGAGTTTTTTGCATACTGGTCTCCTTTAGCAAGATTTTCTTGGACTTTGCCCAAGCTATTATAGGCGTCAAGGTCCGATTCAGTTTCCCTGAGGTCCAGCCAGCTTGAGTGACGGGATTTGAAACGACAAGTAAGCCGTCCTTCAAGACCTTGAAGATTTTTGACTAAAATCGTGCTAGAATAAAGTTGTTTAAATATTATCTTTCGTTCCCTAAATTACGCTTAAATAGCTCTAATTTGATACTTCACAATAAAAAAAAATAATAGTATCCTTGATTTACTCTTGTAATCGCTGCAAACGGAAACAGATTGTCTAGCAGTTTCCGAAATACTAATACTCAATATATATTGTACTATTCTAGCCCAGTACTATCAGCAATAGTAAACGTCCAAAATAATGGTGCCCGCGAAAAAAATTATACTTTTTTCATCGGCCTAAAAAATTCAATATTTTTCTAAAATACAATGTGATAAAAAAATTCCGGTTCACATCATTGGACATGACAAACATTTCCAGATTTTTAGATCAATTAGGCTGGGTTACACGGTGTGAGACCTTTTTTTTCGCAATAATTTATTGTATTTAAAAATTACTTGACGGTAATCCATGAATTTAATTTAATCATGTTAATTAACGAGAGAATTTTAATTTGAAATCCCACAAAAAATAAAACAAAAAAATTATCTTCGATTGATGTAGGTGCAAATGTATCCAATATTTTTTCTATATGTGAGATAAAGAACTGTATATGCATATTAAATTTCAACTCATTAGGTTTAACTGTTTGGCCTCAATTTTTACTGTACATATCAACAGACAGACTGATAGATGGACAGACAAGGTGACAAGGATAGTCATGGTTTTACCAACGAAATCTTAAAAATTGCTGTAAAGTGCGAATTCTCGCACAATTTAGCGTTTCTTAGTTATATAGTTCAGAAAATCTAAAAAGGACCCAAATTCTGGATGTCTGGGACAACATTTTTGTATTTGTTCACTTATATCGCTGGTTTTATAATTAACATTACTGGTTACATTGTAGCTTTGATAATGGTATTATGTACCGAAACTGCAGTCAGCATGTTTAATAAACTAATTTGTGAAACTATACCAAGTGCGTCATTTAACCATATATTCGAGTTTCACCAAGTAAAACTATCAACTAATCAATATATTACTGGTTATATTTATAATAGTTTCTTTTTTATACTGAGCACTTTAAAGAAATTTAAAAATACTGTTGTTCACGAGTAGTACCTACTTAACCTTTGCTAAATTAATCTGCTTAACAAATTGCAAACAGTGTTCTAACTAAACATTTCCATTTGATGAAGTATCTCGTTTCTTGTGGCTTGAAGGAATTTTCCAGTAAATAGTCTACGTTCAACTCCATGTAAATACGAGAAGCATAGATTATATTTTCACTTGTACTAAGTGCTCTTGTAACTAGCAAACTGGTTGTAAACACGGTCTCTTACGTAGTGGAACACTTGTACTCTCCAAGGAGTTCCCATAGTTGCCAAATAACCTACAGTTAAGTCAAGCTTTACGTCAGTTTAACATTCAGTTCAAACAAACTGGTCTATAGGGATGGCAACCATGTTTGTTTTCTTTAGTTCTAAAGTAAGTCGGCAGAGGGGTGCGAATTGTTGTCACTTGGGAATTTACGCCGTAATAGATAACTGTAAAGTTTTAATCTCTTATCAAATCTTGAAATTGTGCTTGCATTTATCTTGATTCGATTTAACAGACACTATTTACGACTTGAAGTTCCCATGGATATTAAAAATTATATATATCGATGAGACATTGATGTGAGCTGAGTAAATACCCAATGGTTAAGTAAATAAAAAATCGGTATTTATCCGCAGTTTATTTACCCACCTTGTTGATATGTTTTTATACAATAATTCGAAAATTACAAAGATTACAAAGTATAGATAATATTTTTTAGTCCAGTATATTTTTCTAAAATATAAATGAGATATATTTTTAGCATTCTTGTTTACTATCCAGACACATCTAATAAATAAAACCTCTACTGCATATATCAAGCCATGGTCACAAGGAATTTACGGGAACATATGAGCAAGCGAACCTGTATATGCAGGTTGTGTGTTTTCTCAGTTTTTATTTGTCTCTATAATGATAATAAAAACAAAACAAATTAATAGCGGAACGCGCTGATATGATAACTTATTTGGCGTATAATTGGAACTTAATTAATAAAAGATCAATACAGGAAAATTTCTCACAAACCTCCATTAAACTGCCGATGGAAACGGTTTCTACGCCAACTGAGATAACACGAAGAACCGGTAGCTTCTACTTCCAAATCTTCCACAGAAGTTGCAAAAAAAATAAACAAGAAGCGTAGATAAAGAGAAAACTAGAATCAGATTTAAACTCTAGCTATTCCACTGAGACTGAGCGCGATATGAAAGTGTCCTACGAAGAATAAAATGACAAGTATTGGAGGAATAGTAATAGTAAAACTGTACTTAAAAATAATTGGATTTTTAAAAAATTTGTTTGAAATTTGAAATTTATTGAAAAATACCACATTAGACTTTTATTTAAATACATTTGTTTACATATTTCTTGTAACTTTGTAGTCTATATGTTGATTTTTAAAATCTATGTTTTAACTACAGCAATAAATAAAATTGTGACATATCATAATCATGGGCGCGAGAATGTTGAGTGGGCGCGAGAGAGTTGTCAGGGGAGCGAAGGGACCAAATATAAAGGCATATTTTTGAAAGTATTTAGTAATTTATTAAATAAACTTTCATAAATACAGATCACTATTTAAATAGAAACTGAAAGCATCTGCGATCATTGGCAAATTGATTAATGACTTTTCCTATAAAATCTAGTCTACAATTTTTTTCCGGTGCACACTTATTTATTTATTTACGTATTTATTAATTACTGCTGCCCAAAAGCATATCCCAAAACAGGCAGGTACATAAATAAATATATAAATATAATTTGAATAACTTACTAACAAAGTAATATTCGACATTTGTAATATTTAACAAATAATAATAGCAGAATTGCACATAAGAAAAATTTTGCAAATATAAACAATATTTTTACAAAAACATATTAAATAGTAATAAACAAATTCCTCCAATTTTTAAAAATTTCAATAATTTTATAAACACAAATAAAAAACATAAATAAATGATAAAATGTTCTAAAAGAGTTCGAAATTTGTATCACCACGTGTATAGTATGAATACATACGAATTACAGGAGATTTGAGATGGAGGTTCGTATGAGCCTGTGGAAGATAGAATAATAGTGGATGTCTGGTTGGAACAATAGGGGTGTTGAAATTTAATTTCTGGAGGGTTAAGGGGTCGTCAATTTGGTTATTTAATATTTTTTTCAAATATAGAAGAGACTGAGTTCGACGTTCTTTGAGAGACGCAGAACTAAAGAGGTCCAGTAATGTAGCGTAAGATGTTGAGGAGGATAAGAGCCCATTATTTTGTAATATATATATATATATATTTTAAAAATTTGTACTGTACTCTAACGTTTTTTTACCGATCGCCAACATATAAAAGGGAAGTATTGTGATCATACCGATTTTGACATTTCGAGATTTCGATGGATCTCCACGAATTGAGGTCCCTACATAAAGTTTTGACTATTTTTAGCATGATGTCTGTCGATCTGTCTGTCCGTCCGTCCGTCTGTCTGTCTGTGTACACGTGCAGAGCAAATTCGGCTAAAAGGATTTTTATGTAACTTCATATTTAAGCTTCTGCCATCAATGGCACGAGTTGATCAACTTTTGGTAAAAATCGGTGGACTAGAAATGGGAGTTTACTCTTGTCGATTTTAAGATTTTTGCGAATATTTAGCAACAGAAAAATACTTCAAAAAAATGTATTTAACAAAAGTTGCTATAATTGCAAGTTTTCATACTTATATTTAACGTTTCCATGGTCATGATAAATAATATCTCTGTTAGAAAATATTAGGCCAAGTTATTTCTACTCTGCTGCTAGAATGTATTTTATACAAGTACTTTATGATGGCGGTCGGCCCTGTGGTGGCCACAGCTGATTTTTTTTTTACTTTGCATACACAAACCGGATTAAGGATCATCCGTCATAGTTGACGTAACAATAACTGAAATAATAGTGTTGATAAGTCCGGGCCAGACCATATGTGGCTGTACACTTTGTTTATGTATTCGAGTAATTTTGTATTAATTATTACGATTAGTTGTCATTAGACGGTTAGTTAGAATAAAGTAGAGAAAACTACAAGAAAACTACGCATATCTGCAGAATTAGTTGTTAAATAAAAATGCAATGACACTACAGCGTAATCCAGGGACGAAGTAACCCCCCCTTACATGGAATAGTCAATAGTTGTACTTTATAAAAAATGATGTATGTATTGTGAATTTCTATACACCATCCCAGGTCGGAGACGAAGTCCCTGATTTCTGGTAGTTGCACCTGTCGGGGATGCGGACTCAGCTTCTAATAATTGTATACTCAGTGATATAAATCGTCGAATTACACTTTAATACTTTAATAAGCTATTGTAGTTCTATTAAACATTTCCAATCAAAATATTATCACTTCAAGTCAAATTAATTTTATTGTCATATGGGTGGTTAGATGGAAATGCAACTTCTGGTTTTAACTATACAATTTATTAAATATATACCAAATTTACAATGTAATTGTTTAATTGAATTTGTCCATGGAGTTGGGGAAGTCTTCGGTCCACCCCGTGTTGGCCGATATCGGCTTGGACCTATCTCCGAGGCGTGGGTTGCTCATCAGGGAGTCGAGGAGCCTGAACAAGCCTTCTCCTACTCACATGGTTCTGCTGCTTGGTTCACCAGATGTATTGGTATATGGCGTCGGTATCTTGGTCGTCACCGTGTTGACTGGAACTTGTAGAGGAGTTGGCTAGGTTCCTCTGCCCCAGATTCCGTACGACATCCCTGTACTTATACCTCTGATGGACCTAGTTCCGATATTCATTCGTTAACTTCCAAATTTTCCAAAATTTCCAAAACTGGTTCCTAGCTAATAGATTGACTATGAACAATACAAAAACGCAGCACATGGTGTTCGCGACCAGGAACATAGAAGATGTTAATAACCCCATCTCGGTCTCGTTCTTAGGACTTGAGATAGACAGCAAGTTAACCTGGGAACAACACATCAACACACTTGCGAAAAAATTGTGCTCGTCGATCTATTGTCTCAATAACCTAAGATGGTGTGCTTCCTTGATGGTTCAAAAATCATTTTTCTTTGCTTCCTTCCAAACCCGGATAACGTATACCCTATTAATCTGGGGACACTCTTCCCACACAGGACGCATATTCTCCTTGCAGCGTAGAGCTATTAGAATCCTAGGGAATGTTAAATACAGATCTGATTGAAAATACAAATTTATTGAATTGGGTATATTAACATTCCCATCCCTTTACATCCATTTATGTCTCATGTACGTACATGAAAACCAGTACAGATTCTCTCTACAAAGCTCTGTCCATAGACACGACACGAGAAATAAGAACGAAATACGCCCTGACTTTACGAGGTTAGAGAAGTCAAGGTACAGCCTAAATTACCTGGCTATAAAATTCTACAATGTTCTCCCGACCAGCATCAAACTTTTGCCCCCTTTAAGATTCAAAAGGGTTTTAAAGAGATATTTAATATCTAAAGCATTTTACTCCACTGCAGAATACCTAGATAATGACTTCAGTGATTTAGATGAAGCTCAGTATACTGAGTAAACTATAGTATGCATCTCTCACATCTTTTTACCCACCTTGTACATAATAAATATTATTATTATTATTATTATTATTATTGTTATGACAAATATTACCTTATTAAGAAAATACAGCGTATGAATTACGTAATCAGGTAACATATGCTAGACGTTGACAAAGAGTTTTTTAGTCAAACAGCTGGACGTCACAATGTCTAGTTGTCGGAATCTTGACCTAGGATTACCTTTGTAACAATACAAAAGATAATAACATAATCATTTATGATATATATTTTTGACATATTGAGCAACGGAGATGAGGAGCGACTGAAAATATTTCAGTGGAAAATATTTAGAAGGATATACTACCTATAAAGGATGATCGTCTCTGAAAAAGAGGTTATATTTTCTAATTTAATTCAAGTCTTTTCATTGGAAAATGTGACATAACACATCAGTAGATTAATCACATAAAAATAATGATATGTTACGGGATCCCAGCAAAAATATTTTGAGTGAAACATATTAACAAGAAAAAAATAGGCAGGTTAAAACTTAGATGACATGATCCTGTCAGACAATTAGAAAACCTAAAATGAAAAAGGGCTGAATGCAGATATAGCTGATTGCAGGTGGACAAGAATAATTTTCTAACGCACAGCACGAGATTATTAGTAATAAATTTAGACCACCTACCAGTTGATAGGTAGTCGATAGTAAAATAATTGCCGAATATCAGCTATTGTTAGCCAAATAAAGGATTGGATAAGCAATTGGAAGGTCAGTGTTCAACAGTCGGAATGTAGATGAACTTATTCGACTGGAAGATGATGATGATCATAATGATGTTAAGTATATAATTTCATTGCAATGCAGGTTTAAACAATAATTTGTTCTCTTTCATGAAAAACATGTCTATTCCATAAGCTCTATATAACTTTACGCTCTTTCAACACTATTTTTAATTAAAAACCGATATTTTTTACAATAATTTATGGGCTGCACATTATTTCCACCGATCGGTAATGAGTAATGATACATTTTCAATAAAACTATTAATCATCTACGCCTTAATACAAATTACGTAGATAATTATTTTATGCAACAGAAGCGAAATTAATTTTTCTAGTGAACGCAACCAGCCGTACAGCATTGTCAAGCGAGTTGACACACAAAAGCTTTTAGGGCTGGATATTTTCATTCAATACAATAAGCTCTACGAGTTTATCGCTTCATGTTGTTTCATAATATGGATTTGTTATTTCTCGGAAAATTTGTTATTATTTTAGCACACAATAATTGTACGGCTCCGTGAAGTTAGCAGTCCACTGAAAGCACTAACGAAAATTCGTCGGCCATCCGTTAGTGCTTCGTTAGTGCCTGTTAGTGCTTCATAAAAAATCGTAGCCACCCTAACCGTTTTCGAAAAAAAAGCAATTCAAAATGGACTGCTAACTTCACGCTTCGTTGGAAGCACTAACGAAAATTCGTCGGCCATCCGTTAGTGCCTCGTTAGTGCCTGTTAGTGCTTCATTAAAATTTGTAGCCACCCTAACCATTTTTGAGATATTGAGCATTCAAAAAAATAATCGTGAAGTTAGCAGTCCACTGAAAGCACTAACGAAAATTCGTCGGCCATCCGTTAGTGCCTCGTTAGTGCCTGTTAGTGCTTCATTAAAATTTGTAGCCACCCTAACCATTTTTGAGAAATTGAGCTTTCAAAAAATCGACCGTGAAGTTAGCAGTCCACTGAAAGCACTAACGAAAATTCGTCGGCCATCCGTTAGTGCCTCGTTAGTGCCTGTTAGTGCTTCATTAAAATTTGTAGCCACCCTAACCGTTTTTGAGATATTGAGCATTCAAAAAAATAAGCGTGAAGTTAGCAGTCCACTGAAAGCATTAACGAAAATTTGTCGGCCATCCGTTAGTGCCTCGTTAGTGCCTGTTAGTGCTTCATTAAAATTTGTAGCCACCCTAACCGTTTTTGAGATATTGAGCATTCAAAAAAATAAGCGTGAAGTTAGCAGTCCACTGAAAGCATTAACGAAAATTTGTCGGCCATCCGTTAGTGCCTCGTTAGTGCCTGTTAGTGCTTCATTAAAATTTGTAGCCACCCTAACCGTTTTTGAGAAATTGAGCTTTCAAAAAATCGACCGTGAAGTTAGCAGTCCACTGAAAGCACTAACGAAAATTCGTCGGCCATCCGTTAGTGCCTCGTTAGTGCCTGTTAGTGCTTCATTAAAATTTGTAGCCACCCTAACCGTTTTTGAGATATTGAGCATTCAAAAAAATAAGCGTGAAGTTAGCAGTCCACTGAAAGCACTAACGAAAATTCGTCGGCCATCCGTTAGTGCCTCGTTAGTGCCTGTTAGTGCTTCATTAAAATTTGTAGCCACCCTAACCGTTTTTGAGAAATTGAGCTTTCAAAAAATCGACCGTGAAGTTAGCAGTCCACTGAAAGCACTAACGAAAATTCGTCGGCCATCCGTTAGTGCCTCGTTAGTGCCTGTTAGTGCTTCATTAAAATTTGTAGCCACCCTAACCGTTTTTGAGATATTGAGCATTCAAAAAAATAAGCGTGAAGTTAGCAGTCCACTGAAAGCACTAACGAAAATTCGTCGGCCATCCGTTAGTGCCTCGTTAGTGCCTGTTAGTGCTTCATTAAAATTTGTAGCCACCCTAACCGTTTTTGAGAAATTGAGCTTTCAAAAAATCGACCGTGAAGTTAGCAGTCCACTGAAAGCACTAACGAAAATTCGTCGGCCATCCGTTAGTGCCTCGTTAGTGCCTGTTAGTGCTTCATTAAAATTTGTAGCCACCCTAACCGTTTTTGAGATATTGAGCATTCAAAAAAATAAGCGTGAAGTTAGCAGTCCACTGAAAGCACTAACGAAAATTTGTCGGCCATCCATTAGTGCCTCGTTAGTGCCTGTTAGTGCTTCATTAAAATTTGTAGCCACCCTAACCGTTTTTGAGAAACTTAGCTTTCAAAAAATCGACCGTGAAGTTAGCAGTCCACTGAAAGCACTAACGAAAATTTGTCGGCCATCCGTTAGTGCCTCGTTAGTGCCTGTTAGTGCTTCATTAAAATTTGTAGCCACCCTAACCGTTTTTGAGATATTGAGCATTCAAAAAATAAGCGTGAAGTTAGCAGTCCACTGAAAGCACTAACGAAAATTCGTCAGCCTTCCGTTAGTGCCTCGTTAGTGCCTGTTAGTGCTTCATTAAAATTTGTAGCCACCCTAACCGTTTTTGAGAAATTGAGCATTCAAAAAAATAAGTGTGAAGTTAGCAGGTCATGAAAAGCACTAACGAGAATTCGTTGGCCGTCCGTTAGTGCCTCGTTAGTGCTTGTTAGTGCTTCATTAAAATTTGAATCCACCCTAACCGTTTTTGAGAAATTGAGCATTCAAAAAAATTAACGTGTAGTTTGCAGGTCATGAAAAGCACTAAAGAAAATTCATCGGCCAACCATTAGTGACTCGGTAGTGCCTGTTTGTGCTTCATTAAAATCGAAATCCACCCTAAACGTTTTAGAGAAATTGAGCATTCAAAAAAATTAACGTGTAGTTTGCAGGTCATGAAAAGCACTAATGAAAATTCATCAGCCAACCGTTAGTGCCTCGGTAGTGGCCGTTTATGCTTCATTAAAAATCGGAATCCACCCTAAGTGTTTTTGAGAAATTGAGCATTCAAAAAAATAAGCATTAAGTTAGCAGGACATAGAAAGCACTAACGAAAATTCGTCGGCCATCCGTTAGTGCCTCGTTAGTACCTGTTAGTGCTTCATTAAAATTGGAATCCACCCAACCCGTTTTTTAGAAATTGAGCATTCAAAAAAATAAGCGTGAAGTTAGATGGTGATTGAAATACTATATTTTTCTATAGATGGGGGTAGATTTATCTAAGATATATTAAATTATTCATTTATTTATTTATTTTACATTGGCCTATTTCTGCAACGAGGCTAATCGCCGATGCCAGGGGGCGAACTCCTACACCTGGATGAGGGGTGAATGATTGTGAAATGAGAGTAATGTATACATTATTCTCGCCCGAATATCACCAACGGAGAATCGAACTACCGACCGCACAATCCAGACTGTTTTCACCAGTCCAAACTGCACGATATTTTAAATCCCAAGATATTTGAGAATAATTTTTAGTACAATTTTACGCCTTCACAAATATTGTAGTTTCAACCCTATCTAATTAATGTAGGGCGAGCTTGCAAATTAACTTCGATGACAGAATAAGCACCCAGAATTATCTGATAAGTTGAAAAAGGAATGAAAATAACTAATTAATTATATCACAAGTAAAATTAGAACAAGTCAATGTAATCTGTGTAAAAAAGCGTCTAAATCGTCTAATGTAAATAAGCAATTTTTAGGGTTTTGTAGGTATGACCAAAAAACCCTTATACCGTCATTTTGTCGTCTGTCTGTCTGTCTGTCTGTCTGTCTGTCTGTCTGTCTGTCTGTCTGTCTGTCTGTCTGTCTGTTCGGTAAAAATTGTAGCCAAACGGCTAAACCTAGAGAGTTGAAATTTGGCATGCTTATACAACTCTTTGACCCGCACATAGGAAAAATACTAAAACATCTAAAAAACATATCCCCCTAAAAATATAAACAAATATGTGCTCATCGAAAAAAAAAATATATTTTTTTAATTCTGAGTAGGGTATCAAATGAAAGCCCTTGATACGTGGATTAACGATCAAGTTTTTATTTTTGCAAAATAAATTATTTTGAAGCGATTTTTGCCAATATTGTGCAAAAAAAATTTTGTCCCACACCCTGTAGCCCAGATGGTTTAAACTAAAAATCTGAAAAAATTCTAAGTAATGTACATTGGTGTGAACCGGAATAGTTCAACAGGAATTTTTGATCAGATTATGTTTTTGGAAAAAAAGCATTATTTGTGTTGTTTTGCTAATAATGTTGACAACTTATAGTTATATAATACGCTAAACAGTAACGTGTTTCTTGGTGCTGTGGCTAAGATACTTGCGTTCTGCCCAAGAATTCATGAATTCGGACTCATGTTCGAGTCCTACGTGAGGAGACAATATTATTTTTTATTTTTTTTTTGCATTTTTATATTGTTTAAATTATTTTTTCAAAATTTTAATTATATTTTGGCAATTGTTGCATTTAATTTTTAATAGCGTAAATTTAATAACCAGTGGAAATTGTTGAAATTATAATTTAATTATATATTTGAATGTACACGAAATCAAAGGGGAGGAGCTATGACTAAAAACAACCAATGGAAGCCATAGGCGCATTTTCAAAATCTTAATGAACCTTGATATATAAAAAAAAAATACTGCACATCTTTAAAAACTTAAATAATGGTAATAGGCATTCGATTTAAAATTCATAAAAAAATATTTTGAGATAAAATTTGTTTTGGCATCCCAAATAATCATCATTCACTTACTAAATACCTGCAAAACCCTGAAATGTGTGAAAATTCACACTTCACATCAATTTTTTAATAAGTGTTGGACTAAATATGACTGACGATTTAGGTATGAGAAATGATAAGCAAAATATCTAGTGTAATAAAACACAATATTGAAGGAAAGTTTCGATGTTAGTATATAATATAATCAATATAATAATATACAAATAACAAATCATCAAAACACAATTTAAAATTTACTTCAACTAAGCAGAACTTTTGAACCAGCAGTATTGTTAATCCCGGCAGCCCGCTCTACCACCTAACGATCAAACTGACTCATCAGATTAATTTATTTACTGTGATCTTCTTTCTGTGATTACTTCTGACCTATAAACGATAGGTACATGAGTCAAAGGGAGGGTCAAAAGAGGGGGGGTCACGAATATCAATGTATATCTATCTTTGTTACACTTATATGCTACAGCATATGAACACAATAATTTTGGGTATAATAATTTTTAAATATATTTGTGACGAACAAACTAAACGAATATTATCATCGACTATCATCAACTGCATTGCAAACTAAAATATATAGCACCAAAGACGCGTAGTATAATACCTTATCTATCTCAATTGTGTGCGGTTTGCTTTATATTTATTAAAAATATAAAATATAAATAAACTGCAACACTTTATATTTACCTATTAAATCTTTGGCCATACTTACTTTCATTGACAGCAAAAACCGCTCTATTTTTCCATTCGATGGTCTACCTGCACTTTTCTCCTTCGACCGTTAGGTTTGTGTGCCGCGTCTTAAACGCGAGAAACAAAATACATAGTAAAAATAATTGGACATCTTCTTCTTTATATATATAAAAGAGGAAAATTGTCTGTTTGTTTGTTTGTTTGTTCGCTATACATTCCTAGGCCGTGTAACCGATTTAAACCAAATTTTGCACAGTTACCATTTAGAACCCTGCGGAACTGATTCTAGGTCAATTTATCGAAAATCAATTTATCGAATACAAATTTATCGATAGCAAGTGTATCAAAAGCAAAGTTATCGAAAATCAATTTATCGAAGGCTCAATTTATCGAATGGCACGTTTATCGAAAATGCTTAGTAATATTATGTTATTTCATAAAAACAAATTTTCTTATTAATATAAATTTTCGGTATAACTAGGGAATAGGTCATACCACTAGCGTCATACCACACATGATTTGATCAATTTACGGTAATTCTAAACAGGTGGCATTATTATGTTAGTGTGAGTTTGTTTTGTCATTAAACTAGAAGATGGGTAGCTCGCTTCGCTCGACTTCTTCTAACCAAACCCTTACTAACCTAACCTAACCTAAGATAGTGTTTTGTCATTAAACTAGAAGATGGGTAGCTCGCTTCGCTCGACTTCTTCTAACCAAACCCTTACTAACCTAACCTAACCTAATATAGTGTTTTGTCATTAAACTAGAAGATGGGTACCTCGCTTCGCTTGGCTTCTTCTAACCAAACCCTTACTAACCTAACCTAACCTAAGATAGTGCTTTGTCATTAAACTAGAAGATGAGAAGCTCGTTTCGCTCGGCTTCTTCTAACCAAACCCTTACTAACCTAACCTAACCTTAGATAGTGTTTTGTCATTAAACTAGAAGATGGGTAGCTCGCTTCGCTTGGCTTCTTCTAACCAAACCCTTACTAACCTAACCTAACCTAAGATAGTGCTTTGTCATTAAACTAGAAGATGAGAAGCTCGTTTCGCTCGGCTTCTTCTAACCAAACCCTTACTAACCTAACATAACCTAAGATAGTGTTTTGTCATTAAACTAGAAGATGGGTAGCTCGCTTCGCTTGGCTTCTTCTAACCAAACCCTTACTAACCTAACCTAACCTAAGATAGTGTTTTGTCACTAAACTAGAAGATGGTAATCTCTCTTTGCTCGGCTTCTTCTAACCAAACCATTACTAACCTAACCTAAGATAGTGTTTTTATATGTCACTTTATTTACCGTCACAATAATAAATTACAATGTAAACTAAAATTTCTTTCATTATTAATTCCTACCGAAATAATTCAACAATCAATTTTCGATAAACGTGCCATTCGATAAATTGAGCATTCGATAAACTAGCTTTCGATAAATTGATTTTTGATAAATTGATTTTCGATAAATTTGCTTTCGATAAATTGATTTTCGATAAATTTGCTTTCGATAAATTGATTTTCGATAAACTCGCTGGTTCCCGCGGAACTAATGGTGCAAAAATTAATCGGTTTTTAAATGATGTACATGTTTTTAGGGCCTACGGACGGAAAAAAGTCGGAAAATATCTTTGGTGCGGAACATTAAAATCGTTACGACGGCTAAACTGTAAGAGATATATCGAAAATATATATATATCGGACTTTTCAGGTTTAATATTACTACAAAAATCTCCGGGAGAGCATATATCGCAGGTCAATAGATAACTCACAATTATGATTTATAATTTTATTTTCGACGAAAATTATAACGCTGTTTGCTGTGGAATATCATCGTTACCTTTAAAGATTTACAAAGAAAAATTACTTTAATGGCAAGGGCATTTACTAACGAATAAAAAGCCCTTTGACCCATGTACCTATCGTTTATAGGTCAGAAGTAATCACAGAAAGAAGATCATAGTAAATAAATTAATCTGATGAGTCAGTTTGATCGTTAGGTGGTAGAGCGGGGTGCCGGATTAACAATACTGCTGGTTCAAAAGTTCTGCTTAGTTGAAGTAAATTTTAAATTGTGTTTTGATGGATTCACGGTAAGTTCATCGAAAATCAATTCATCGAAAATCAATTCATCGAAAATCAATTCATCGAATGATCAATTCATCGAATCGTCAATTCATCGAAAAAAATAAATTTTGTAAATATTTGAGAAGAATGCCGAGGGGATCGGAAAGCCAAAAAAAGCAGTGGTCAATAAAAGTTGACAGACTACACTTATTAAATTACTATCATACTTGGTCTATTAATAATTTTTAAATTTCATTAAGCTAGATGATGGGTAGCTCGCTTCGCTCGGCTTCTTCTAACAAACCCTTACTAACCTAACCTAAGATAGTGTTTTGTCATTAAACTAGAAGATGGGTAGCTCGCTTCGCTCGGCTACTAACCTAACCTAACCTAACCTACTTACCTTGTTTTTAGATGCATAGTACTTTATTTTCCCCCATATTAGCCCAATTAAAATGCGTATCATTGTGTATGAATTTATAAAAATTATTTGCGTGCAATTGCCCATAACCTGTCTTATTAAACCTTAAAAACAAAACATTTATTTGTTTTATTATATAAGTTTTTTTATTATATTTCTTTATTTATATTCAAATACTATGTCACTTTATTTACCTTTTTTTAAACCATATAAAAATTTTATGCAATTATTTCTTAGTCTGTCTACTTTTATTGACCACTGTTTTTTTGACTTTCCGATCCCCTCGGCATTCCTCTCAAATATTTACAAAATATTTTTTTTAGATGAATTGACGATTCGATGAATTGATCATTCGATGAATTGATTTTCGATGAAATGATTTTCGATGAAATGATTTTCGATGAACTCGTCGGTTACCGTTTTGATGATTTGTTATTTGTATATTATTATATTGATTTTAAATACTAACATCGAAACTTTCCTTCAATATTGTGTTTTATTATACTCGATCTTTTGCTTATCATTTCTCATGCCTAAATCGTCAGTGATATAATTAATTAGTTGTTTTCATATCTTTTTCAACTTATCAGATAATTCTGGGTGCCTATTCTGTCATCGAAGTTAATTTGCAAGTTCGCCCTACATTAATTAGATAGGGTTGAAAAACAATGATATGTGTGAAGGCGTAAAATTGTAGTAAAAATTATTCTCAATTATCTTGGGATTTAACATATCTTAGATGCCAACGGAGTGGTCGAGCGCATTAAGTCGTACAGTTTGGACTGGTGAAAACAGTCTGGATTATGCGATTGGTAGTTCGATTCTCCGTTGGTGATATTATTCGGGCGAGATTAATATGTATACATTACTCTCATTTCACAATCATTCACCCCTCATCCAGGTGTAGGAGTTCGCCCCTGGCATTGGCGATTAGCCTGGTTGCAGAAATAGGCCGATGTAAAATAAATAAATAAATAAATTAATATATCTTAGATAAATCTACCCCCATCTATAGAAAAATATAGTATTTCAATCACCATCTAACTTCACGCATATTTTTTTGAAAGCTCAATTTCTAAAAAACGGGTTGGGTGGATTCCAATTTTAATGAAGCACTAACAAGTACTAACGAGGCACTAACGGATGGCCGACGAATTTTCGTTAGTGCTTTCTATGTCCTGCTAACTTTATGCTTATTTTTTTGAATGCTCAATTTCTCAAAAACTCTTAGGGTGGATTCCGATTTTAATGAAGCACAAACAGGCACTACCAAGGCACTAACGGTTGGCCGATGAATTTTCATTAGTGCTTTTCCTGACCTGCAAACTGCACGTTAATTTTTTTTTAATGCTCAATTTCTCAAAAACGGTTAGGGTGGATTCAAATTTTAATGAAGCACTAACAAGCACTAACGAGGCACTAACGGACGGCCAACGAATTCTCGTTAGTGCTTTTCATGACCTGCTAACTTCACACTTATTTTTTTGAATGCTCAATTTCTCAAAAACGGTTAGGGTGGCTACAAATTTTAATGAAGCACTAACAGGCACTAACGAGGCACTAACGGAAGGCTGACGAATTTTCGTTAGTGCTTTCAGTGGACTGCTAACTTCACGCTTATATTTTTGAGTGCTCAATATCTCAAAAATGGTTAGGGTGGCTACAAATTTTAATGAAGCACTAACAGGCACTAACGAGGCACTAACGGATGGCTGACGAATTTTCGTTAGTGCTTTCAGTGAACTGCTAACTTCACGCTTATTTTTTTGAATGCTCAATTCCTCAAAAACGGTTAGGGTGGCTACAAATTTTAATGAAGCACTAACAGGCACTAACGAGGCACTAACGGATGGCTGACGAATTTTCGTTAGTGCTTTCAGTGGACTGCTAACTTCACGCTTATTTTTTTGAATGCTCAATATCTCAAAAACGGTTAGGGTGGCTACAAATTTTAATGAAGCACTAACAGGCACTAACGAGGCACTAACGGATGGCCGACGAATTTTCGTTAGTGCTTTCAGTGGACTGCTAACTTCACGGTCGATTTTTTGAAAGCTCAATTTCTCAAAAACGGTTAGGGTGGCTACAAATTTTAATGAAGCACTAACAGGCACTAACGAAGCACTAACGGATGGCCGACGAATTTTCGTTAGTGCTTTCAGTGGACTGCTAACTTCACGCTTATTTTTTTGAATGCTCAATATCTCAAAAACGGTTAGGGTGGCTACAAATTTTAATGAAGCACTAACAGGCACTAACGAGGCACTAACGGACGGCCAACGAATTTTCGTTAGTGCTTTCAGTGGACTGCTAACTTCACGGTCGATTTTTTGAAAGCTCAATTTCTCAAAAACGGTTAGGGTGGCTACAAATTTTAATGAAGCACTAACAGGCACTAACGAGGCACTAACGGATGGCCGACAAATTTTCGTTAGTGCTTTCAGTGGACTGCTAACTTCACGCTTATTTTTTTGATTGCTCAATATCTCAAAAACGGTTAGGGTGGCTACAAATTTTAATGAAGCACTAACAGGCACTAACAAGGCACTAACGGATGGCCGACGAATTTTCGTTAGTGCTTTCAGTGGACTGCTAACTTCACGGTCGATTTTTTGAAAGCTCAATTTCTCAAAAACGGTTAGGGTGGCTACAAATTTTAATGAAGCACTAACAGGCACTAACGAGGCACTAACGGATGGCCGACGAATTTTCGTTAGTGCTTTCAGTGGACTGCTAACTTCACGTTTAATTTTTTGAATGCTCAATATCTCAAAAACGGTTAGGGTGGCTACAAATTTTAATGAAGCACTAACAGGCACTAACGAGGCACTAACGGATAGCCGACGAATTTTCGTTAGTGCTTTCAGTGGACTGCTAACTTCACGGTCGATTTTTTGAAAGCTCAATTTCTCAAAAACGGTTAGGGTGGCTACAAATTTTAATGAAGCACTAACAGGCACTAACGAGGCACTAACGGATGGCGGACGAATTTTCGTTAGTGCTTTCAGTGGACTGCTAACTTCACGCTTATTTTTTTGAATGCTCAATATCTCAAAAACGGTTAGGGTGGCTACAAATTTTAATGAAGCACTAACAGGCACTAACGAGGCACTAACGGATGGCTGACGAATTTTCGTTAGTGCTTCCAACGAAGCGTGAAGTTAGCAGTCCATTTTGAATTGCTTTTTTTTCGAAAACGTTTAGGGTGGCTACGATTTTTTATGAAGCACTAACAGGCACTAACGAAGCACTAACGGATGGCCGACGAATTTTCGTTAGTGCTTCCAGTGGACTGCTAACTTCACGGAGCCTAATTGTACACTGTGTAGACTAGAACAGTAGTTCTGAACCTTTTTGCTATCGTGGACCACCTAAATATCCTAAATATTTGTATCATAACAAAACCTTACTGGCATGGAGGCTCCAAAAGTAGGTTTCAGTATCAGTAATAAAAAAATATGAAGTAATGAAAAGTACCTTATTGTTAACATACAATTTAATGATAACAACTTTGAGAGAGTTTTTAATTTTATATAAGTAGGCATCATGACAAACCAGATAAATTTGATACCTCAGGAAATCAGATACAGAATTCAAATTGCTAATGCATCTATTATATTAATAAAATTAGAGGCTATATCTGTTTTTTTTTTACCTCATATTTGGTTCTAACATGTTCAGGTCATAATAAGACGATCGGTAAAAAATCAATTTTTGTCTGTCTGACTGTCCGACATATACGAAAAAACGGTTGGGCATATTTTCACGTAATTTGGTACGATGAGTCGTACCAGGATTCAAACATATTTCGGACTGTAGATTCAGATTATATGGCATCTTAAAAAGTTCATTCTAAGTAAGTGTTATGGTGTTAAAACTGTTTATCGGAAGCCTTAAAAACTTCCGTATTACTGACTTTGTATTGGAACAGAAAAATGTATTTAACAATAGTTGTTTATAATAAGAAAACAAATCTTTTTTGTTCTATACATGTTTTCAATTGGATGAATATTTGGGGAGTTATGAGGGCGCACCCTAAAACTAAACTTTTGAAATATCTCCCTTATTACTGACTTGGCGACAAAAATTGTTTATAATAATAAAAAAAATCTTTCTTGTTCCGTGAGTTTTATCAACTGAATGAGCAATGGGAGTTACAGGGGTACACCCTAAAACTAAAATCTTGCACTTATTATTTGCTTTATAACAAAAATGTCTAAAAGAGAACTGGTATATAACGAAGATTTTTTTTCTGTTCCGTGACAGATTTTAATAGGTGCTTTCCAGATAGGTGTGAAATACTCTGAACTACTCCGAAGTGTTCTACTCCAAACTAATCTGAAAATTTTTGCATGTGGAACACTTTAGTTGAATATTTAATGGAAAGAGGCGCTGCTATCTTATGAATTAACAAATGTCAAAGAAAAACTATCCTAAATGTACAAATTATTTTAAATTTTACATATCTATAAGTTAAATGGATTTTATTTAATATTAAAAGAATACACAGTTATAAATGCGTGATAAATCTTTAACAAGTTTGAATTGCATCAGCTCTTTACCATCACTACAAAGAAACTCCAAGTTCTAAAATAAAGGTAGGTACTTCAGGGGACGGGGGAAGGAAATTCTGGTGTAGTTGAGAGTGTTGAGTACTTTTACTTGGAACAACAAGCAAACTGTTTGGAGCAACTCAAGTTACTAAGATTACTTTGGAAGCTAAGGGAAATGTTACCTATAAACTTGAAATATCTCACTTATCATTTACTTAATAGCAGAATTGCACATAAGAACAATTATTAAGAGCGAAGAAAATACTCTTCTCGTAGTAATAAATTTTCAAAATTCATATGTAAGCTTAATTTTTAGAAACTTAAGAACTCAAACAGAACACAACTTAATTTAATTATTGATGTTTTTAATTAATAATAAAAAAAAATGGTTGTTTACTAAGTAAGAAGCAGAAGTCTGAATAATTATTAGAAGAAAATTTATTATTTTTTTATTAGCAGGCGTCCATCTATAATGGCATATATAAGAGGGTGGCCGGAGGCTGAAAAAACTGATTAATTTTTATAAAATAAGTTAATTATTTCAATTTTGTTATAATCCCAAAATTTTAAAATTCCGGGATTTTCGAAACCAAAAATCAACCAAGAATCCTGTATCCCGGGATTTCATTCCCTAGTTGCGATCTACCAGCTATCTATTACAATGTAGTAATAATAATAATAGTCTGCTACCTCTCTAATTTTCAGGATAGAGAAAGCGGTATTACTCGAGTCTCTTCGAGTTCTACGTGCGATAGATTTTGCATAATTTCCGCGACTGCATATTGCCAGGGTTTGGGATGTAGCCCAGTGTATTCAACACCACTGATTTTAGTGTGTGACAGCACCATTGATTTAATGTGTAACAGCTTTTGTCGAGTGACTAAACGTATTCAATGATGTGAGCTTATAATGGGTGTTTTTTTTAGAGGTATAGAACTTTAAATTGCAATAAAACAACGATGGATTATTCGATTGACATGAATTTTTTTTTATTCGAAAGATAATCTTGTGGCATTACATTTTAAATATGATTTCTGGCATATGACCGCCACGGCTGGCTCGGATGTAGTCCAATCTGGACGTCCAATTTTCGATGACTTTTTCCAACATTTGTGGCCGTATATCGGCAATAACACGGCGAATGTTGTCTTCCAAATGGTCAAGCGTTTGTGGCTTATCCGCATAGACCAATGACTTTACATAGCCCCACAGAAAGTAGTCCAGCGGTGTTAAATCACAAGATCTTGGAGGCCAATTCACAGGTCCAAAACGTGAAATTAGGCGGTCACCAAACGTGTCTTTCAATAAATCGATTGTGGCACGAGCTGTGTGACATGTTGCGCCGTCTTGTTGGTATGATTTAATGTAATGCCACAAGATTATCTTTCGAACAAAAAAAAATTCATGTCAATCGAATAATCCATCGTTGTTTTATTGCAATTTAAAGTTCTATACCTCTAAAAAAAACACCCGTTACCAGCCAATAAATGTGTACTTGCCGAAATTATGCGTCTTCGTGAGCTTCGAACGAATGCACGGGTGTCGCCTACACATTCATCGGCTCGCTTGCTCAAGTACACACAGCCGCCTCGATTGTGAAGATCAATTGAAACCAATGAAGAACCGCGATCGACGTTTTGCCCACTCCTGAACTAGTGTATTATTTGAAACGTAGTACTTTTATGTCTAGGTCTAAATCGAAGGTTTTAGTAATTAATTAACAACAATGTTATGAAATGCCCGTTGTCTCGCCAAACCTTCATTTCTTCCTTTCCGTCTCTACGTCCCGTGACTATCAACATAATGGACGCGCTCGGCGAAAAATGTACTAAACATACGCATCTCTGGCGCTCTGCCTGAGTGTTTTTAGTTTCTTCGTATATTATGTAGTTTTTAGGTCTTTTTTATGCCTCAGTCTGCGGAAAGATTTTCTGAACATGGTGGTGCAAACCAGACCCTGAGAGTCAAAAAATGTTGCCATGATGGTGTATTTCTTTTTTAAATCTGTGCAGCCATTTTTTAGTTCTAAGGGAGCATACATACAGTTATACATACATATATACACACAAACAAACTTATTTATTTATAAGTATAGATTTCACATATATTTTTCTACAAATATGAATAAAATTTAATATTGAAAAATACAAATGAAATTGACCCATATATTCAAAAGATAAATTTATAAATCAAATATATAAAACAAATTTTTTGTTACAAAACTGTTTTTATTATTTTGTACAGTTACAAAGGGAATATGTCATATTTCATTTGAATATCAAAATACCTAGTCAAATAAGGTTGGGGAAGGCGAGTAGCAAATATACTCCGCTTTCATCTTAGTAATGCCACTTCTTTATGTGAAAAATTCAAAATGGAGTATTGTCACCGAGGTACTCTTCAGGAATGCACTCTTATTTCTCGGATGTATAAATTTTTAGAATCTTTTATAGTAAATCCAATATATTAGATTGTAAAATATACTTTCAGAATAAATTGAAAAATCTATACAATTAACATACTTCCATAAATTTTGTGAAAATATTCTGTAGTAAATTCCGTATAAATTACTATAAAATTCAATTGAAACAATAAAACGCAGTCTTTGCTGATTCATTCTAAAACTAATACTGAGGTACAAGCCAATCTTTATTTTAGTGGCTGTTGCAAAAGGGTTTTACAACAATTATTGTACAATTAACTCTCTACTCTAATTACTACAAATCAACACTACGCTTCTTATCGTTCGGGTCCATTGCACACGAGTATAAATTTTACTCTTGTGCCCAAATTCTATTTATAAGCCAAAAAATTACACTAGGCTAATGGAGGTCTCTAACAATAATGTAAAACACCTGGATATTTATTTTTTGGGGTAAATATCAAGGTAAATATGTGTATTTTTGAGTTAGTTAGTTAGTTTTAAAAAAAATAAAATTTTTGGCGCACAGCAACAAAGGCTATTTGCGCCTAACGTATACATTTATTGACTCGGCAAACTTACAATTTCTGTTGATTAAAAATATAATCAAATTATAAAAATTGTATGTTAACTATCACACAGATTGGAATTCTTTTTTACTCAATTAAACTCTTAATGAAGTTAATAAATAATTATTTTAAACATATTATGATATTTCACATTTTTGTTCATTTTTATAATTAATACAATGTATTTAAAAATTGATGTGAAGTGTGAATTTTCACATATTTCTGGGTTTTGCAGGTATTTAGTAACTGAACGATGATTATTTGGGATGCCAAAACAAATTTTATGTCAAAATATTTTTTTATAAATTTTAATTCGAATGCCTAATACCATTATTTAAGTTTCTAAATATATGCAGTATTTTTTTTGTTATACAGCAAAGTTCATTAAGATTTTGAAAATTGCACCTATGGCTTCCATTCACTTCTTGCATCATATTTAAAAGACAGGAAACAGTTTGTTTACTTAAAGGGTATTAAGTCACAAGTTCAAACTGTTAAATATGGTGTCCCTCAAGGCTCTATTCTTGAACCTTTTCTCTTTCTAATTTATATTAATGATTTGTCTTCCTTCCTCAAAACTACAAACACAATATTGTACGCGGATGATACCACCATAATTTCAACTTCGAAGGACTTTGAAGAAACATTATCTTTAAATAACACCAATTTAAAACTTAGTCGTGAGTGGTTCACTGATAATAACCTAAGTTTAAACGCTCAAAAAACTCAGCAAATGATCTTCTCACTTCGATTGGCACATATGGAAAATCCAGAATCAATTAAATTCTTAGGTGTCCATATTGGTGTTAATTTTAGCTGGGAAGTTCATATAGATCATCTTGCTAATTAACTTTGCAAAGCAATTTTTTGTTTGCGTAATCTCAGGCATAGCGTGTCCCGTAATATTTTACTCACAGCATATCATGCACTCTTTCATAGTCACCTGTCCTACGCGATTCTTGCCTGGGGACACTCCCCCTTTTCACAGAGAATATTTTCTTTGCAAAGACGCGTTATTAGAATAATAGCTAACTTATCCTACAGATCAGACTGTAAACACAAATTTACTGATTTGAATATCCTTACCTTGCCGTGTTTATTTATATTTCAATGTCTCGTCTACGTACATTGCAACCTGATTAATTATGAACAGCAAAATCAAATACATGCTCATTTTACAAGAAAAAATGATATAATCAGACCAAAATACGTAAGATTGACCAAATCAAGGCAGTCCTTCAATTATTTTGGTATCTTATTTTACAACATACTCCCCTTGGCAATAAAGAAGTTAAACAACCAGCAATTCAAAAAGACCGTAAAAACATATTTAATAACTAAAGCATTTTATAACTTTGACCAATACCTCGCTGATAATTTTAATGATTAGTAATGTAATTTTGTAACTTTATTTTTAATGTTAAATTCAATGTATTATTGTTTATGCTATGTTTATTTGTAGTATTTTTCCCCATTATTACTTTTATTTATATTTCTGACGTATGTAAAAATATTTTGTATTTGTTAGTATTAAT
This sequence comes from Liopterus haemorrhoidalis, assembly GCA_963971575.1. Classification (NCBI taxonomy): domain Eukaryota; kingdom Metazoa; phylum Arthropoda; class Insecta; order Coleoptera; family Dytiscidae; genus Liopterus; species Liopterus haemorrhoidalis. The sequence continues at coordinate 19,162,661 of OZ020617.1, forward strand.
AAAATTATTATTATTATTATTATTGGTTGCTTACATCATAAGTCCCGCCCTTTGATTTCGTCAAGCATAGAATTAAATTATAATTTCAATACTTTCCACTGGTTATTAAATTTACGCTTTTAAAAATTAAATGCAACATTTACCAAATATAACTAGAATTTTAACAAAATAATTTAAACAAAATAAAAATGCAAAAAAAAACATAAAACAAAATCTCAACAGGATTCGAACCCTAGTTTGCAAGTTAACTTAAATTATTAAGCGTACGACAAATCCAACCACGCCACGAGAGCTACTGATGTGGTATGTTACACAACGTATTAAACCTCGTAATGTAATATATTTTTAATAATGGCAACAAAACAAATTTTAAATTAAAAAATTAAACATTTGATTCGTCACTTGTTAGTTACTTATCATTGCATCAATCATATCATAAGTAATATCAAAGGCAAAGCGGAGCCTTATATGACCGTCAATATTGAAGGTCGAAATTGGGAGACAGTCAGCACCCACCATAACGTAGCATTAGTAATTATATCTCAAAACCTACCTTTGAACATTTGTAGTGTAATTGAAAACTAACATTTTAAACTTTGTTGCTAATCCTCCTAATTAATTGGAAAAGGTAATACAATTTTATTATGCTGCAGTGTACTTTATATATTTATTACTTTCATTCAGGTTTTTAATCATTGTAAAACATTTGCCCAGTTAACTATATATGTTACAAACTTCTAAAGTGACAGCACTATTTAGTTTAAGACCCTATAAAACACTTAATGTTATTTTATATGGTTGTATAATGTAATAGACGTATCTAAGGACTATCACATTAAGTATTTATGCTCCTTCAGAACTTCCTATTAACTTTCCTGCTAGTTTAATCGAGTTTACAGTAATAATGTGTTAATAGCACTATTAATAATACTTAAAATATGTTTGCTGCTTAACACCAAGTATGTTACACATACAAATATATAAACGGAAGGGAGAAAGTACCTTTATGGAAAAGTAAACAATGAAGAAATTCACACACTGTCACCTTATTATTTATTATTTTTTCTATCAAACTATCCGCTGTATTTTCTCTCTTCTTAGAAACTGGCAGTAAGGTTGACTTTTTCATATTTAGCATGTGCCATATTCACTGTAATCATCTGTTTTTCATTTATACTTGGCTTTGAGTGCAGTGCTTGGATTGACTTATTCCTTCATCGAATCATGTTTACAGCACAAGAGGCAGACTAATAATTTTGTAAACAATTGAAATTAAAAAAAAAAAAAAAACAATTGTTTCTAGAACTTCACCAATAATGGGACAAAAACTGTATAATGCGTATCCACTACAACTAAAAGATATTTTATATCACCATTGTCAATCTTATTATACTGGATATGCCTTGACTAGCGATTCTAGGATAAAAATGTGTAATATCTTGTAGTGTAGTGTCGTATTGTAATGCCCCATCATATAAACCCTGTCAAATCCTTAACAAATTATTACCTACATCTATCAAGTTTCAACCACAGGTCACAGTAAAAAATAGCCAAGATCTAGTTGAGAAAATTTCACACCATAAATTCGTACCCAAAGGTATTTTGGTTTCTTTTGACATTGTCAGTTTGTTTACTTCTGTCCCTATAGAACAACTTAAAATTATAATAAACAAAAAACTGGATAACACACCCGAAAGCGACGAGTTAAAAATAATGCGATTTTTAACTCGTCGCTTGTTTAGAACAGAATTATTTCAAATTTGATGACTTAATCTACCATCAAACAGATGGACTACCTATGGGGTCACCTCTTTCGCCCCTATTAGCAGACATATTTATGGATGATTTTGAAAACTTAATTTTCAACTCTAATAATTCCCTTAAAAAACATGTTTTGTGGTGGTTTAGATATGTGGACGATATCATTTGTTTTTGGACTGGTACCGATAGACAGTTGGATTTATTTTTTAACAACCTTAACAAATTTAACCCCAAAATACAATTTACTATCGAAAAAGAATTCGACAATAAAATTAATTTTTTGGATCTCACTATTACACATAATGATAATAACTTCTCTTATAGCATATATAGAAAACACACCTGTACAGATACAATCATTTCTATATCATCATTTCACCCTTACAACATCAAGTTATCAGCACTTTATAGTTACCTCCATAGATTAATAAATATTCCCATGTCCCATGAAGATTATAATACAGAATTAAATACTATTTTACAAATAGCTAAATATAACGGTTATAGCCCCTCCATAGTTTTCAAAATTCTCAATAAAAACATAAACAACGCCTTTTAAAATTTTTTTTTCGCTATGATCATTCTCCCCAAGATAAGATATATAGACGTATTCCTTTTATAGGCCACAGTAGTTACAAAATAGCTAACCAATTAAGAAAACAGAATATTCAGGCAGCTTTTCATAATAAATTTTCTTTAAAAAGAATGTTAGTTAACAATAAAATTAATAATAAAAACTTTATGCTAAGTAGTGGCGTATACGAAATCAGCTGCAACGAATGTGATTTTATTTATTAGGAAAAACAGAGAGGAACTTCAATATTAGAATCAAAGAGCACATGAGCGCATGGCGTCTCAACAAAATACATTCAATCAGTTATGTATGTGATCTATTTATTCTGAAGATGACTTTGTAAGTCAAAATACGTATAAATACAGTAAATAAATTTTTTGGAACAATAAACCGAGTGTTTTTTTTTTTAAACTTTTTTTTTAAAAAATAAGTTTAAATAAATAATTAATTTTTTTATGCAATGTAAATTATTTGTTAAAATACATTTTTTTGTAAGGTCTGTGACTCGGTTGGAAGAGAATATACTATTCTACTAAATGGTCTTAATCTTAAAAATTGTTGAAGATTGAAATAACTTCTTTTACCTAGACTTATTTATTTATTTATTTATTTATTTATTATTATTACTAAGCAGATACATATACAAAACATAATATTTATATATAAGATCTTAACTTATTATAACAATAACAACTTATATTATATCTACTTATTTCTTCTATAAGATCAATTGATAGATTAACACTTCGTCTTGAACCTTATTTGAAATAATATTCAAATTATTTGTATAAAAAACTTAAAACCATTCAACTGTAAGCCATAGTTACGTATTTAAATTAAATGGTAAAAATTCTGAAGTGTTGTCTAAATTTACCTTTGGCTGATAAGCAATAAACTAATAGTTAATTTATGCATTGTTGCATTAATTTATACATTAATTTTGTTGACAGCTTTCCTAGATAAACTACATGCATTATCGGGTTACACAAATACGCAACCGCGATTGTGTTGTAACATTAATAACAAAAGTCACATTTAGTGGTATTTATACCACATGTCGAGAACATAATTATTGAAATATTACCTATTTCACTGATAATATAAATAGAAATACTCGTGTCTGTACGTTTTAGGTAGTCATGCAAATGGGAAAATATATACGGGGTTTGGTAAAAAAATAATACAAATGCATTGTGCACCTAGTAAGTAGAAAAGAGGCATACCAATCCGATGTGATGCAGCTGCTATTTGAAAGTTGTTTGCCGTTCACGCACCTCGAATGGTTTCTTGAGCCCAGAATACAAATTTTTGGGGACTCAGAAGCCATAATTTGTTCTTGGGGCGGGCTCAGGTTTTATAACAAGAAAAAATGTGTTTTAATGCTGGGAGGGGGGGGGGGGCTCATGCCTGTTGGCCCTGGGTACGCTAGGCACTAATAATACCTATAAATACAAATTCCGAGCAATATAAATTTCAGTTAGTTTCCCCCCATCCTTTCCCTTGCCGGCGCCGGTTATGATTTTTGGTGTCTATAATTTCACCAGACCCGAGAAAATATTTGAAGAATTCGGTTTAAATATATCTAACGACAAATATTATTTGTATGTATGAAGGTCTAAAAATTATATCAATAACTTTTTCTTTGGGCACTATCAGCTGGGTTGTCATTTGGCCTCACATTAGTCTCTATCTTGATCAGTTAATTGTCAAATGTCAAAAAATATTTATATGTTAGATAACCTAAAATATATATAACTGCGTAAAAACAAATTATATGGAGAATTTTCTCCATAAAATCTACGCCAAGAATATAAATAAAAGTCTAAATATGTAAATAATAACAAAATATACGAAAAAGAAAAATAATATATATTTCCAATGTACGACACTGAACATCTGGCAACTTGCAACGAAAAACAATATTTTAACATTGTAATAGGGATGACGTTCTAAACCAATCCGAAGCAAGGACAAACAGCTCCTATCTTCTTACATTTTTCTAAGGTGACATAGAGCATAGTTGTCTATATCAACTGTGGCGCTGTTTGTATTCTGTGCGATATTAGTGTCATCTAATAGCACATCGAGAAATTGTGAAAACTGTCCAAAGTTGTATATCCCTATGTCATTAGCGTGGTAGTAACGCTCTTATAAGAGTGTTATAGAAAAAAAAAAAAAATGTTATAGAATTATCTACGGAAGTCACAAGATATTGTAATGTTTTCGCGAGCCCACGATAGCACATCGAATGGTAGCCAACGGAACCTTTTCTAGCGGGTTCCGGTACCGGTTTTGGTTCTTAAAATTTTAAGTTTAACACTCTATGGGTATTTGAATTATATAAAGGAAGAAATATTGTATATTAGTTTAGAAGCTTTTTATTATTTAATTTTTTTATTTTTTTTTTATTTTGACAACATAAAAATAATTGAAAATCAAAAACGTAACTTCCAAGACGACCACCGGCACAACTTCACTCCACTTATTGTCGACTGTTCTACAAGGTGTCTCAAAAGAAATTTTATATTTAGTGGATCGATTAAAAAAAAAGTAAGCCGTATATAGAAAAAATGTTTATTAATTATTAAAATACACTTTTTGGGGATTTATTTCTTAAAAATAATATCGTCTAAATGTAGACCCTCTCGTTCTCGGCACTCATTTAATCCTACAGTAAAATTACGTATGACGTCTCGGCAGGTGGACTCAGGGATGTCTGCCCTTTCGTGACGGATATTTTCTTTCAAATGCGCCAGTGAAGTCGGTTTATTGGCGTAAACTTTAGATTTAAGATAACCCCATAGAAAAAAGTCCATAGGGGTTAAATCTGGACTGCGTGAAGGCCAATTTATGTCACCTCTCCGGGAGATCAATTTGCCTGAGAAAATTTCACGAACACGTGGCAGAGACATATTGGACGTGTGTGAAGTTGCTCCGTCCTGTTGGAACCATGTTCTTTGGTTATAGCCAGGAATGTTTTGCAGTTCAGGTACCAAGAAGTTGTCTAACATCTCCACATAACGCTCTGAATTCACTGTAACTGCACGCCCCCTTTCGTCTTAAAAAAAGTAAGGGCCGATAATTCCTCGCGCCGACATCGCAGCCCATACGGTCACTTTAGGCGAATGTAGGTGTTTCTGATGTTTGCGTTTCGGATTCGTTGCACTCCAGTAGCGGCAGTTCTGCTTATTTACGTGGCCATTAAGATGAAAATGAGCTTCATCCGAAAACAAAATGTTGGTAAACATTGAAAATCGCTCAATCACCTGATTTACGAAATTAAACCTCTGACTGGCATCTTGGGGCTTTAATTCTTGCACCAATTGAATTTTGTAGGAGTGCAGCTTTAGGTCTTTGTGCATAATGCGATGTAATGATGATCTATGCACATTTAAAGCACTTGCGCGCTTCCGAATTGAAAGGTTCGGGTCGTCACGAACAGACTGATTAACATTCTCCACGTTTTCTACCGTTCTTGATGACCTAGGTCGCCCGGATTTAGATTTATCCAGCGTTGTACCAGTCTCTTCAAACTTTTTAACCCAATGTCGAATGAGAGGAATGCTTGTTGCATCATTTAAGTGGCGAAAACCTCGAATACTGCAGAATTTTCTACGCGCTACAGTCGCCGAATCACCGTTTTTGTAAAACTCTCGCACGCATAACGCGCGGTAGCTCCCGAGAAGAGCCAGGCTACAGATTGACATAACCCCCGCGCCCCTCGGATACGTTGCGTTGACGCAGTAGATAGATAGATAGATAATAGTTTATTCATGCCTTTCGGCCTTGAATTAATACATTAATTTTCCCAAAATACTGTTTGTGTGATATCACATTCAATAATATAAATAATAATAAATTTCTAACAAAATAACAATGATTACATCAAAATTAAACAAAAATTCTAATATTCAAAACAAATACGTGTTCTGGCTCATTGGGCTGCGCTTCCTAGTATTTTCTTGTTTTTCTCTTTTAATACTTCTCTTCTTTGGATAACCTCCTTCATCCACAGATAGCCACTACCTGCCTCGTCCAACACTCTGTGTATATCCCTTCGTTCTTCTCCTATTCCACTGCAGGACAGTAGGTGTTCTATCGTCTCGGTGGTTTCCCCGCATGTTCTGCATGTTTTTTCACCTTCAGTTCTCCAGAAGAAGTTAGCCCGATCTTCATTGCCACACCGGAATCTGGCGACGGAAACTGCGTTGACGCAGTAAACTAAATAAATATAAAATTTCTCTTGAGACACCTTGTATATAAAACCCCAAATTCAATTCCAGTTTGTATTTGAATGCATAATCCATTGCACTTGTATTTCTTATTTTTGTTCTTGATCTAGTATTATCTACGTCTATCACTTCTAGTTACAAACAACATTTTTTGTCTGTACACACCTCTCTGGCATACATTTACGGCCTTGATTTGTTTTTTTATTTAGCGTCCAGTTTTGTGCTCCATAGGTTAGAATGAATCAAATAAATGAGTGGACAGGATTATCAGCAGGATATAATAGAAAAAATCCTAGTATTCTCATGAGATTTTACCCCGGAACAAATCTCTCCTCAACTTCTCTCTATAAACTAGGCAAATGGGATGCATATCTACAAGCCATTCATTTTTGAGTTCAACTAAAAGTCAGGGGATTCGTTCTCTCTACGAATCCATTTGAAGTAATGTTAACACGGTCTACCCGTTTGAACATATAACCTCCAACAGTGACAATGACGGATCTTGGTATGGCGTTACGGTAACGTGCGTAACACATCTTAGGCGGGAACGTTGATAAACGATTACGTGTATCAACATCGTGAGGCTTGTGCTTATTTATTAAGAGCTAACTCGCTGACATTTGTAGATATTTTTATCTGATTCAGTTTGGTCCTTTCACATGTTAAAAATATAGATAAATAATTTCTTCATTACTCAAAGTTAACTGCACATTTATCTCTACATTTTAAGATCAAATTTGATTGGTAGCGACAAGTGTATTGGCAAGGGACAGTATTATTAGTCGATAAGAGATAGGACTTCTTAAAAATGCTTAAGCTTTCTTAGGTATCATCAAGAAACTCTTATACAGTCTGTTTGGCAGAAATTGTGGTCAATGGGATTGCACCTAGAGAATTGGAATTTAGCATGCATATACTGTTCTTTGGTTCGTATATAGGAAAAATACTGATACCTCTAAAAAACCAATTGCATTTATATGAAAAATATCAACATTAACTTGCCAATATATATTTTTTTTAGTTACTTTTAGTTATTTTTATGAGAAAATCATTTTGATACAAATTTATCATAATTTTATTTTTGAGCATTTATTTATAAAAAACTAAGCCTTTGTTTAAATACAACCTGGTTGTCTATTTTTATGAACCTTTTCGAGATTTTTTCTTTATTTTTAAATTTTTTAATTAGACCACTGTAGTGATACTGATGAAATACACCTCCTTGCTTCGTTAGTACATCTGTTCTGTTTTGGGAATACATTATTAATTAATTTATTTGTGCTCGTTCATGCAAGTGTTCTTTTTATTTTGACGTTTATTTTAGTCTAGATAAGTTACAAACGTCGCAAACCGAGCGGCAGGTGTCAGTACGGTCCTGAACAGAATAATGCCCAACACAGGTGGACCTAGGGCTTACAAACGGAAGCTATACGGTCACATTGTGCAATCGGTCACGCTATATGCGGACACAATATGGCCGAAGGCGCTATTAAAGGAGAACCATCGCAAGAAGCTAGCCGCAGTCCAAAGAATAGTGCCGATTTGAGTATGCAGTGCATACAAATCCGTCCCTGAGGAGGCAGTCTTAGTCATCTCAGGTCTGCTCCATATCGATGTGCTTACTAGAAGCAGAACCCCCACAAAGGAGACTTGTGAACACCCGTACTGAAAAATAATCACGCGTGAGACAAGAATAGCAGAAGAGATGGGATGCAAGCACCAAAGGCATGTAGACACAAAGTCTCATACCAGACATCGAACTATGGGTAGGGCGGAAACAAGGTGAAACCAACTACTTCCTTACACAGTTGCTCACTGGACATGGATGTTCCCAGTCCTATCTCAAACGGATTAAGGAGGCTGAGGACAGCTTATGTGTTTTTTTGTGAAACAGCAGAGGACAACGCTGAACTTACCTTTTTTCGGTGCCCGGAATGGATGGAAGACAGGAATGAGATGACCGAAGTCCTAGGAAGCGTCCCACCTGAGACTCTAGTTGGTATAATGCTGGCAGGGGAAGATAGCTGGTCAGCAGTTGAGACCTACAGCAAAAAGGTATTAAAGAAAATGAGACTGCGGAGCGGGAAGGGCAAAATGCATGAGATAAGGGTACTCAGATTATACCTAGATGGAGGAGGCACCCTGAAGATATGTTTCCCTAACAGTTCCGTTGTGTCCTCCGGAAAACACATGGAGGAGGTTTTTAGTCTGTAGAAATCCGACAGTACCAAACAGCGCGGGGCTGCTTCGTCTCTTCAGAAGATTTTCCCCCATCCCCCGTAAAAAATAGATAAGTTAATGGGCTATGGCTAATAGCTGGATATTCTGTGAGCAAACAAAATATCTAAATAACTGCAGTACCAATGCTGATGATAATCTGTCGTTATATCCAAATACAATAAATCCCATTGATCTTATTTTTATATAAAGTTGCTTACAAGATTTACATTTTTTATTTTCCCCGTAAGATTTGTTATTTTTATTGCCTGATTTTTCATAACACTAGATTTATCGGGAACCCATTAATGGCTTAATATGAGCACTTACTGTCTAAAATTGTGTACCACCAACCAATCACATTAATTATATTTATATTTAATTCCACTGCACTTAAGATTATATCTGTTGTCAAAGGCAAAAATAACAAGCTACAGTTGGACATGCAAATACATAGTAGTCATACTACCTACTATCTACTACCTACTACTAGCTAGCAGGCTATCATCCGTACGTTAAAATTTGTCTGAATATTATGTTTATATTTGCACGTTTTTAGTACTTATGTTAAAAATTGTAAATCGCTGTGTAAAAATATTTTAAAATGAGTTTTTCTCGGTTACCTAAGAGGGCAGAATAGAATTTTATTTAACAAGTATATAAAGGAAGCTATAATTCCTAACTTGAAGTTTACTACTCTAGCCGTAGGCGAGTCTTGTAATCATCCGAGTGTAACATAGCCATTATATGTGAGTCAAATACAATCTTTTATCTACAACTATACAGTTTTATCATAGGATATTAGTAAAGAAAAATAATTAATAATAATATAATAGGTTTCCAACGCCTAGATAGGAGTATTGGGTCAGAGAGGTTCTCCGTTTCTAGACCGCCGGCCATAAATGTGTAAGCCACGTGGTCAGAGTTTTCAACTGATCCTATTATCACTGTGTAAACAGGTACTCATTATAAGTATTAAATACCTGAGGCTGAATCCATCCCAGAGCTGATTGAGCAATATCGGAAAATAAAAATCTGAAGGAGGTGGAAAAATAATACATTTAATTTAAAATTACGGAAACTCTGAGCGTCAGTTGTAAAACTTCAGATCTGACGTCATCAAGATGGCTTACCATCAGCTGATTGTAATCTACAACAATGTTTAAAATTATTATATGTTATGTTGTATTTTATATTTTTATATTATGTTATATTTTATTTGAATGTTTAATTTATTCTAATTATAAAGATGAGTTGTGTGAGGTGCAAACAACCAAACTTATAAAAGAGAAACTTGCAGTGTATATAAATCCTTCATTATTCATGGATGAACATGCATGCGCGTTTCATTATACACTGCGTGCAATATGAGTGCGTGAATGCATTCATTATTTATAGTCCTACATAAAAGATGTTTTTAAGTATCTTTACATACTTATATTTATATAAATACAATATAGCTCACAACAAAATTGCATTTCTCTTATTTGGTACGATTTTTAACAACGTTTTTTCAACGTTTCATACAAGGAAATGCATTGCTGTTCTGTTTTACAACTATATTGGAGGTCAGATTGTAGGTTAATCAGAGTTGTTGGTGAAATTGGTTGTATGTAAACTGAAAACGATAATTCCGCATTATATTGTCCTGTTTGTATCTCTTTTATATGTTGGTACACTATTTATACTATTTAAATTTCAAATAAGTACGTTTTATATGTATTATGTAAACATAATAGGCAATAAATTGTGACCTTATTCGCTTTATAAAAAAAATGTCTATGTGCCATTTCACTTGTACACAAAAATAGTCAATAAATACTAACGTAGGTAATATAATTTGTCGAAAAGCATTATGGTAATCACAGTCCTACTGTTCAAATATTTGCTCACGGTTGACAATGATAGAGAAACCCCTTTCTCATTCAATTTCCTTTAGAATAAATAGTAAGAATAAACTTTGACTGACATTTGTTGTATCTTTTGTTACAGTTCAACTTCGTTGGCAAACTACTAGGCCCGAAAGGTAATTCCCTGAAGAGACTTCAAGAAGACACCATGTGTAAAATGGCCGTCCTAGGAAGAGGATCCATGAGAGACAGGCACAAGGTATGCGACTTGAATTTTACTTAACTGATGATTGAAATCATTTGAGACTTGTGAATGTGTCACATTTCGCCTCGTTTCACGAAACTGACGGCGTAATTTATTTTTAAAATAGGGTATTTCGAGTTTACGTGTATAAACATAAAGTTATGATGTATTTTATGTTTGAAAGTTTAACACCTTAATAATTTATTTAGGAGGCGTTTAAACAAAAAGGTCTTGATGCATAAAATTTTCTCCGCTCTAAATTTTAGGTGTTTGTTCATAAAATTACAACTGTACAATTTACAAAGAGATAAAATGAACAAATTTTCATTTGTTAGACTCTATTCATTTGGAGAAATGTATAATATCATTATGCAGAAAACAATTCTGTAATCAATAATAATATTTATTTTCACGATTAGTAATAACAGGTACAAATAAGACCAATTACAAAAAACAAAACAAAAACATTTATATACAATTTGAAAAAATAAATATTTATATCCCGAGGGACAGGCACCACTGTGAAACAAAAGATCAGTGCGTGGCGATAACTTAAGAATTGAAGTTTACAAGTTTGCAGAGTACAGAAAATAAATAAATATTACAGTATTGCAATACAAAATACAGTATTAAAAATCCAGTAATCCAGAATCTAAGCAATATCAAGCATTCATTTAATTACATTAAAGCTGAGTTGCTAAATTAATATTATTTCGATATAAATATATACTAAGATTATTATAGACTTTGCTAGCAAAAAAAGTATAATAGCATTTTGATTTTGTTTTCCGAAACAATTTCGAGACGGCCTGGTGTGCTACTATGTGTCTGGTAGGATAAGAATGACTCGGACATCAATGCTGTAGAAATGTTATTTTAAAAATTCTAGAAATATTTAGATGTGTGGTAAATTGATTATTTATTACAATGACGAAGTAAAATATTTATACTATGATTTCTATTTCTTGGATTTAGGCCTGGTCTTTACACCTTCAGGTAAACCTCTAGGTAACTATCTGACAGATAAGGTTATCTGGAACTTATCTGCTGAATAAATCTCAAAACCAATCAGTGAATTCAATACGTCAGTTTCATTATCCGTTAGATAACTATCCGATAGATAAATTTATATTGAACGACGGGACGACATTTATACAGCACAGAAAGTATCACATAACCTTATCTGTCAGATAGTTACCTAAAGATTTACCTGAAGGTGGAAAGACTGGGCCTTAACAAAATATAATTGTTAATTGATAATTAAGATTAATGATGGTATAACCCTATAATCTATATTAATAAAATTGGAGGCTGTATCTGTTTTTTTTTTTTTGTATATACAGTATTGGCCATAAAGATAGCAATTTTTGATAATCCTCTTATAATTTTATTCTATTCAATATTTTTAAAATTAAAAAAATGTAATTCTTACCTTTAACAATCCTCTACATATATTATAGTAAAATATTTAATTTTAATAGTAAATTCTATATTATTTTATAGTATTTAATATTTTTACTTGGACATAAAGATAGCAACTACTCTTAAAAAATCTTTTTTTTTTATTAATTAAGAAAATGAATTATTATTAACAGATCATTTTTAATATTTTGTATAGTAACCACCAGTATTTATAACTTCCCGACATCTTTTCGGCATTGATTCTAATAATTTCGTGATCATTTCATTATCAATATTAGACCAGGCACCCTGCAAAGCTTTAAACAAATCTTCAATACTTGAATGCGTTTTGTTTCTAATCTTTCTGTCGACAATCTCCCAAAGGTTTTCTATTGGATTTAAATAGGGTGACTGTGACGGCCAAGTCATTACGTTAATTTTTGAATCCTCGAACCATTTTTTGACCAACCTCGAAGAATGTTTTGGGTCATTATCATGCTGAAAAATATGTTTTAAAGGCATGAACTCATCAGAATAAGGTTCCATAACATTCTGAAGGATGTCTTTATATTTAAATCGATCCATTATTCCTTCAATGTGGTATAGAGGACCCATACCATATCTCGAGAAACAGCCCCATACCTCTGCCATGTTTAACTGTTGGCAAGGTGTATTTTAGGACTAATCTTTTATTAGCAGGCCTCCTAACGTAACTTACACCACCACTTTTAAACAAATTGAACTTAGATCACTAAAAATAATTTTTTTCCATTGATCCACAGTCCAGTCAATATGATTTTTAGCAAATTCTAATCGGGCCTTCACATTCTTTTTGGATAGTGGTTTTTTAACAGGACGGCGACTAAAAATACCCTCACTAACTAATCTTCTACGAATAGTTCTTGTTGAGATGTTTTCTTGATCCATTTGTGGTAAAAGGCGCAAAATTTTCTCCGATGACAGAAAGGGGTTACTGGTAGATAAATAAATAATTTTTTTATCAGTTCGTTTTGTAGTTTTTCGTGGCCGTCCTGGGATTTTTGAAACTTCAAACGTACCTTCTTCTCGAAATCGTTTTATAATTCGCGACACAGTAGATTTATGAACATTTAAATTTTGTGAAATCACATTTTGCAGCAGCCCGTCTTTAAAACCAGAAAATTATTAAGTTTCTAATTTCACTTGAAACAGTTTTACTACGACCCATGATTGGCAAATGTAAACTGAAATATTACTTGTGCACTACATATTATTTATGGATAAAACCTGCATATAACAAGAAAATTCAAGTAGTTGCAATATTTTTGTCAAAGCAAAAATGAAGAAATAATTTATTATTAATCTGTAAGTCAGATTATTTGACTATTGATTGATGCAACAGACAAAATATGATTAAATTATAGAACTAAGAGTATTTATTTTCCAACATTATTATTAAAATTTGAAAAATTGAAAAATGTTAAAAGTTGCAATCTTTATGGCCAATACTGTATATATACATATATCCGCCTAGTAATTTTAATTAGTTTCTACAAAGGACAGATGTTTATATGATGATATCTGCAACAAAAGTGATAATAGAGTAAAACTAGGATTCGAAAATTGGTTATATGGCATCTCAAAATTTTCATCCATGGGGTTAAAACTTTATACTGGAAAAATTAAAATATCTCGCTCATTATAAACTTAACAAAATTGTATATAATCTTTTTGTTCAATGCATTTTTTCAATTGGATGAATATTTGGGAAGTTAGACACCCTAAAATTTTTAGTCTAGTACTAGACAAAAAGTAATTTTTTTTCGGTTTAGGCCGAATCGCTTATTTTTTGACCGCTGGAAGCTAGAGCCATCTATGTCATTTCTTCAGTTACAATATCTCCCTGGTTACATGGAAACAACTGACAGTCAAACATTTATAATTGTAACTAGCAGTATACCCGCTGCTTCGCTACCGAAAAAAAATAGTCTTAGCCCGCTTAGATCGGGCCCATTTCGAAATCGGTTAAAGATTGGTTGCTTCGAATCGTTTTACATTCAAATATATTTATTTGTTTTAATCTACCATTGTATTAATATGTGCTTCTTATACAAATAATTTAAGTACGAACTTCTTTGTAAACATCTTGTAGTGCAAACATTTAGCAACAAACATAAGTGTAGTTGTGCTAACCCAGGAAAATGCCACATAAAATGCCCATGTGAGAATCACTCATTGCCAAAGGCACCGCCGGTCACGTGAAGCATTTTATCTTGCACCTTACGAAATTATTTATTATAATTTTTATGATATTTATTATAATTACTCCGTGATTTTTCCTGATTTATAAATCGTACCTATATAGATCAGAGCACTTTTTTTCGTTAGTAAATATTCTTGCCACTGAAGTAAGTTTTCTTCGTATTAATTTAGGGGGTTACAATAATTTTCAATAGCGAATTTAGCGTTGTAATTGTCGTCAAAAATGAAAATAAAGAAAATTGTGATATATACCCTCGGGAACATTTTTGTAGCAATATTAAACCCAAAATTCGTTAATATATATTTTGAATATGTGTATCTTTTATAGTTTTTTTTTATAATTTGGAAGATTTTTCCGACTTAAAATCTTTCCAGACAAATTTTCAATACGCTGTTGCAAATAGTACTAAAATCGGTTTATCCGTTTTTAAGTTTTAATACATAAACCGATTCTAAACAGACGCCTTTGTGCCAATAAAGCCGCATTCAGAGCTCTTAAATCAATAGCTTATGCACTGTAGCTTATGGACTGTTCACTGTCACAAGTTTGTCATATGATAAGACGTGAAACCGTTCAGACCAACAAATTTAATTTAAACTTATAGCTAGTGAGATGTTTTAATGAGACAGACATATAAACACATTGGCTATCGCATTCTATCAATGACACAGTAGTTATCGAATGCTTTTACATAACCTAACATATGTCATCATTAACAAATCTTGCTCAAAATTACAGTGGGCAGTAAATATGATCAATTTAAGTAATTAGGTAGTTAAAATCTAAAACAACAGAATTATAAGAACGATAATATATATAAAATATTTTACGAAGCTAAATAGTTGGTTTCAAAATTCACAGATGGAGGGCTATTCGTAACGTACTAATTTATAACAGATGTGAGCGGTACATGGAACGGTAAAATAATGCATTAAAGCATAACTCAGACCGATACAACGCACAGTCTATAACTCGTTAATTTAAAGAGGTCTGAATGCTGCTTAAGAAATGAAACAGGCCACTTGAAGGGTTTTATAAATAACCTTGAATCTAGATTTGCCGTTTATGGGTTGATCATAGCAAAATACTGAACTTTGTTTTTGTACATGTGTATGGGTAACCTTTGTAACCAAAAACCAAGTCGATATATCATTATAGATCTGAGATATTGAGGGATCCGAGAAAGAAACATTCCACCACATTAGGGGTCGAATTTAAAAAAATTCTGTCTTAATAGGTGCTCACATCATGGAAGGAACATTCCATCCTCCGCGAATTTTATGTTTCTATGTCCAGGGGACGTTCTATTGAATAAAAAATACCAATTTACCCTTTTAGGGTTGAAAATTTAAAAGAAAACTGTCAAAAAGTTTCTAAAGATTTTAAAAAGACACCTATATGCCAAAACACAATGTTATAACTGAACATACATAGGAAATACGAAGGGTTCTATAATTCACTCCGAATGCATAATAAATTTAACCCTTTAAGGGTTGATTAGAACAAAATCCTGAATTTAGTTCTTAACATTTGTATGTGTAACCTTTGTAAGCTAAAACTAAGTCAATATCTCATTGGTCCTAAGAGATATTTGAGGAATCCCTGAAATCACTTTACAGCCCCTTAGAGGTCGTATTTCGAAAATGCCCTTCTTAGTGATCGCTTACGACATGGAGGAAATATACTCGAATTTCATGTTTCTAGGTCTAGTGATTTGGGCTGGACGTTGATGAGTCAGTCAGGTCTTGTATTTATATACATATATATGAAAAATATAAATGATATACCTATATACAGAAGAAGATTAAACAGAAAAGATTTGTTTATTTATTTATATTATTGATATTGTAACAACTTCTGTTATATGCATGTTTAATGTTAAGTCAATATTAAGAGATATTTCAAGTTTATAAGTAGCGCTCCCTCTGTCCCCCTAAATATTCGGAAGCTACACTAAACAGAAAATAATCGTTCTTCAATCAAAACAAATTGTCTTTATAAATTTTTGATGTAAAGTATATAATAAGCGAGATATTTCCAGTCTTTTAATTTTAGCACCTCCCCCCATCTCCCTTCCCCAACTTCTCAACCAATTGAAAAATTTATAGGATAACATATATTTGTTATTTTATTTTAAACAGCTTTTCTCATGTGCGTAAAAAATTGCTTATAATAATATAAGCAATACAAAAATTGCTTATAATAATATAAGCAATTTTCCTGTCTTAAGTCTACGTCTTAAGTGATACAATTTTTTTTTTCTTCCGGTTTTCGGTTTGCCTCCTTATATTGACTGCATTTCATACCTATATACCAAATTTCAACTCGGTACATACAGATTTTCTGTTATATAGTATATATAAAAGATTTTACTATTATATTTAAACATTTAAATAAAAGAATAGAAAAAAAAATTAAATAAAAATAACAAAGTTCATAAAAATGCCCAAAAATAAAAAACCAGAAAACAGGTACTCCACTTCAGTCTCGCTATGCATACACTAATAATAATTTTTACTAAATACTTATCTGAATACAGAAATATTTTCACCTATAGTAAAGTGAATCGCACCGAACGATATTAACCGATGTTTCCCGAACTTAGTATAGTTGTCCAAACAACCATTGAAACGAAATTCCCGCGATCTCGCTGAACGCATCATACATACTTCAATGGTCCAATATAATTAAAAACAAAATTATTAATTTCTCGTTTCTGATGGGACTTTTTTGAAATTTTCGATTTTTCTAGTTATGATGAAAGCATTCCCTACCTGTATGCAAAATTTCAACTCGGTAGCATATCTGGAAGTGGGTTAGAATTTCCGGACATAGCCACAAATATTGTCTTTTATATATAAAGATAATTGTTCCATTACCATAAATTATCCAATGTAAATAAATAAATTTAATTTTTCTAATAAAAGTTATTTTTGGTCGCCCAAAAATATAATGTGCACCTTTGTCAAAAAGATCTTTTTCGTCCTTATCTGCCTGAAGTTTCCGGCCTTCAAATTCAGATGTGGCCGAAAAAAATCTACTTTTTGACCATGGTACACAAATAACTATTTGGTTTTGTGCATTTTTTCAAGTGGAAGAGTAGTAGAGTAAGAGAGTAGTGTTAGGGTGTACTTCTAACACTAAAATCTGGAAAATTTCACTTATTATTTACATTATATCAAAAATGTAGGAAAAACTATATTTAGAATGGAGACATTTTTTACCGACCGCCAACATATATAATTATACATATATAATATCAACATATATAATCACACATTGTGATCATACCGATTTTGACATTTCGATATTTCGATGGACCTCTACGAATTGAGTTCCTGACATAACGTTTTGACTATTTTTAGCATGATGTCTGTCTGCCTGTATGCCTGTCTGTCGGTCTGTATACACGTGCAGAGCAAATTAGGCGCAAAGGATATTTATGAAACTTCATATTTAAGCTTTTGACATAAATTAGGAACGAGTTGATCAACTTTTGGTAAAAATCGGTTAACTAGAAATGGGAGTTTACTCGTGTCGGTTTTAAGATTTTTTCACAACAGAGAAATATTTTGAAAAACATTATTTAACAAAAGTTGCTAACATAAAAGCAATAACTAACAACTTTTGTTTGAGACATAAAGCAGCATAAATTAAATACTTTGTGATGGCAGTCGGTCCTGTGGTGGCCAGAGCCGATTTTTTTTTTTTATATTCAATACAGTTTTTAATAAGAAGATTATTTAGGGAGCTAAGGGGAATGTTACCTATGAACTAGAAATATCTCACTTCAATGAGCGATGTATAATTTATTTGTATTAATCAGAAAATTTGATGCGTAATTTGTGGGTAAATTGTCATTCCATCCATCATATCATATGTATTATCAGTTTGATGAGCGCTCTGCCTAAGGGTATCAATATCTAGAGATTGTCATTTACGCTTTGTGGACGACAGTATTAATAGCAACAAGTGCAGTTATATCGAAACTATACTAATTGCATTCAGTAGAACAAGACAAAAATAAAGTCCGCTACTTCGGAATACATTAATAAATGGACTGCTTTTAAAAATGCCACGTCACATAAATGACTTGGGACAAAATTAAACTAGGGAAAGAAAAACTAGGAAGTAGATATAAATAGAAGAATTTAGAGTGGACAGTTTTGTCGAAACTATCCCATATCCTATACAACTAAAAATTTCTTCTCAAACTAATGGTTGAAGTTTTTGATTTCTCTCAAAAAAAATAATAATATATATATATATATATATATATTTGTATTTCTAATATTCCGTTCCAATATTATAGTAGTAAAAGTTATTGGGAGTAGCGGTGGAGAAAAGTAAACTCAATATTTACTCATACCCGATATTTCGGTCTAAATTTTTAGACCTTTTTCAAGGGCTGAAAATTTTATTTAAATTAATACAATGTGTTATACAGAATTGTGCAACTTACAGTAAAATCTAAGAGTCTCCTCTGATGTATAATTTGGTAGAACTCATAAAATTATATTTAAAAAAAAACAAAATAAAATTAAACATTAAAATAAATATCACAGCATAAAATCACAAAAAATCGTTGGTACAGATAATAAAAATTTTAAAAGTAAAATTAGGCAGTTTTATTGGTTGGTCAAAAAATCAAACGTGTCTCTTCTTATTCTTCTGTTCAAAGTTTAGGCGCGATCGCTACATGTTAATGTAGATCGCTATCAATACCGTAGATCTTATTGATATTGTAGTCGATAATGCAGGTCCTTACTTTTTACAGGTGTCCGTGGTTTATTTGTAAACATTTATTAACCTATATCTTTTTTGGAGATGTGTAATTCTCTCCTATAAAAGATAAAGAAAAAACAAAAAACAAGCGGAACGTGGTTTATAAGATAGAATGCCAATGTACCTTACCTTACGTGGGTCAAACATCGCAGCGTTTAGGCAATAGAATAACACAGCACAAGTCGGATGTAAAATGTAAGCCTAATTACTGTACGTTAAGTAAACACTTATCCACTACATCCCATGTACCAATATATGAGAATACGGAAATATTGGCTACTGAATCCAACACGTACAAAAGAACATTTTTGGAAATGTGTTTCATTAACGAATTTGACAAAAATCTTAATGCAAAAACAGACATCCAGGGCTTAAACGCTATTTATCAACATTTATTACACATCTCCAAAAAAGATATAGGTTAATAAATGTTTACAAATAAACCACGGACACCTGTAAAAAGTAAGGACCTGCATTATCGACTACAATATCAATAAGATCTACGGTATTGATAGCGATCTACATTAACATGTAGCGATCGCGCCTAAACTTTGAACAGAAGAATAAGAAGAGACACGTTTGATTTTTTGACCAACCAATAAAACTGCCTAATTTTACTTTTAAAATTTTTATTATCTGTACCAACGATTTTTTGTGATTTTATGCTGTGATATTTATTTTAATGTTTAATTTTATTTTGTTTTTTTTAAAATATAATTTTATGAGTTCTACCAAATTATACATCAGAGGAGACTCTTAGATTTTACTGTAAGTTGCACAATTCTGTATAACACATTGTATTAATTTAAATAAAATTTTCAGCCCTTGAAAAAGGTCTAAAAATTTAGACCGAAATATCGGGTATGAGTAAATATTGAGTTTACTTTTCTCCACCGCTACTCCCAATAACTTTTACTACTATATATATATATATATATATATATATTACCTGTCCTGACCTATGGGTGAGAAATGACAATTCTTACCCAAAAATCAATAATAAACTAGCAGTATGCCAAAGGGTAATGGAACGTATAATATTAGGAATAACCCTGCGGGATAAGAAACGTTTCATATGGATACGACGAACAAGTAGAGTTACAGACATTTTACAGGCGGTGTGACGAAAAACAAAAGTGGAACTGTGCTGAACATATCATAAAAATCAGAAAAGCAGATGAAATGTGAGCAATAAACATGGACTATATCATGGGTGTCAATAATGATGAGCGCGTTAGACCGGTCGAATATGTAATGTATTTGGTTGTAAGCCAATAGATTGTACGATTTATTTACCTACTCTGCAAGTCGAGTAAACAATAAAAGAAGCGAAAAGAAACAGCAAAGCAGAACTTTCGTAAAAATTTACTGAAACCCCTGGACTATATACGAGCCCTGACAACTATATGTTCGGCCATTTCATAATTTAAATCTAAATATTTTTCTTGTACACCGTTACTCGCTAAATATATTTTTGATTAATTTTTTGAATTCGATTTCAGATTTAACCCTCTTTTGACTACTCTATGATGATACAATATAATTAAAAATATATTTTAATAAGGCTTTAATATTTATTTAAACTGAACTCAGTTGACAATTAAAGGTTCGGACAAATTAATACTTAATAAAAATTATAAATCCTTTAGATGTTTAATAAGGCGTTGCATCACCTTTCGCTTTAATTACTGCCTCAATTCTTTTAGGCATTGATTCTAATAGGACCTAACACTCTTCTATGGTCACTGAATCACATACTTCCTTAATTTTGGCCTTCAAACCTTACAGCGTTCTCTGTGGGCTGTTTCTAATTTTTTATCTCATTCTTATGACTTTCGATTATATTTAAATCAGGACTACTGGATGGCCAATCAACTACGATCATGTGATTCTTCTCGAACCAGTTTTGAGTGCTTTTGGCCGTGTGAGAGGAGGCGCCGTCCTGTTGAAAATAAATTGTGCCCCAGGATACAATTTTTCGACACTGGGCTTTAAATTATTTTCCAGTATCTCTTGGTATTTAGCTGCGTTGATCATTCCATTAACAAACCGCATACATCCCACACCTCTTGCGGACATACAGCCCCAAGTTATAACCCCAGCCGGAAACTTAATAGTGTGTTTCAAGAAATCTTTATTAAATGCTTCATTTTGGCTACGAATCACTCGTTTTTTGTTGTCACCTACACTTATATCAAATTTAATCTCGTCGCTGAAAATAATCGAATTCCAATGTTCTTGTGTCCATGCCCTTCGCTCTTTTCACCAACTTAAGCGCTTTTTTTCTGCTGTTCAGTCAAGAACGGATTTTCTTTTGTCTAAAATGTAGAATTTCAGTTTAAATAAAATACTGAAAAAAATTACATTGGTATGATTGCCGTATAAAAACTAAGACCACTTTTATGAATCCACTTTCTGCATGTTTCTCTGGAAAATTTAGATCTTCCAGCCTCATTCCACTCTGCCGGTATTTTCATAACAGTAGCCCTTCTGGTCTTTTTACACGTTTTTACAAGTTCTCTTCTCTGTCGATTTGATACTAAAGTCGGACGTCCAGGACTTTTCCCCTTTGTATCGATGGTACCACTTTTTACCATACGATTTTATTTTGTCAAAAACTATAGATTTTGACCTTCTCATATCTCTAGCAATTACACTTATTTTGTTCCCTTCACAAAACATGCTTATATATAATTCTCTCACTTTCTGTGGAGTTGTCACAACTCGAGCCATTTTAAAACAACAGTTCACACAATATTAACAAACCTTCAAAATATGAAGTTAAATATGAGCCGGCAGAAATTTTTTCAGAAATAAAATCAAAATACAACCCTAAATAGAATTTTATTTAGGCATATTGAATATGCATATAGTTTTGTCCGAACATTTAACTGTCAACTGAGTTTAGTTTAAATAAACGTTAAAGCCTAATTAAAATATATTTTTAATTCTATTTTATCATCATAGAGTAGTTAAAATAGATTTAAATCTAAAATAGAATTCAGAAAATTAATCAAAAATATATTTAGGGAATAACGGTGTACAAGAAAAATATTTAGAGAGAAATTATGAAGTGTCCGAACATATAGTTGTTAGGGCTCGTAGTACCTAATAGTAACATGTGATTAAAACAACTCTCATTAAAGAAGGGTAACATACATTCACTTTTTGTCGACTACTTTAAATGTTCAAGTAGAGACTTTTTAACCAGGTCTTATTTGATGAAACTGGTTTGGAATCACATGATACAATTAACGTTAATAAAACGAGAGAGATGTGTATTAGCACCAATAATCCTAACATATTTGTGCACAGAAACTGAACAGATATAATAGTTCTGTTATCTTGGCTGCATCATGTCGACCAAGGGCGATACTAAACTAGACATTGTCCATAAAATAATAATGGCCCATCTAATATGTGCAGAATGTTGGGTCTTCTAGTTATTTATTTAAATAGAGAAATCAAACTACTGTTTCGTCTTTAATAACTTTCAAGTCTTACTATACGGGTGTGAACCGAAGTAAATGAGCAAAAAGTTATAGTATTCAAGTTATATACTGCAAATGAACAAATATTTAAGGATAATTTGTAGGATATTCTAGTACAGGGTTTCCCAAATGGTGGTTCGCGACCCAGTACCGGGTCGCGGTAAACGAAATGCCAGGTCGCATAAAAACTCGCGAAACCTAGGGGTTTTTTTCAAGAAACACTAGAATACGACTAAATATCATTGAATCCGGACTACTGAATAATACTTGCGTAGCGGTGAGCGGACCGAGAAACATCGATTACGCTTTCGCGCCACCCAATTTATTGGTTCTCATTAATAATTCTTGTTTAATTTCTACAAATTTTTGCGGTTAATGCTTTTTACCGACCGCCAACATACATAAGGGAGGTATTGTGATCATACCGATTTTGACATTTCGAGATTTCGATGGATCTCTACGAATTGAGGTCCCAACATAACGTTTTGACTATTTCTAGCATGATGTCTGTCTGTCTGTCTGTCCGTCTGTCTGTCCGTCTGTCTGTGTACACGTGCAGAGCAAATTCCGCTAAAAGCATTTTTATGAAACTTCATATTTAAGCTTTTGACATCAATGGCACGAGTTGATCAACTTTTGGTAAAAATCGGTTGACTAGAAATGGTAAACTCCCAAGTATCTATTTTATACTTATATGTAATGTTTCCATGGTTATGATAAAAGTTATTTCTACTCGGCTGCTATAATATAGGTATTTTATACAAGTACTTTGTGATGGCGGTCGGTCCTGTGATGGCCACAGCTGATTTTTTATTATAATTATTATGTGAATAAATGAAAACTGTATGGATATCCATATGTTTTAGCTGACCTATGAGCTATTATAGGCGGAAAAATTTTAGTGGGTCACGAAGAAAAAGTGTGAAAATTTCCGGGTCACGGAAAAAAAAAGTTTCGGAAACGCTGTTCTAGTATAACTCTATAAGCAATACAAGGCTATAGGAGATCCACGACCAATTGCTGTATATCATCGGGCATATGCTTAGAAACAGTACTAACTAAATTCGATATTATCAAGAAAGCGCTAGAATGAAATCCTCAGGACAAGAGTTTATAGATTTATAAACTTAATTTGATACCTGATTATAAACCTGATTTATAAGTTAATATCCACCTAAATTCGAAACTTGGTTCCCAAAATTTCAGCCTGTAGATTTTTAGACATTTTACAAAGAAACATAACGAAATTCATTAATAATGCAATAAAATCTGACAGTTGTTTCCATTATGCCACTCTAAACTACAAACATGCATATGCATTCATTAATCATGCAACGAGAAGTTAAAATATGACTATTTACAGAATGACATTTTAATAAAACATTTTTTATGTCAGTTGTACAAATAGACAACCGACAATGTTATTGTTGACTTTTCGAGTTTGTAACATGCATAACGAATGATAAAGGCATAGAAATTGAAATGTATTGGTAAGGTAGAGAAATATAAAGCTTATATTACAGAAGAACTTTGCTTATTAGCGGGTTAATTTCTTAACTTCCGCCAAAAACGAAGATTGCCGAAAAGTGGAATGTTGTCCTTTTCACTTGCAAATATTGCATTAAGTCGAATAATATTTTCTTACTGTCTCATGTTCTTCTCCTCCGCCATCTTCTTGCGAAGACTATCATCCTAGCTATTCTCTCTTTAAATAAAACATGTTGGTATTAAGGGCAATGAAGCGGTTGATGTAGCTGAATAAGCCATCTCCCACAGACCTATGATTCATGTGAGTTTCATATTTCATAATGACGCAGAGTCATCTGAAACATCTGGTGTTAACCAAATGGGAACATGATTGGGACAGCATACAAAATGTGAAGTTTAAACAAATAAAAGCATACGATAAACCATGGGGTTGTTTCTGCAAGATTAACCGCAGGAAGTAATCCATCATCATACGTCTCCGTATACGTCTCCACTGTTGGTGGACCCATGACACCTCCTTCGAGGTGAAGAGTCTCCTATATGTGAGACGTTTACACAGATTTGTCTGTGTTACACATTTTAACTCAGTGCGTACAGTTTGAGGATTAGAAGGAGGTAGAAGGAGGTTAGGCCTGTGCTATTACTTTTGAGTGCACTCATGGACAGGTTGATACTCTTCCTGCGAGAACTGAACTTACTGTTTCATCTGTGAAGTCTTGCATCTTATTTTAATGAGTTCTATTTCTAGACTGTGATATTCGATGGTAAGTAGCCCCAGCACAACCTCGTACCATCACCCTGCGTCTGTTCAATTTTTCGAACAGACTTTTTATCTTATTGTACTTGTTTATATTCGTAAGTGCTAGATTTATTTCATTGAGTATGCGTATAAGATTTTATTTATTGTTTTCTATTGACAACAAAATTTCAATATGTAGTGGTAGTTATTTAGATGGACTGCGCTAGGCGTAAATAGCCATCCATGCTGTGCGCCAAAAAAATTTACTAACTCTTTTAATAAAGCAGACCCATAAATAGTATTTGATCCGCTTTCGGATATTTTTCAGCCATAAAGTTCTTCTACGGGTGATGATTCTCGTACATAATATCTTTTCCTGGGTGATAAATTATTGTAGCTCAGTATAGGCCCCAGCTCATTAAAAGCTTTTATCTGATACCACACTCAAAACTATGAAACAATATCTGTAGGGAATTCGGAGGTCAACCTTTATCTAAGAGCAATTCTCAAAAGTACGTACAACAGTGGAATAGCCAAAGGGAGTATTTCGGTGTGTACACACCACCTAAGTGAAACAAAAAAAAAAAAAAAACAAAAAAAAAACTTGAAATTGCGCGGACAAAAGAACAATGTAGGTAGGATTGCCGTAAAAAAATGAATCGGGGTTGATTGTGGTTTCAGTAGCGTCGCCAACTGATCACCGCTTGCTGTAGGGTATTTTGTTACACAAAGGTTGGTCGCGTTACCTTACCGCTGTCGCCTACCGCTGCAAGCTAGAAAATGTCGTCGTACATTTTTTACTCAACATTTGTTTGCATGTCGTTTTATTTTTCAATTTAGTATCTAAATGCAAGTGAGTGATCTGAGTGTACACTCATGGACACGTAACGAAAAACAAAATATTAAATATAAACTCTATAACTCTTGAATTTTAATTTTAAGAAAGAATTTCCATAGTTAATAACATATAAATACATTTAATAATTTATTTATTTATTTCATTTCTATCTGTATATAATTTACTAGCAGATTAACCCGGTGGTGCACGAACTTTTATGGCCAAATTATTATAAAAAGTAACAAAGAAGTACAGTGGAGCTTAATCTATTCATGGATCCTGGTCGCGAAGCGAATTGTTCGTGAACCGAAACAATTTTTCCTGTTGAAATTAATGTAAATACAATTAATCCATTCCAGACTCTGAAACTTATTAAGGTATTTTTAAGTGTTTTTAGTGTCGTTTAGAATGCCCGTTAAATTACATATAAAATTAATTATAGAAAAATAAAAATAGTATATTATTATATGAGCGATTACGACAGCCATTATTCACGAAGATGACGTGTGAGCCCACGAGCCGCAGGCGAGTGGCGCAAATCATCTGAGTGAATAATGGCCATAATCGCGAATGTAATACTATATTTTTTCCACACCTATTAACACGTTGACTGCCAAGGCAAGATTCAGGATTCTTGTCTCAGAAGTCAATTTGATATAGCCACATTATATTATTAAGTCAATGTACTACAAGTAATCTCGTAGTCGGCGTCCTGGGCAAGAACGTTAACTACGAAAAACTAAGAAAATTCGTTATTGGCAGTCAACGAGTTGAACAAATAAATTAGACTAAACATTGATATTTTTAATAGAAGTGATCCATGTTGTGTGTTACCACAGCAGTTTTGGCCCCTCCCATTGCCCTTGTCAAATATGATTGGATCAGCGAGAGTGAATTATAGAAATGTAGGTTTGTGATTGGCCGTAAACAGTGAATTATTAAACCATAAATCACTGTAGTTATTATGGGTACTATTTTTCACGAAAATTGCTAATAATTGCAATATAATTAAATAGGTGTGGAAAAATAAATTAAAATGAAATACGTAAATATTGTTTAAAATTAAATATTTTACGTAAATTACCTGCGTTGTGGGGTAGCGGTCGAGGAGGTAGAGGCTACTTTATCATTCTTAGAAGCCATAATGAGGGCTAAGATAAGCGAAAGTTAAGCAAAACCTAAGCAAAAAGTTAAGTTTTTTAAAATAATAAGGCACACAAAGTACTCCGACGAACACACCTTACGCCAAGCTTGACTAATAACATCTGAGTTATGTGAGGATTGCCAATTGAACTGGTCGGCAGCCTTGGCCTTAAATCGAGTTATTATACGCCAATCGAATCAAAATTTGGTTGCCAAAACTGGTCCTAAACCGATTTGGTTTACGACCCACAATACGGAAAACCAGATTCCACGCGTTCGCTTTAAAGTAACGTCTCGCCCGAACAATTACGGTGTTGACTGAAGACGACCAGAGACTGTGCCGTATTATACAGACATTCATATAATATCTATTATTTTGTGTCGTTGAAAAAAAAAATTTTTGTGAGGTGTCGAATGAAAGCTCTTACGACGTAGGTTGAGGAACGAAAAGTAGGTTATTTAATATCTCTATTTTAAAACGATTTTGGCCAAAAAAATTGCATTAAAAACTGTTGGGGGTTGATCTAAAAATCTGAAAAAATTCTGACTAATGCATATTAATGTGGACTGGAATAGTACAACAGTAATTATTGATCTGATAACTATTTATAATGTAATCGATTATTTGTTTTTTGCAACACCTTTCTGGAAATATTTAACTCTGGTTACAATAACTAACTAACTGGAGAAGTTTCTGCATGGAAGATGTGGATTATTCTTTCAAATTTATCATTTTTTATATGTATCCACAATTTATTGTCACTTACTAAATACCTACAAAATCCTGAAATGTGTGTTAATTTACATGTCACGTCATTATTATCAAACCAAGTACAACAAATTTCTTGAAGCCTTATTTTAGAGAAACTGTACAGATTGCAATGCAATGCAATATTTCTGCAAATTCATACTACTAATATTGTATTTTATGTTGTTTATTAAAAAATTTAAAACAAACTGTTGAATAGTAATGCTGCGGCTGAAAATTGTTATTAATTTAATATATCAAACATACAAACCAATTTTTTATATTTATGTCATCTATTTTTAATTTTTTTATCATACAAAAAAACGGGATAAAAAACCTACGCAGGATTATATTATTAAACGGATATTGGATAAAATTTATCGCGTGTTAATAATTTTCATTTTAATCCAAGTTTAGCTCTGCATGTTTTTTTATTACAGATAAAATGACATATCTGGATATACTTTTATTTATTGTAGGCAAATTTTTGATCTAAACTACTTATGCAGGCTTATACAGGATGTATCTATAAAATAATAAATGGCCAATATCGTTCTTATTTTAAAAGGTACGACTTTTGATTTTATTCAACTTAAACACATTCGCTACCGACACGTAATAGGCCACCATCCACCACAGACCCAAAATATTTTGTTTTACAATAGCACAGAAAACTAATAACTAAAACAATATGAGAAATTAGGTTTGTTTTAACCAAAATTATGATTTTGATGTGATTCCCACTATGATTCATATGTGGGACTTGGGTCTATCGATAGTTCAGTTCATTGAATGGACCGACTGTCATATATGGGACATTTTTATCAAATAAACCATGTGACCCAAATAGGAGTCGCTGAAAAGGAAAAAAAAATTGGACTGAAAATAAAATGTTTCTTATTGCAAAATAAATCTAAGAGTCAAATAAATACTCATATTTTGAGAAAATAATATAACTAAACATTACAATTCTTTTGAAAAATAAAATAATAATAATACTAATAATAATAATAAGAATGTGAGAAATTTAAACTAATATGTCACCCAAATTATTCTTGTCTATATATAACACATACGTCAGACCCATCTTTGAATACGGCATTGCAGTTTAGTCTCCGTATTTCTCAAAAGACATCAACACCTTGGAGAAAATTCAGAGACGTACCACTCGGTTGCCTGCTGCACTTCGGAACTTATCATACGCATACAGGTTACACAAGTTAGAGTTAACCATCTTACAAAAAGGCGAGAGAGTGGCCACCTCATCGAGACTTTCAAAATTTTAAAAGGTGCATACTCGGTTGGTATGTCATCTTATTAACTTAAATAAGATTCAACTCAGAGGTCATACATATAAATTAAAAAAGGATAAATTTAAAAAGTTTTGCAGGCAGCATTTTCTATGCAACTGTGTGGTTGACACATGGAACAGTTTACTCGTTTCTGCTGTTTCATGTGATAAACACACACGCGTTTAAAAACCACTTGGGTAAGTTTTTTTTTTAAATTTAATAGCCTTTTCTGCTGTGGCAATTAGCCAGCACAATTTTTATTTGTGAAAAATTCCATGCCTGAACGGGATTCGAACCCGAGACCTTAGCAACGTAGAGCACATGTGTTACCACTACGCTACGCCGGTCGGCTTTGGATAAGTTACCTCAACACAAATAGGTTCATCAATATGTATATGTAACAAATGTTTTATATGTTTTATAATTGTTTTATTTTTTATATATGTAAATATTACATTCTATACTGTATTCCGATCTGAAACATTATCGGCTTGTAGCCCCCTGTTTCAAAACAAGTAATAATAATCATAATAATAATAATCCCTGGGTTTGGGATGCAGTCGTGTGTATTTAGCTCAACTAGTCTCTAGTATGACGCGGCTCAAAAGGTTGCTGAAGTTTGAGATTAGTGGACGCATGTCAAGACCTGACAAACCCCACAATAATAATAATTTATATAGCCTTTTAAAAATATTACATATTTCAATTGAACTAATTTTATGTATCTCCAAACACATCAAAAAGAAAAAAAACGTGTTCCCTCTTTCCTGTTACACCCTGTGTAACTGAAATCAGTGTCCCCATTTTTGTGATTTCTTGGGTGCTCCACGCTCCACAGCTCCACAGCGTTATCAACTGTGCTTACCACTCTTGCTGATATATTTGGTCTTTTACCAAATGAATACATCTAGTAGCTGATTTGCTGATATTATTGCTCTTATTATTATGATTTTTTCGACGCATCCGTTGAACGTCGCTAACCTAATTTATCACGCTTTCTAACATTTTGGCTTTATCTGACCATCTTCTACATTCTACGGAATATGAGAATAATGAATCAATTGTGATAAGAGACCCTTTTATATAATCATGGATATTTCATGGCAGAGTTTTTTATTTCTATAGTCTATCCTCTGCCTGGCCATTGTAGATCGCTTCCCTTTATGCACATATTATTTAACTTGTTTTAGGATACCTAAGTAAGTGTGTACAGCAATATTTTTTATTATTATCAATTATTAAAACTTATTTACTTACAATTAAATAATAATAAATTTGATTAAGTATCGAAAATACAACTTTTCACTAACTTAATCTTCCAGCAATATATTATTTATGACATATACAATATTATTTTTACTTGCCCGACCTTAATATATAAGGGGCAAGTATTGTAATCGCGAAAATTTTCGATGTCGAGATTTTGACTGATGACCACGTTTCATGGTCCAGGGAATCAAAAAAACCTATTTTCAAAGTACCGTCCGTATGTGTGTGTGTCTGTGTGTGTGTCTGTGTGTGTGTGTGTGTGTCTGTGGGTGTGTCTGTGTGTGTGTCTGTGTGTATACACGATAACTAAAAAACGGTTTAACTTAAAGAGTTCGTTCAGTTCTGTTCAGTTCTTAAAAGTTCAAAAAATTGTATAGGACATAATTTGATGTATTTTTGAAGATATACCTAAATCTTCTTTTAATTTTTTTTTTAATTTATTTTTTTTATGTACTTTTTTTATTATTATTTTTTTTATATGGGAGGGCAAGTCTAGCGGAGGTCTCCCTTCGCCACTGGTTTTTACATTATGTTACATTTTGTAGGGAAAAAAAGTATAAAACCTACATTACATAAAAATTAATAAATTATTTACACTCTATAGTTATGTTGTAGTGTCACTTAATTAAATTTTTATATTGTAAATCACTTAGTTCGTAGTTGCCTATTTTACTAATTAACTGGTTTTCACTTGTAGTACATATGGAAAAAAAAGTTTCAGTAAATCTATATATAAGGTCCTTTATGAATTCGATGTTTATTTCATTGTGCATGTCTGTGATCTTTTTGTATTTCGGGTAGTTGACAGCAATCCTGCGGCATTTATTTGGAACAATGTGGGTTATGTTATAATTGGATATTGAGGTGTTGCTCCAAACTGGGCAGGCGTATAGAAGACAAGAGAATCTTGTTTTTTACAGATAGGCTAGATTTTCGGTTCAATATAGTTGAATATTTTATATCTATCCATCGTCTTTAATGTAGTTTTTGTAGCCTTTCACGGTTTTAAATAATTGCATTTTTGCGGCTTGCAACTTGTTTTTTTTCCTACTACCAACGATACAATTCCAAATATTAGCATTGATATGGCTTTAGTTTGATATAATTTATAGTGTCGCTTTGTATTTGTCTTTCAAGGTTTCTTTGAATTGTTCTACATATCTTTAAGATCTATATCTCTATTATATCTATATGCAATTTAGGTAATGTTATTATTCTATTTATGGGAATTTTATCTTCTGGGGATGGCGGCGACCAATTTAGCCCCAATAATTTTGATTCATGCTAATTGGAACAATATAATTTCAGTCCGTTGACGAAGGTTCAAATATATCCAACGACATCCAGATCCTCTTTGGCCTTCTATCTTGCCTTCAAGGATACATTGCAGGTGATGGTATTTATTGTGATGCGCAATATTTTCGAAGTTTTTATTTTCTTTCTTTAATTTCTAAAATTTCTGTATCTTTCGTCGTAGATTGAAGGATAACTGAAATAGGTTCGTTGTAATGTTGCTACTGAACAAAAATAAAGAAAACAATATGTATTTTTAATTTATTGTATAATCCAGGCGATAAAATATTTTATTGATACTATATAAGGTTCTAAATTATTTTCCAATATTCTCGATGAAATATGCAAAGCAGAGGTTGACCTTTTTTCCAAAGCACCTGGTGAAAGTAAATGTGATTAAAATTTAATTGAAATTTAATCTATATGATGCTAAAATCCCATATTTTCTGCACAATATATCCATTTAGTAACGATTAAAACCTTTTAACCAAAAAATTTCACGGTTATAAAACATTATTTAAAAAGCCTACTAAATCCTGAGCCAATCTGCAGGACCATTAACCCTTGCCGAGTGAGTGCGTCCACGCAGTTATCCAGTGATGCTCAACATTATTCATTCGAATATTTGGCAATGAAATAGTCATTTTTAATTTTGCAACAATTTGCCAGATGACAATGACAGATCGTAAAATACGAACAGAAATATATTTTTCCTATAGAATAAATGATAAAAATCTCTTTGAGTCATTTTGTCTTATTAATGTTTAAAATAAATTTGAATATAAGAATTACAATTGTCTCTAATCTGCTTTATGCATGTTGTTGTCCTAATTATGGATCTTCCTTAGAGCATTCTACTCATCTTCGTTATTAGTGAACTGGTTTCATGTCCTTATTACTTCTTTTGAGGTCTTCCCACGGGGCGTTAAATATTCTAAGCCTCCAGTGTGTTTTATCCTGCACATCTATTTAGCTGATTGAGATTTTGATGAGATTGAGCTATTTAGATTTTGTTTGACTACATTATCTAGACGAAATTCCAAAGCAATGGACGAGAGACAAACAATACTTTTTCCTACGACTACTATGGATATGGCAAGTACTGGCACAAGTACTTGTGCCAGTACCTGCACAAGTCGTTTTGTCGTTTACACAGTTAATTATATTCCAGTATCTTATTTAAGTAACCTTGCAAAGAACCCGAAACACACTGCAAAATGTAGATGCTTCCAATTATTTTTTATGCGTAAAACCGTCTTTTTAACACGCCAATTTTCGATGTTTAACCTAATTTTATGTATTTTATGCGTACGTCTTTCTAAAAAAAATGAATCGGCGCCAAAAACTACATTTATTAAAAAAAGGTGTGAAAAAGTTTGTTTTTGTAACCGCGAAAATGCATCAGCTGTTCATGGCGGCCATTTTTAAGTCACTGGCTACTTGTGCCAGTAAATAGGCTTATACGGCTTCTATTCACTTGACTTGCATGAGATACTTGTGCCAGTACTGGCACCAGTACTGCATGTACGTCTACACGATGCCATTGACTGGTGCAAGTACTTACTGGTGCAAGTTATTTGCATCGTGTAACTGAGCCATTATAATGAGTTTCATTATGACACTAAACATTTCATCTCATAAAATTGGTAAAATTGGTACGATAACCTGCAAATTTTGCAAAACATAGTTGATAGCTACCTTGAAAAATATAAAACTGTCAAATGAGTTCGGCGAACCGCTACATTTACGTACCAAATTCCCTAATTGGAGATGATGTTTGATTATAAAATATAAAAATTATAATTTGTTTGTTATGAGACTAGTGTTTTACTATATTATTCCTTTCCTTAATCTACGTTTTAGGAGCTTTCTTTTGATACCACACAATAGATTTGAAAATAATAATAATAATAATAATTTTTCTAGCGACTCAAAAATCTTTATTTTTCGAAAAACTAATATGACCAAAAATTCCTGTTGAACTATTCCGGTTCCAA
This sequence comes from Liopterus haemorrhoidalis, assembly GCA_963971575.1. NCBI lineage: Eukaryota > Metazoa > Arthropoda > Insecta > Coleoptera > Dytiscidae > Liopterus > Liopterus haemorrhoidalis. The sequence continues at coordinate 19,196,265 of OZ020617.1, forward strand.
TCATTGTACATTACAGACATTTTTCAGATATATTTTGCGAAATAACCATAAAAAATTATTTTTTTAAAATAAAACTTTGTTTATTAATTTATTAAGAAGTATAAAGAAAAATGTTAATTTTTATTTTTTCATAAAATACATATTTGTTTATATTTATCTCACGATAAATTTTTTGAATTCTCTATATTTTTTATTTGGGCCAAATAGTTGTACAAGCATGCCAAATTTCAACTTTCTATCTTCAGCCATTTGGCTACAATTTCTACCGTCCCGACAGACAGACACATGGGTGACATTATAAGGGATTTTTGGGGGGCATATCTATAAAATTTTAAAATGAGCTACCTATAAATATGTACTGGGTAAGTACAGGTCAACCAGTCTTATTTCTATAATGTATAAAGTGTTCGCATAATCACTAGTAAGAACTAGATCAGGATCAGTGGAGGTCGTTCAGTTTGTTGAGCCGGTTCATTGATCCAGCTCAGTGATCCGGTTAAGTAAACATGTTATCGAGACACAGGTCGGTCGTTAGTTCGTAGGTAGAACGTCGCTTAGAGCCGGTTCTTGCAATATATGAACTGTAAACATGATCCCGAGACACAGGTCGGTCAGTCGTTCGGTCGTAGGTAGAACTTCGCTTAGAGCCGGCTCTTGCCTAGACCCGGTCAGTTGTCGGTCATTCGCTCGTAGGTAGAACGTCGCTTAGGGCCGGCTCTTGCTTAGACCCGGTCAGTTGTCGGTCGTTCGCTCGTAGGTAGAACGTCGCTTAGCCCCGGTTCTTATCTAACATTTTTGAAAGAAACAATTCACTTTATGTAGCTACTGTATTTTAAACCAGATGTGTTAAGTTTATGGCGATGTTTATTGCCCTTATAAATCGGACATCTGGGATTTGGGCAATATTTTTAATATTTTTATATAGTATGGTTGTAAGAAAATACAGACTAAGCCTATTAGTTTCAAATAAACTGCCCTACAAATTGATGACAATAAATAATACACTTTATGATAATACATTACAAGCCGAGTTCTCGCGAAGTTCAACATGACATCGATCCAGATCCGGATCACTCCGGTCACTGCTCACAATCGCCCGACCAATCTTATCCTTGAAACTTGAAACTATACAGTGAGCCGTGAGCCGGCTCATTTCAATTTGGTGAACCGTGTTACTTCGGTCAGTGTACTGAGTCGGCTCAGTGAGCCGGTTCGTTCCCATCTCTAGTAAGAACATAAATACAAGGGCTACCTTTTATGTTCTTACAAAAACTAAGAAAGAAAACATTTTTTTGGAACAAACTGTTTTATTGCTTTTCAAAATATTCGCCTTTAAGATTTATACACATTTGCATGCGTTCAAACAAATTCTCGAAACATTTTTTCCACACTGAAGTTGGTATCTCAAAAACATGGTTTGCGAAGTCTTCAACAGCTTATTGAGGTGATGAAAATCGCTGTCCACGCATTTTTTGTTTGACATTGGGGAAAAAAAAAATCGTTAGTGGATAAATCAGGTGAATACGGGCAATAAGACATTAATTCTATGTTTGTCTCCTTCAAATAATCTATTGTTTGACATGCTGTGTGGGAACTTACATTGTCATGATGAAGAATGATGTGAATTTGGTTGTTTTTCCTGATTTTGTCGATGACTTCTGGCAATCAAATTGTTGTATACCATTTAGCATTAACTGTTCTCCGATCCTCTAAAGAGGAATGGTTGCGACATGGCGACCTTTTTCAATCATTGTGTGCACAGCATCGATGTTTTTTTGAATCACACCCGATTTTGGTCGACCTTTGGAGATTCATCACTGACGGACGTACGAGCACGACGAAATTCTGCAATCCAATTGTAAATAGTCTTTTCTGATGGTGCTTTTTTACCAAAAGTTGAACGAAGCGAATCTATGCATTGTTGTTGAGTTAGGCCTTTACTAAAATCGTAAAAAATCATCCAACGAAAACCATCACGATTAATGTAAATTTTGTCACAAACTTGTTTTTTTTTTCAACGCTAGCTATCAAAAACTATTCGGTCAATTTATAAGCTGCCACTGATTTGACAATAACAAATGTCAAATTTTACGAATGAATTTAGAGAACAATGAATTTAGAGAAACTGAAACTGTTTAAGTAATAGAGAAGTACGAGGGATGTTTCCTAAATTCTGGGAATTGTGCTATAATTAAATTACGCAGAACTTATAGGCAATGTTATTTGTGCCAGACAAGTCTTGACATGTTTATGCAACTATCTAGTGCAATATTGTTCAGTCTGATTTGGGTGTTCGACTGATATATACGCGTTTTCATAGCCCGGTTTTTAACCATGGAAGACGCAGCAAATTCTCAAAGAGCAATAATTTTCTTTTTGTGGAAAGAAGGTGTGAAAACATCAGAAATTATTCAGCGTCTGCAAGGAGAATTTGGTGAGTCTGCAGAATCCAAAAGTACTGTTTAATGGTGGATCGATCGTATTAAAACCGGTAGAACATCACTAGAAGACGATCCACGCAGTTGGCGCCCAAGCACGTCGGTAAATGAAAGAAACATTACTGCCGTCGAAGACCTACTGAAAGAGGACAGGCGAATGACTATTCGTCAAATTAGTGTGCGCCTAGAGATAGGTACACGAAAAGTTCATGACATCTTGCATGATTGTTTGGGTGTTAGCAAGGTTTCGCCACGCTGAGTGCCAAGGCTGTTGGGACCAGCACAGAAACTCAATAGGAGACACCGAAAAAGTTCTTTGAGGACGGCTTAAAAAAATTAGTTTATCGCTGGGATAAATGTATTCAGTTACATTTTTTTTATTTTACAATTCTTTTTTAAATTTCTTGTTTATGATTTCATTATTGTCACCACAAGATACTTCGTATCTTTTATGACAGCATTTTTATCATGTGTATTTACTGAAGAATTACATTTATATTATTATTCTAACTTTTTTATTTGTTTATATTATTATATGTATGCATACATTTTATTTATTGTTAAGTCTATTTTATAATTTACCTTCAATGTATCAATGTTATATGAAATGTGTTACATACATTTGTATAATCGATGTAATATTTATTTCGTTCAAATACAAAATACAAAATAAAAAAAAAAAAAAAAAAAAAAAAAAAAAAAATAGTTAAATGGAGATTATGTTGAAAAACTACATTGTAATATTGACGAATATTAACAAAATAATAAAAATTATAGCTAAATTCCCAGAACTTTGGAAACATCCCTTCGTACATAGTAGTACAACAGAACACTACATATAATTTTCATAGATTTTAAAAAGCCTTTAATATGTTGGCACATGATTGTATACGGAAAGCTTTACTTTTGTGAGAGATAAAATGCAAATACATAATCATAATTAAGAAAATCTAAGACAAGTTCTAGATAAAAGTAAAACTTGAACGGCACTTGAACTTCATTAAAGAAGAACGTAGAGTTCGGTAATGAGACCCTATTTCTCCAGAGATGTTTACCACAGATAGAAGTTTAAAGCAGAAATATGAAAGGGTAAATATAAATATAAAAAAACTTTCTAATCTAAGAGTTGTTGACAACGTAATAATTTTTGCAAAAAAACGGATATTTTTATTATTACTGATCTTATTATAAAAATTGCGTCTTTATATGTACAGGATATTTTGAGAATTGTTTAAGCATTGATAACTTCTTTATTATTAAGATAAAAAATGTAAATTAAAGACGTAGCAAAGTTTGATAAAACATTAAAATGGAAATGGACACGACATATACGAGGGCTACCTTTTAAGTTTTTACAAAAACTTTTTGGTGTACCTTCACGAGATTCATCACTGACGGACGCACTGCAACCGATAGTAAGCAGTCTTTTCTGAGGGTGCTTCATTACCAAAAGTTGAACGAAGCGAACCTGTGCATTTTTGTTGAGTTAGGCCTTTACTAAAATCGTAATAAATCATCCAACGAAAACCTTCAGGAGTGATATCCTTTTTTTCACAAATTTGTTTTTCTTAAACGTTCACTGTCAACAAAATACTCGGTCAATTTATAAGCCACCACTGATTTCACAATAACAAATGTAAAATTTTACGAATATAGTAATGCCACATTTCAATATTGCCATCTAGTGGTCATTTGTAAAAACATAAAAGGTAACCCACGTATCAGCCTATCCATGACTACCCTGTCGTCACCTAAAGCAACTGATAGGTCATGGCACAGGCCTAACGTATCCCTGATATCCTTAAAACACACTGAGTTAAATAATGTTTTTATTATTGTTTTATTATACTGATATTGGAAATAAAATATTTTGCTGGTTTGGTTGTAATTTAAAAGAAACATAATTACAGACAAAATAAATATTTATAACTGTGTTACCAAATCCGGAAGAATTTGCGAACTTTAAAATGAACTTTTTAAAAGTGCTAGCATTGCGTTTTTCGTAATTGGCTTTGTTTTCATTTTTCTTTCTGATAAAACTCAAAGTTCATCGACCTACAGCACGTGTCACCATCTACACCTGTCTCTGGCTTGATGGTTTCAGTAATAACGCCTTGTTGCTGTCTTTCTCTGCAATATTCGTCCCTTCTCTTCCTTCAACTGCCTTAATCCGTATCCCACAGAATAGCCTTTTCTGTGATGCAGTGTGTATGAAATACGAGTAATTTGGAAGATCTAAATTAGATTACATCGAACAATTGAGTATTTAATTAAAAACGTATGGTGAAAGCATAATAAAATAAGACCCACATAGGTATAGAATGAAATAAAAGCCAGCAAAGAATGCCAACATGTATGCGTACATTGTAAGAATACAACACTTGCTGTGGTTCCTGTACTTCATTTGATTTTTGATGTATACATTTTTGGTATAACAAATAACAAGTAAGATATTTATTTTAGGTAGCGTCCTCCAAAACCCTCAAAATATTCACCCATATGAAAGAATTCATAGAACAACAAAGACAGTCATTATGATACTAAACATTTTATTTCATAAAATTTGTAAAATGGTTACAATAACCTGCAAATTTTACAAAACAAAAATTGAGAGCTAACTTGAAATATATAATTCTGTCAAACCAGTCCGGCCAACCCCTATATTCATATACCAAATTCCCTTAACAATCATGTTGTTTGATTATGTATCACAAATTTATTATTTTAAAAGGCATGATGAAGCAAAATAGATAAAAAAGTGTAAAAAAGTCTTTTGCCACACTTGTCGTTTAGCAAGCTCGTCACTTTAGAACTTGTTTTCTAACCTCGACGCGTGCGACAAAATTAAGCCTAATGAAACTTGTGTTTTAATATAGAGTAATACCCCGCTATTCGACAAGAATTCGTTCTGAAAAAGCGTCGAGTGGCGAGTCAAATTTCTCCATAAGAAATAAAGGGAATCATATGTACATATATACATATACATATAAGGAAATACATATATGTATATGTTTTCCTTTTAGCTATGCTTGCATTTCTATCCTTTGGACCCATAATTATAAATATAAATCACTTATTTTAGCAAAAAACAAAAAGTTCATAGCTGCACTAAATCTGAGTTGTTGTCGTCAAAATATTTAGGCGCGAACTGCTGGCCATGCGTTTATTTTGCTTTGTTTACTAAAATATGTATCACGTGATCGGTACTCGATCACGCGTCGGATAGCGATGCTTCCGTCGACTCTCACTCTCGACATTTACGTCGATTGGCGAAAACGTCGAGCTAAGAGGCAGTCGAGTAACGGGGTATTACTGTACTATTTTATACACATTTTTGCTGCAGGATAAGAGATAGGTATTTCAGTATTTTATTTGACGTATCATCATTATTTATCAAATATTCATCCAACTGAAAAAAATTGTACAATATAGATTTGTTTTCTTATTTTAACCTATTTTTGACAATTATTTTTTTGCTTATAAATAATGTTTAGTGTCATGATTCTAAATTCTTTAAAGAGTAATCTAATCCGGCGCTATAAGATGCACTCCCCATCAATATTGTTGCACGCCTCTGTAGCCTAAAAACTCTTTCAGCAAAGGCAGAGTGTCTCCATGCTAAAAGAGCATATGCTATGTGCGACTAAAATAACGCAAAATACGTAATTAATAAAGCATCCTTTGTAATAGAATTTTGTAGGTGTCTTAGAAGACAAATAGTTTTGCACAATTTCACACATATATGTGCAACGTGATGCTCCCAAATCAAATGAGGATCAATATGGAATCTAATTCAAAATGGATCAAAATGGACTAAAAATTTAATGCAATCTGGATTATTATAGTTATGATTTTTTGTTGTTAAGAGTAAATTTTGCGTTTTCTCCTCATTTAATGTTAATTTGTTTGACAAAAACCAGTCTTTTGCTTTAGATGAATTATCACTAGAAACATGTTGCTTGTGTTCCACGGACAATGATCTGGTTATAAGGGTCTTATCATCGGCATATAAAATAGATTTCGTCTGAATAGCAGAAGACGAATCATTGAAATAAATTAAAAATAGTAGTGGACCTAGAATTGAACCCTGAAGTACCCCATAGATCATATGGATGGAATCTGACTTGGAATTATTTATACTTACAAACTGTTTTCTGTTTGTTGGGTACGATTCTGTAGTGATCAGCTATTGCGATGCCGTATATAGTGAGTTTAGCAAGTAATATATCATGCGATACACAGTCAAAAGTATTGCTTAAATCCAGGAAAGTAGATTGGCAAAACTCTTTAGCTTCAAAATATGTGAATATTTCGAGAATAAATTCCAAAATATCCTGTGTGGTGGATATCTTTTTCCTAAAACCAGTACTTAATATGGGTATAATAAGGTATAATAGATATGGGTCTCTGATTTTTGTCTGTGCAATTGATGCTGAAGTTGGACAGAGTATTGACGAATATTATGGAGTTGATACTGACTGATAATATATTATATGGACCATGAAAACCAGCTTTTAGACAATTAATAAATTTTACTTGGAATAGTCTGAAGCCTTCTGGCCGTAAACCTTGCGAGGCCTTGTGCAATTGAGCACTGATGATACTACATTTAGCTTTTGTACTTCATTAATCATTTTGTATTGCCTATTGCGCGAGTGTGGGGCCATGGGATGATTGTCTATGCCTTACGCCGGCCCTGCCTGAAAGTTTTATGCTTAACTAGCAGACATACCCGGCGATGCTCGGGAGAAAAATAATAATTTATCAAATATATTTTAATTCGGAAAAATAAATGATTGCTGCACAATCAAAAAATTCAGTTATTTCAATGTTGGGTTTAATGCCAACATACGTTTCCTTCGATTTTAGTTATTTAATTTAAGAACGTTTAATTTATCAAAATAGTTTTCTGTAGAGTATTAGCAATGTACGATCTCTCATCAGTTGGTACGTGTAACGTGTAAAGAGCACTCATTCGGCAATATCAATATTTTTACTTTTTACGATTTAATTGTTGCTTAGGCGGCAATTCTATTACGCATGTCAAAAACAAATATGAGAAATGATAACCAAAAGATCTAGTGTAATAAAACACAATACTGAAGGAAAGTTTCGATGTTAGTATTTAACTAAGCACAACTTGAATTTTTGAACCAGCAGTATTGTTAAGCCGGTAGCACTCCGCTCTACCGCCTAGCGATCACATTGACCAGCGTAGCGTCTACCAATACACGCATCAGATTAATTTATTTACTATGATGTTCTTTCTGTGTTTACCTCTGATCTATAAACGATAGGTACATGAGTCACAGGGCTTTTTTGGTTAATAAATGCTCTTGCTATTAAAGTAATTTTTTTTTCGTAAATCCTTAAAGGTAACTACGATATTCTACACCAAACTAAGCGTTATAATTTTCGCCGAAAGTAAAAACTTTTAAATAATAATTGTTATAAATAATAAGTTATCTATTGACCTGCGATGTAAGCTCTCCCGGACTTGTTTGTTGTAATTTAAACCTTAAAAGTCTGTCATATATATTTTTGATATATCTCTTAGGGTTTAGTCGTCGTAACGATTTTAATGTTCCGAAGGCAGGATTTTTCCGACTTATTTCTGTCCGTAGGTCCTAAAAACATGTACCTCATTTAAAAACCGATTATTTTTTACACTATTCCGCAGGGTCCTAAAGAGTAACTGTGCAAGATTTGGTCTCAATCGGTTAAACGGCTTAGGAATGTATAGCGAACAAACAAACAAAAAAACAAATAATTTTCCTCTTATATATATATATATATATATATATATATATATATATATATATATATATATATATTGATATGCACAAATATTAAGTATATTAGTATATTAAAAAGTTATCTTCTGTACAATATTGTCCTTAGACCGATAGTATAATAACTTTCCCTAAAACAACAATCCAAACTATTCATTAAAGTTTTCACAAAATTAACAGAGTTAAAACGTTGAGTATCACTGTTTAATGTTGGCGTAAGGTTAAGAGATAATTCATATGTGATATGTATCCACAGGAAGAAGAGCTGAGAGCATCCGGTGACCCAAAGTTCCAGCACCTGAGCGAGGAGCTTCACGTGGAGATATCTGCTTTCGCCACTCCGGCTGAGGCGCATGCTCGCATTGCATACGCTCTCGCAGAAGTACGACGTTTCCTCGTACCGGTAAGTTTATATTATACCCAGATTTAGGCTAATGCTGTATTTAGTGGAATTTTTTACAGAAAAATATATTAAAGGTGGGATTTAAGGAAATGAAAGATAAATGTGTTTCCTGCGGCTTTTTACTTCCAAGTGCAAACTTGAAAAGAGTTTTGAAAATATTAGCTTGCATCTTATCTTGAAACAAAAACTGAACTATTTAGGTTACTGAACAAATTAAGAGAATATTTGAAAAGCTCTAAAAGAGACTTATTCTTCTTCTTCTTCTTCTTCTTTTTATGCCTTCGGTTATTAATTCACTTTGAGGCTATTTTCACTTGACAACAGCTTGAAATAAATCTCCAATGGAATATCCTTGTCACTGGTGTAATTTTTTTTAGCCCTTACATTTTTCTTCCTCCTACACATCGCTTGCCCAAAATCTTTCCCTGCGTAATAATATGTAGCAGTTTATACTTGCCCCTCTCATACGAGAAAAGTCTAAATATTATTGATATTCAGTGTAAGTTAGAACTGTAGGCTGGTGTGTTGTGATTGTTGTTATTGGGCAAAATATCTAACAAGACTCCTATGATATTCATATCTTTTCTACAACCTCGACTGGTACACATTATTTCGTGAACCTGGATTTAGTAATTGAAGATTTGTACAACTCTTTGATCTAAAAAAAAAAAGAAAAACGCAAGGCGAGTAAATATATATAAATATGTCTTCAACGAAAAAATAAGTATTTTTTGAAAATTTTGGGTGGGGTATCAAAGGAAACATTTTAATGGGTGGATAAATCAGCAAATTATTATTTTTGAAAAATAATTTTCGGCATAAATGTGTCAATAAAATTTTGTCTTCCACCCTCATTCCTAGAGGAGTTGATTTTTTATCAGATTAGTATTACAAAAAATATAGAATTATATGTGTGGTTGATTTTTTTTTTTTAATTTATGGTGTGGTTTCAAAAGAAAGCTCCTAAGATGCAGATTAGAGACCGTAAAGTAGATTTTCATTTCTTTTTTTTTTTTCTATTTTAATACGATTTTTTCCAAAAATGTACTTAAAAAAATCACTATCATGCTCCTTTTAACCCAAAGAGTTAAACTACAAATCCAAAAAAAAAAAAACCAAGCAATTTATATTGAACTGAACCAGAAATTTACCAAGGGAATTTTTGATCAAATTGCGTTTTTCGAAAATAATGCAGTTTCTGTGTTTTTCACAAAATTAATTATTTTTTTAATTCATGGCTTAATTATGGCTAGTAATGTTATGAAATGTTTGTATTTATATATAAGGTACTGTATGTCTTCTTTTGAAATTAAAAATATAATAAAATATTTGTAACAGCTGAGAATCGAGTACATATGAACTCGAGTTCATGTGTGCTCATATAATAGTAGGCTTCGCTTACTATTATACGTCATGATGCAACATATTGATGAATTATTTTATTTACATATTTATGATTGAATGTTATTTGTTTTAAGGTATCAAAATGAAATAAATCATTTATAGTAGTGAAATACTTCATCAAATAACAAATTGTTAATAGTTATTAGAATATGTTTCTGGAATTGAAAAAAATAATCATTAATCAATAAATTTCTTATGAATTTTATGAAGACTTAAGCCGCATTCAGAGCTCTTTAAATTAACAGGTTGTAGACTGTTCTTTGTTAGCTGTAAGTTATGTTTTTATGCATTATTTTAAACGTTGTACGTACCGTTCATAGCAAGTTAGAATAGTCCGACATCTGTGTATTTTGAAACCAACTATTTAGCTTCATAAAATGTTTCCTATGTATTATCGTTCTTATAATTCTGTTGTCTTAGATTTTAACTACCAAATTACCTAAATTGATCATATTTACTGTCCATCTTTGTAATTTTGAACAAGATTTGTTAATGATGACATTATGTTAGGTTATGCAAAGTCATCGATAACTACGGTGCCACTGATAGAGTGCGATAGACAATGTGTTTATATGTCTGTCTCATTAAAACATCTCACTAGCTATAAGTTTAGAAAATTATCCATAATCCGCAACGAACAACGTATTGAATTTAGAGGTCTGAACGGTCTCACTTCTTACCATATGACAAACTGCTAGTGACAGTAAACAGTCTATAAGATACAGTGTATAAGCTATTGATTCAAGAGCTCGAAATGCGGCTTTACATGCAAAGCAAATCGCTGGGATTTTTTTATTTAAATTTTATTGCAAGGAAATTTAATTTGAAATTTTGACAAATGATTATAAAAAAACTGTTGATTTTGATGTGATTATAGAAAATATATTGACATCCAGAAATTCTGCTGGCTTCTTTCATTTATTAAATACCTACCAAACCCTGAAAAATTATATCATTTTTTACCGACCGCCAACATATATAAGGGAGGTATTGTGATCATACCGATTTTGACATTTCCAGATTTCGATGGATCTCTACGAATTTAGTCTGTCTGTCTGTCTGTCGGTTTGTATACATGTGCAGAGCAAATTCGGCTGACAGGATTTTTATAAAACTTCATATTAAGCTCTTGACATCAATGGCACGAGTTGATCAACTTTTGGTAAAAATCGGTTAACTATAAATGGGAGTTTACTTATGTCGGTTTTAAGATTTTTGCGAATATTTCACAACAAAGAAATATTTCGAACAAATTTATTTAACAGAAATTGGTATAAAAGCAATAACTAACAATTTGGAACATTTTTTTTAAATTTTATTTATTTATTTTCTTATTTATTTTATTTTTATTTTTTTGTATGAATGTATTTTATACAAGTACTTTGTGATGGTGGTCGGTCCTGTAGTGGCCACAGCTGATTTTTTAATTTAGTTTTGGTGGTGAATGAAGGAAGTAAAATGCACATGAAGTGAAAAATGCTCAGAGAGTACAGCACGAAGGGAAACATAATAAGTGACGATATGAAACTAGTTTTATTAGCAGTGAAATTTATGAAACAACCCAATATGCGATATTGCAGACAAAATAATTTTTAATATATTAATAATTAATAAATATTAAATTGGGACGCATATCTATCAAAATAACTGAAAATTGGGCTTGACATTTGTTGAATGATTTTTTTCTGTTCATAATCATTTTGAATTTTGCTTAAAAAAATAAATAAAATAACCCATTTTTTTTCTGTTCTATTTGAATAATAAATATTGATTATTCGTGAATAAATAAATATATATTATACAGGAACCTGAATGGAATGTAAATAAAAAAGAAAACTGGAAATAACGAATAGCGAATATATGAAGAATGTAAGATCAATAAGAAATACGTATGTGAAAGCTGTAGGCTGTTTAAGTTGTCTAGACACAGAATAAACAATGAGAGAATGTAAAAGGGAAGAGAGTTTCAAATGTATGTTCTCTTTGTATGTTTAATGATTTGAAAGAAAAGCAGATGTTGGTGTATCAATAATGTTAGTATGTCAAATGTGGAGTCAAATAACTTGGTGCTTTATATATACGCAAGGAAGTCGGTTAGTAAAGATGTGTTTTAAAACCTTTGTGATACAAGCATGGCTAGAAAATACATTAAATGTTCCGGCATTCGATATACGCGGATAGTATTTGAATTTTCTGTGAAGAGTTTTGTGATAAAACTGACGTTGGATTGTTACTGCCAACGTTTGTTTTTGTTGGTCAGGTACTTGTACCTTAGATAGCTGGAGCACAAGATATTGTTAATAACATAACTTAAAAATTGATGTGAAGTGTGAATTTTCATACATTGCAGGGTTTCGCAGGTATATAATAAGTGAAGGCGGCATGCTGAGTGTGTAGGATAAATTTTGCTTTGTATTAACCAGGGCAAAATTAACGATCTTTTGAAAATAATTTATCGTCTGTTAATCTCAGAGCTTTAAAAACAAATTTTATGTTAAAATATTTTTTTGTTAATTTTAATTCGAATACCTAATATCATTATTTAGGTTTCTAAATAAGTGTAGTATTTTTTTATATAACAAGGTTCATTAAGATTTTGAAAATTGCGCCTGTGGCTTTCGTTGGTTGTCTTAAATCATACGCTCCGCCCCTCTGGTTTCGTAAAAATGACACATAGAATGAAAATATAATTCCAATTGGTTATTAAATTTACGTTCTTGAAAATTAAATTCAAAATTTGCTAAAATATAACTAGAATTTTAACAAATTAATTTAAACAAAATAAAAATGAAAAAAAAACAAATAATAAAATTGACTCCACACGCCAGGAACGAACCTGTGTAGTGTATAACAAATATGTGTAGTTAGCGCGCTACGGAGCCACTAGACCACCATATGCTTAACTACTCAGCGTGTTATATGAGTATAAGCTGTATGCATCGTCAACCAAAAAACACAGAAAATGCGTTATTTTCCGAAAACATAATCTGATCAAAAAATCCTGTTGTACTCTTCCGGTTCACACCAATGTACATTACTTAGAATTTTTTCAGAATTTTAGTTTAAACCATCTGGGCTACAGGGTGTGGGACAATTTTTTTTTGCACAATTTTGCAAAAATAGCGTCGAAATAATTTATTTTGCAAACATAAAATTTTGATCATTAATCCACGTACTAAGGGCTTTCATTTGATACCCTACTGAGAATTTAAAAAAAATATTTTGTTTTTCGATGAGCACATATTTGTTTATATTTTTAAGGGGATTGTTTTTTAGATGTTTTAGTATTTTTCCTATGTGCGGGTCAAAGAGTTGTATAAGCATGCCAAATTTCAACTCTCTAGGTTTAGCCGTTTGGCTACAATTTTTACCGAACAGACAGACAGACAGACAGACAGACGACAAAATGACGGTATAGGGGTTTTTTGGTCATACCTACAAAACCCTAAAAATGGGTCTACCCCTAAATCCCGAATCCCAAAATCGCAAATATTAAATTCCGAGTACCCAAAATCCCGAATGCCCAAAATCCCGAATTAGCTAGATACTAAGAAATAATTAAACGGTTCCCAACCTGGGGTACGCTTACCCTTGGGGGTACGCGGAGGACTGGTTGGAGGTACGCAAGAATAATATAGATAATGGCGAAAAACAACAGAGGCTTACAGAGACTTACGTTTAAGTTAAAAAGAAAATTTGATTGAACTGTCGACTGAATCTTCCTTTTAATTTGATTTAAAAAAAAACAAATCTCATTGACTTCTGGGCAGTTGTGAAAAAAGAATACTAAGAACTCAGTGACAAAGCAAAAAAAAATTATTACCTTCCACGAACACAGAGCTAGTCCAAAGAGCTTTCCCGTCATATGCGTACATTAAGAATAAATATCGCAATAAGCTTTAGAGCTCCTGATTTCAGATTATAGCTGTGTTCATTTGAACCTGATTTTAAAAAACTCGGATCCAGGAAACAAGCTTAAGGATTGCATTGAAATGATTAAGAACCACAATGGAAGATTCTCATATCAATATGAATTAGGGATGGGAATTTCGGTTTAGTTTGCGGAACCAGATCACTGAGCCGGCTCATTGATCCGGCTCAGTGATCCGGCTAAGTAAATGTATCGCCGAGAAACAGGTCGGCCAGTTGTCAGTCCTCCCACCGTTCAAGACGGTTGTTGGTTTGCAATATGTAGGTAGAACGCCGCTCAGACGGCTCTTGCATTATATTATCAGACAGCGGAAAGCGGACTTTCTCTCTCTGTCTTCCTCATTATCTTATTATAAAGAAATAATGAAGTTAAATAAATAAAAATCTATAGAAGTGAATTATCTAACATTTTTGCCGGGTTAATAGTAAACAAACGACTCATTTCAATTTAGTGAACCATGTCACTTCGATCAGTGTACTGAGCCGGCTCAGTGAGCCGGTTCGTTCATGAACGACCCAGCTAATGAGGGTAAAAATTATTTGAATGCGGTTTTTATTTGTTTTGATCTTTTCTGATATAAAAAAAATTATAATAATAAAAGCATATACATAAATGTCACTGTCTAAACTAAAAAAAATTAAAATATTAAGTGATGGGTATTGAAGAGATCATAAATGAAAAGTCTAATCAAGGGGTACGTGAGAGAAAAAGGTTGGGAAACGCTGAAATAATTTACTCATTCTTGTGCTTTTTCTCACTTTTCATTTTTGCTTATAATACAGTATTATCAAAATTTTAGGTTTTTACGTATCTTTAAAAAAAAAATAATAGTAATAAGAATTACTATTCACATTACTGAAATAAGAACCAAGTGTATGCATTAAGAGGTTATTATTTTTTTAATTTCACCAAAAAAATAATATTTAAGCGTTTTTAAATTCGGAAAAAGATTGTAAATATGTAATTAAAAGTAATTTAAAATTATTTTACTGTGAAAATCATCGTCGGTTTAGTGCCTATTGCCTGATTCTTATTTTCAGTCTGAATGCACAGTTAGAATAGCTAATTACGGAATTAGAAGGTTGTTTACTATTACTAGAGTCCGGCAAAAATATGCAACGGTACTTTAGTTAAGTGTGTTTCGATAAAAAGCGGCACATGTGTTATCTGTAGAAATAAAATGTAATTATATATATTTGTAATGTGCCTTGCTGACAAATAGTGTAGCGTATAAAAATTTAATATCTTATCAAAAACTGACCAATGGCAAAGGAGGGACCAGAATTACATATCTCGGATATAATCCCAAAATAATGAGGTGTCGTTATTAAAATAAGAATTCATTGCGCTACAAGGGTTTTATTATTTTGTTGGTTTTTTGTTAAAATAAAGTTTAAAATAGCACGCCTATCATAAAAAAAATGGCGGATAGTAATAACGTCCCTAAGTGTTTAGTGTGCTATAAACCTCTAAATGTCGAGGAAAAAGTTTTAAAATGTAGTGAATTTTGTGAAAATGTTATTCATCAAAGTTGTTCGATGTTTAAAACAACAGAATTAAAATTAATTGAAAAGAATAAAAACCTTTCGTGGCAGTGCGATATCTGTGTTGCACAGAACGAAATAAATTCTACAGGCAGTAGGTTTACTCTGTTTTCTTCTTTGCTCAATAAATGCATAGAGGAAATTAGTGAACTAAAATGTAAAATTGATCAGCAAAATACAAAAATTGAACTACTTACAATTAAAAATATCCATTCTGTGAAGAAAAATATTGCGCCATCTTTGACCAACAAAGACAAACAAAATGTCGTAGTTATCGAAGTGCCCATACTAGGAACTGACATATCCAAAGTAGACAGCGCGAATGTTGATGAAAAAACCACTAACTCAGATTTAACACCTCACAGTCACAACACTAAAACTGATGATACCGCATCCAATACGTATTCATCAAAACTACGAACGAGACTGGGCAGTAGAGACTTGTCTAATGATATTATAAGGAAACAAGATAAAAAGTCTGTACCTGTTGTTAAGCAGGTAAATAAAAATAATGTCACAGCTGACTTGACTAGCGCCAAATTTGAATTAAAAAGTTCAATACCAACAACCACCAATCTTGATGAAGATGGTTTCCAGGAGCCGAAGAAGCGAAATAAACGCAAACAACAGCGTGGTACAAACATAATCGGTGCAAGTACCATTCAATCGAAGTTTCAAGCAGCTCCCAAAAAAGCATGGTATTTTCTTGGGAGGGTTAATCCCAGCACAGACTCCAGTGATGTGGAAAAATACATAAACAATAAAATCCCCAACCACGAGTTTGTGTGTGAAAAATTAGAAACTCAAACAGTTAACAGCTGTTTTAAAATTGGTGTCGATTATAAATATCGCGAGAAAATTGAAAATCCCGATTTCTGGCCCTCTGGTGTCTTAATCAGAAGATATATTTTTAGAAAAAAAGCCTCAACTACTGAGTCTAAATAATTGCTTCAGTATATTTCATCAAAACATTGAATGTTTACGCAATAAAATTAATAAAATTGAACTTTTCCTAGATAGTTTCATAGCAGACACCCCGAATGTACTTTGTTTCTCAGAGCACTGGCTATATGAGTCAGAAATAGATTATCTAAAAATTCAGAATTATAATGTAATATCTCATTATTGCAGAACACAACACGTACATGGGGGTGTATTGATATGTACCAAGAAAAATACTGAAGCAAAAAAACTTGCATGGGTTGATAAATACTGTATAGAAATAGATTGTGAGTTTTCAGCAATTGAACTGAAACAACAAAATTTAATAGTTTTACTTGTTTATAGATCACCTAAAGGCGACTTTAATGTATTTTTAAATAATTTTTCTATAATCTTGCAAAACCTCACTGCGCTTAATAAAATGTTAACTATAGTAGGGGACTTTAATACCGACTTTTTGGTGAGTAGTTCTCAAAAAAATAAGTTAATTGATTTGTTATCATCATTTGGGCTTAAGTTAACCATTTTTGAACCAACTCGAGTAACAAAAACTAGTGCTACTTGTATCGACAACATAATAATAAATACCAATAATAATTCGTACGAGTCGTACGTTATTGAACCTCATCTAGCAGATCATCGTGGCCAAATAATACAATTAGCGATAAAATCAGCTGAAACTGTACTGCCTAAAGTTTATCACAGGCCGGTTACGAAGCACGGTTTAGCAGCCTTTTTCAGGTATATGCAATCGATTGATTGGGCATTTCTGTACGCATGTAAAGATGCCAATATAGTAACCAACATGTTTCTGAATGTACTATGTGATAATTTTAACAATTATTTTCCTCTAAAACGTTTGTCAATTAAGAGTAAAAAATGTAACTGGTTTACTCCTGAATTATTTCATATAAGGAATACTCTAAATTTAATTTTTGATGCAACTAAAAGAACTAACAACGATAGATTGTCAACAATTTATAAAAACTACAAGCGATACTATGGGAAGAAAATTGTTGAATCTAAGAAAAAATTTAACGCAGTGTATATTACAAATAGTGATAACAAATCTAAAGCTGTCTGGGAAATAATACGCTCAGAAATATCAAAAAATGATGTTAAAAATGACTCTATCATTAGCACGGACGATTTTAATAATCATTTTATAAATGTTGCACAAAATGTTATTAATAATCTTCCAGCAACTTCTGCTTCTCCTGATCAGTTTGTAAAAAATTTTTCACTTCAAACATCAAATTCTTTGTTTTTACATCCAACAGACGCACATGAAGTGAAAACCATAATAGCACAAATCAAGAGAAATAGAAGTAAAGATGTTTATGGTTTTAATACAGATTTTATTAAAAACATCTCCAGCTATATATGTGAGCAATTAGCATATATTTTTAACTTATGTCTAAGTGAGGGTATTTTTCCTCGTGCTTTTAAAGTTTCTAGGGTAATACCGATACGCAAAAAACGAAACTCCGATAGCCTGGACAACTTTAGACCGATTTCTCTACTACCTGTTATTTCTAAAATATTTGAGAAAATCTTAAAATCAAGATTGCTAAGTTTTTTCGAGAAAAATAATTTATTTTCTGCGAAACAGTATGGCTTCCGGTCGGGCAAATCAACAAGTCTCGCTGTAGGAGAGGCGGTACACTTCCTCCTAAAAATGTTTGATGAGGGTCAAATAATATCTTCTTCTTTTTGCGATCTAAGTAAGGCATTTGATTGCGTCTCGCATGATATCTTACTTGCCAAGATGGAATACTACGGTATAAAAGGTTTGCCATTAGAACTGTTCAAATCTTACTTATGTGAGAGACGCCAATTGGTTGAAGTAAATAACATAAGATCTTCGTTGCAACCAATCAAGTTCGGTGTCCCCCAAGGTAGCGTTTTGGGCCCAGTCTTATTTTTAATCTTTATTAATGATCTTCCAGCAAACATAGATGCTTCGGAAATTGTTTTATTTGCCGATGACACCACCATTTTAAATGCATCAAACTCAGTTAATAAAGCTTTAAAATTAGCGAATGACGCACTTGTTCGCGCCGAAACATGGTTCACAAGCAATAGGCTTAAACTGAATCGCGACAAAACGCAACAGATGGTACTGCATAATCGTCATGATTATAATACCAACACCGATACGGTTAAGTTTCTCGGGATGATAATCGACAGTAAATTGAAATGGAAGCAGCACTGTCAAGACACCGTTAGTAAAATTCATAGATCAATATTTGCTATGCGAAAATTGGTCGATGTGGTGCCGTTTGAGGTTGCCCGAATTGCTTACTTTTCTTTAATAAACTGCCACCTCTCCTACGGTATTTTATTATGGGGCGCCAGTCCAAGTGCTTTTGGGGTTTTGCAAGCACAAAAAAGAGCCTTGCGTGTTTTATGTAAGGTCTCTTCGCGTGAATCTTGTAGGCCTCTCTTTAAACGGAATAAAATTTTAACTGTACCTTGTTTGTACATATTTCATTGTTTACTTTATGTCAAGCAAAACATTACTAAATTTTGTACTGTCTCAGATGGAAAATATCGAGCAACTAGATATGGCACCCAACTTAAAACTCCAAAATTAAGACTGGAAGTGGGAAAGAATTCACCTCTTTACTGGGGACCTAAATTTTATAATAAGCTCCCAAAGCAAACTATAAATCTTAATTTTCGTAATTTTAAGAAGAGTATCAAATCAATGTTGCTTGAAAATCCATATTATTTTTTTAATGAATTTCTGGATAGTACATATCTAAATGGCTAATGTTCATGAAATTTATATGTAATAATTTTGTCATGTATATGTAAATTCTTTTATATGTAATTTTCATCAATTATTGTTAACACCTAGACATATTCCATAAATGTAATTCTCATTTCACGGAAATAAATACATTATTATTATTATTATTATTATGGCAAAAATACCGTTGCATATTTTTACCGGTCTCTAGCTATTACTAACTGCACTTAATTGAGAAAGTATTCCCGAGTCACTTTTTATGTTCTAATTATTTCAAAAAATAAAAATGAAATACAGGAAAAAAATGAAATGAAAAAAAAACTAAATATATAAAAATTCATTAATTCCTTAAAATGTTCCTTAAAACATAAAAAATTAAAAATTTAATAATACTGTAATATAAGTAGAAATGTGATATCGTGCAAAAAGTGAGAAAAAGCACAAGTCAGTAAATTATTTCTTAGTATGTAGGTACCTAATTCGGTATTTTGGGCATTCGGGATTTTAGTATTCGGGATTTTGGGATTCGAGATTGTAGGCCGCAAGCCTTAAGAATAAACAACGGCGAAAAAAAAAAAAAAATGACAGGCTATGGGCTCCTGCCTTTGGGCTCTTAATTAAATCTGTGCCAGTCTGCTGTGTCAAGAGTATTTTGATGGTTTCTGAAAATTGGTGCCTTTGATTGAAGAGCAGGCAGGATCTTGTGGACCGCAGTCTACATAAAAAAGAAATACCACCACTTACTGGTCTCTACATCTCTTAGAAGTTGCCACCTTGCTAGAGCCCGCATCCAACAAGAACTGAGACAAGAAGCACATATGAATATCTAGTAAAGCAATATGATCCCCAAAGACGCCTTCTACTGGACTTCCTTTGACGGCAGCTCATCGACAAGCTCAACTTCAGTTAGGTCGCGAGCATGCGGGACAGCATGTTGCTTGGAACAATGTGTGACCTATAAATAACCAGCTATAGGTTTATTTAGTCTTGTGGCTAGACTTTAAACAGCCGAGACGGTCGTGCGGTTCAAAATCAGATGAAAGTATTAAAAAAATAAGGGCGCTAATTGGTCTGAAATAAAATAATTGGGACCGACCAATAGATCCCACGCAGAGACTAGATTTTAACGAAGACTGACTAAATCAGTCTCACTAGGCGAAACTTAACCTAAAATGAGATATTTGGGACATAAGACAATAACGACTGAATATAGTAAATACCAAACAAATATAATTTATTATGATTCCAAATCGAAATGTAAAAAAAAATATATAAATATCAATAACAAATTTAGAATAATTATATCAAGAATACCAAACGAATGTGTAAAATTTAAAGTTAACTTTGGATAAAACGATTTTACCAGAATGCGCTGGATTACAAAATTTTCCCAGCTTGGTCGACCAGAGCCACGAAATTCCTACACATTCCGAATAAAATCTAAAGTAATATATATATATATATATATATATATATATATATATATATATATATATATATATATATATATATATATATATATGTTGAATGTAGTTCTTGACGAAAATAGTATAAGGAGAAATAAAAATTCTTATTTACTCGTCAAAATTTATTAATTAAAAAGTAAAAGTAAAATTAAGTCAGTAACGGATTGTCTGTCCGATACAACATGTCGCACCACCACGTATTTCCAGTGGTCTAGTTTTAGCAATGTTGAAGTTTTTTATTTTAATGTTTAATTAACTTTAGACTAAAGATGACTGGATTTCCCAGTCGAAACGTCTCATAGTATATTTTAATTAATAAATTTTGACGAGTAAATAAGAATTTTTATTTCTCCTTATATATATATATATATATATATATATATATATATATATATATATATATATATATACTCATTCATTGACACTTATATATATATATATAAGAGTCAATGAATGAGTATATATATATACAGTTTAATTCCGACAATGCTGTAAAACTGGCCTTCCAGGAATTCATTGACTCTCGTCCGCCAGGGTTTTATATCACCGGCCTGAATAACCTGCTGCTTAAATGGCAAAAGTGTATAGACAATATGGATACCTACTTTGATGAATAAAATAATTCCTTATATTTGCAAGTTATCAACCAACTTTGCCTTTTTTTCTACAAATTTCATCCATGACGACCTAATATTAAATATTATTAAAACAATTCCTTATAGTATAAAGTAATTCAGATAATCCATGCAAATTAACGTCACCCCCACCTCATTCGGGTCTTAAACTTTCGATATTGTGCAGTCAGCTCTGGGGTCGACTCAGCTTCAAATATTTAATTCTTTGAATGAGCATCTGTTTATACAGAGATAATAGGACCGTCACCTGACCTCGTGGCTTTCATATCTATGGCCGGCGGTCTAGATACGGGGAACTATACAGCTATAAGCCACCTTATCTGCCCCAATACGCATATCTAGGCTTTGGGAACCTATTATTATTTATTTATTTAAATGAACAACATACAATTCATTTTATATTTTACGCGAAAAATCACCAGTAGAGACGTTAAAAACTCTCTGACAAGAAACAGTCATCCCATAACGACATAATAGCTAACAATAAAATTACAGACTCTAATAAAATGTTAGTAGTTCAGACCCAAAGACTTGCAACAAGTATGGTTATGAATGATCAAACTATTAGGAAGTAGAACCATAAGTTCTGATACTTATCTTTATAACTTCATTATTATTTTTTATGTCAAATGATGGAAATAAATTCGAAAAAGATAACATAAATTCCCAGACAAATTCCTTTTCGCACTTATTACATGAAGATAACCACATTAAGATGAATTATTAGTCGTAAGTGTTTGCACATTAATATTAAGACACAAAAATTTTATAATTAAGACTTCTAGTATTAAAAAGTACTCTCTCTGTCCCGAACTAATTGTCACTTTTGAAAGTTCATTTTTGTTTGAATTATTTTGTAAGTATATCCCCAATTAAAATGTACTTGATTTGGGATGTTTTAACGCTATTCAATGATTACAACATGAGTTATCATCATTGTAGATGAACTAATTGAGGTAGTCAAAACGACTGTCGACAGAATACCGATCACAAAGTGGGACTGATTAGATGAATATTATATTCTACGGGCGTAAGATTATAATATTACATACTTACTTAATCCTAAGCCTTTTTTTACCATTTTGGTATAAAGCGTTGTGATGGAGAGTCACGGTACATCTTCTGGTGGTCTTTTCCAGATTCTTCTACTTGCCGTGAAAGTTTTAATATCTATCCATTTGACCCCTCGCCTCTCTGTCGCTTGACTCGCTTCGTCCTTCCAAATCTTAATTGATCGTTCTCTTCTTCCCTTTCCTATTGGTCCTAGTTTGTTTTTCAAATTCCGAGATAACGGTCATAAACTGCTAAAAATATCAAAAAATGGTTTTTTGTTGTTGAAAACTATTTGCAGTAATAATAGGAAAAGTTTAACTATTAAATATATCACATGTTTTATGACATTCTGGAAATTATCACTATATGCTAATTCATGGATTGTTATCGCTCTGCTTATCTAATGCAGAACAATAATCTGAATATATGCACCCACAAAAGTCTACGACCCAGATCAGAAAGTCATTTGAATGTTCTAATCTAAGAAATACTGATTTACATTTTAAATTTTGTTAAGTTAAATTTGTTTAACTTTCATATGCAGTAATAAAAATATATTACGTTTTTTTATTATACTCTATACATAACTATTGTAATATATAAAACTATAATAATATATATTGCTAAAATATTTGAGATGACAATATTTCGCTTAAGAGAACCAACTGCTACAATTATGTGCACAGGTTCTCTATTACCTTTTATCTTTCCACTTGCCACAAATGGGATACTTTATAAGAAGATTATAAAAGTGGTGAAGGATTACTATTTTTTTTCCATCCAAGGCATTTGTTTACGCCAAATATATAACAGAAGGTTACTGAGAATGAAGATGTTGGAATCAAAGAAAATGGATCAACAACATCAAATACGTAGAAGATTCAGCACGAAGATTTTGAAAGTTTATAAATTACACTCCGTAGGAGTGATGAACGGCTTAGATATAAATAACGAGAAGACAAAGTACATGGTAATAAGCAAGAATAAAGTTCCATCCCTCGATTTATATGTGGGTGTAGAAAGGGTCAGCACATACAAGTATTTGTGATGTATACTGCATGGCACTGGAGAGGACTCCCGTGAAATTAGAAGCCGGGTAGAGAGTAAGGAAGGTCAGCTTTTGGTAAAATGTAGAAACTATTACCATCTCACAAGTACCAATCGAATAAAGTTTCGATTAGTGAAATGCTACGTCTTCCCAGTGGTGTTGTATTATTGTATAGAGTCCTGGATTTTAACTAAAGTGTTAATTAGTAGAATAGATGCTTTCGAAATGTGGATTCACCAACATGAGAAAAAACAGCAACTAATGTTCCAAATTTAAAAGAGGAAGTTAGAATATCTGGGCTATTTAATGAGCAATAATAAATACCATTTATTGCAGTTAATTATAGAAGCAAAAATAAATGGCGAAAGACTAGCAGAATGGCGTCGAATATCCTGGTTGCGGAACATGAGAGAATAGTTCGGAATGTCAAGTATAGATCTAAAATAGATTCCAAGATTAAGATTGCTATACTTCAAGAAGAAGATATTACTGTATTGAGTCTAAGAATATATCGGCCAACAATTTACATTTATGTTGCATATTTTCAGTCATTAATCGACGTAAAATTCGTACACCTTTAAAAACTACGAAAAATAAAATAGAAATATCATCTATTCTGATGTAGACGATAAATATCTACATTTATTTGATTGACCTGTCTGCCATAGTGATTAAACATGTACAATAATAAATACTCTATTTCCTTCTTCCCTAATTGTTTTACAGAAAAAGTGCAAGAGATAAAATATATTTAGAATTTCAAATTCTACATTTTAGGTAACTAAACTGCCTCCCAACTAACTACTTCCGGGGAAATTTAAAAATTACAAATTTTATAAAGCATTTTTTTTTTTTAAACAAATGTACATGAAAGATTAGTAATCTAAATAATAAATTCAATTTATCATAAATATAGTCATGTTATTATTAAATAAATTATTATATTTCTTTTTAACATAAATAATTATATTTTATAGCAATTGTCGCCATTCACTGCTGTCGCGCCCGTAAGGCCGCTTTTATTATTAAATTAAATTTTCTTAATTTAATTTAAATATAAAAACTTTTGATGTTTTTATAAATGTTGAGAGCCGCTATTTGCGGGTTTTAACATTAATTTTTCACATTAAATAATCTAATCCATTCCAATGCTCACCAGTTCAGAGAATAGATCGCCTGTCGATATTATTATTAACAGTTTTCTAAGTTATATTACGCGTCTCTATCGCGATTTAAGTGATTTTACACCTGCTTGTTTTATCATTTAAATTATTTGTGTGTATTTACACCTTCCAAGGAACCATCCGAGGAACCAGGAACCTGGTTTTTGGGAGACCAGTGCCACCGATATAAAGTTGAAAATAAATATTATAAATATTTATTTGGAAAGCATCTACTGTAAGTCCATTCCAATTGTACATCTTCTCAAATTCATTTTTAATTTAATATATATATTTTTTGTAACATTAATAATAATAATAATAATAATAATAATAATATTTATTTCATGCATTATTTCATGTAATCGTCGTAAGATGTCTATTACGACGTTTACATTTGTCAGTACATATATGATAAATTCAATGAACAAAAGTAGAACGTATTTGAAAACATTGAAAAATGAAATACAATATTAAATATGTATTCATTTATTAATTTATATGCATTATATTTCTTTGTGCAAGCTACCGCTTCTGCGCGTACTTGTTATTATTTGTTCGCACCAGCTGGTCTCTCGATCACGTGTGCGGATTTATTTTGAATTTAAATTTAACGTTTGTAAATTTTGTATTTAATATTATTAATCTTGTTATATTATCAGTGTTTTATTTAATATTGTATTTGTGGTACTGCAATTTTATATATGTGATACACCCATCGTGTTGAGCAACGTTTTCCGCATTGTTTGTCGCTTGGCTAGGGTTTTCAGAGACGTCGTGGGATTTCTAGGTTTGGTTCCTCCATAGCCATTACTTGTGGGCATAGGATTTTACCCGTCTACACCCCAGCTAGGGCTACCATTTCCCTTGTGTTAGTCTCCTAGAGCAGCCTCTAGGAGCAGAAAAGTTTATATTCCCTTCCCTTTCCTCTAGGTCGTCCGTGTCTTCCTCAGGTGCTCAACTCGGGGCGTCTCCGTGTCATATCACCGTTTTTTCATTTCTATATTCCAGCCTTCTGCTGGTAGTCCTTCGAGGTCTCCGCCGCGAAGACCATTTGTGTGACTGTCTGGCCACCCTACCTTACTTAAGCTGGGAGCGGGCGCCACAACTGCGATGCATAAACCAAATCAGTCGTAGAAATTTCTCTGCACAATGGCCAATTGCCTATCGGTTTTTTTTGTGCATTCCTGAATAATTTTATGATTTAGGGAATAAATGTCCGGATGCCTTGTTACAATTTTTAAATTTTCTCGGAAGTAGTTGAAAGATAGTTTGCTTACTTCAAATGCAGAGTTTTTAATTCTAAATAAATTTTATCTCCTGCATTTTTTCTCTAAAACAATTAGTGAAGCAAGAAATAGCATATTTATTATTTTACATGTTAAATCGCTATGGCCGACAGGTCAATTTACCATCCTGTATATCTTATCCAATACCATATGCAGTAGGTAGACAATTTATCTAAATTAAAATTTTCGACTAAAAAGCGTGTATAATTCACTTACAATTAATTTGTTATAATTAATATTTTAGATGAGTTTAGGTCTTACGAGCTTAGCTTTTTTGTTTCGCAGTTTGTTTTAATCATATACAGTGTTGGAACTTCCATACTGCCGGACCCCGCACCGCGGGGTTTGAAGCTTTGGGTGGCCCGAAAATTTTGAGAAAATTAGTCGCGTTTTATACTGAAAAATAAAGAATTTACTTTTCACTATAAAACACATACATAAAAAAAAATAATACAAAAAAATAAACATTTTTTTTTTTTATCTTACGTTTAGTAAGACCTCAACAAAAGAATAGCGAGATTGTTTATCCATATTCAAAATAGTAATTCAGTTCAAAAATGAAAAAAAAAGAAGAAAGAGACAGTGCTTCAAATCTTATAAAAGGTATGAATAATTTTGAATTTGTATTTTTATGTGTAATTTTATCAAAAATATTAGGCGAAATAAATTTATTTTGAAAATTATTACAAACTAAAAATATAGATTTGAGAATTGCAACAACTTCCTAAGAAACAACCAGTCAAAATCTGAAAAATACCGAACTATATATTTTTTTGCGAAATGACTCAATTCAAATGGCAGCCAAGTGGAGAGACAAAAATTGTAAAAAAGCACTTGGATGATTTTTTTCGAGTAACTGTATTTAATGCAGTTCTCGATATTGTTATCAATCAAATTGATAATAGATTCACAGGGATGAACGACGTTGTAAATATGTTTTTATTCATGTCACCTCGAAATTTAATCAACTTGGATGAAACAGAAATTTGGAGTTCTGCCGAAATCTTACAAAAAGATATATCTTACAAAAAAAATACGAAGGTGATATTTCGTCCAATTTTCCGTTACAAATGGTAATGTTAGCTTCGATGCGTAATGAGGAAATCTCTAAAATAGCAACAATGAAAGAATTTGCTGAACTTTTAATAATTAAATATACCTCCCTGTTGGTCAGTTTTCCAGACGTAGTTACTGCAATTTTATTATTTTTAACACTTCCTGTCACTGTGGCAACGGCAGAGCGTTCTTTTTACAAATTAAAGATAATAAAAAACTATCTACGAAATTCTACTGGAGAAGAACGCTTACATAATTTATCGTTGTTGAGCATTGAGGCTGAAATGACTCAAGAAATGGGCATTAAAGACTTAATTAGAGATTTTGCTAATTTAAAATCCAGAAACAAAGATTTAACATTTTAAATTGATTTAATTATTTATATCAAGTTTTGTTTTGTTTTGTCTATGTTTCATTTGTTTGATATTATTGTTTTTCTTTTATATGCATGATAAAATATGTATTATAAAGTAAAATGATTCTTTGTGTAAAAAGAATCCAAGGTTAAATTTCTTCAAAATTATGGAACGCTAGATACGAAAATAAAAAATCACATAAGGTTGGGGACCGATCGATGATTTTTGCGGGGGGGGGGGGGCAAAATTTGTAGTTTTGCCACTGGTCATATACGGAAATGTATTTAATTCATCTAATTAATTTCATGAAACATGACTGAGACAGAAGTTGAATCATTTATATAAATTTAGATTATTCATGTAAATAAAGTCATAGGCCGGAAATCAATCAGAGATTTTCTCCATTTGTAGATGATTGATCTACTTAATTTTTTTCTGTATATATTAATATTCATCAATATAAAATAAATTGTTGACATTACTATAATATTCTTTTGTAAGTCTGCCAGAGCAGTGAAGTTACTACTTATAAAATTCTCTTTGCGCTCATAGTTTCAAATAGGGTAATTCCACGATCTTTCGGGTATTAAATAAAACAGAAACCTTCGTCTCACCGGTGCTAGAAAATAACGTTATGCTCAGGAAGAGCAGAGATATACGGTATACATAAGCATGCGCTCTCAAATTCTCCAGAAAATATATCTTTGAGGGATTATACTTAAATAAAAAACTTTGAAGTAAACAGCTTGAGATTTTATATTGAATTTTATTTACTACGATGTAGAAAATATCTCTAAACGTAGTTTTTTATTTTTTTAATTGTTGATTTAACTTTGTGGATATCCATCTAGCCAGATTCGAAACGAAGCTAGTTTATCTTTAATTTTTTTAAAGAGGATGGAATGATAAGGACAAATACCAATATCCATATCTTGACCGGGATTCAAACCCGGGAACTT
The DNA here is from genome assembly GCA_963971575.1 of Liopterus haemorrhoidalis. NCBI lineage: Eukaryota > Metazoa > Arthropoda > Insecta > Coleoptera > Dytiscidae > Liopterus > Liopterus haemorrhoidalis. The sequence continues at coordinate 19,224,496 of OZ020617.1, forward strand.
TAACAAGAGAAGCAGAGTCACTAGCTCTGTGCTATTGATACCATCCTAAACGTAGTTTATCTAATTAGGAATTCAGTTAACGTCACTTTTTAGTAAGTTCTGTCCAGTAAATATAACATTTCATGTCACATGATGTCACTTGCTGCATCAGCAACCACATATTTCATAAATAGAGTTAGGACATAGTTAGGCCTAAACCGTCAATGTCTCAACCTAAGCGGTGCGTTTTTTTTTTTTTTTTTCTATAGAAACTTTTAATTTTATTCATGTGCCGAACCTGTCAAAACCGAGGCTCGTACTTTATCCATTTTTAGACACCGACCATATTGAGGTTTTTCATATATAGTTTTCAACTTAAAAATATTAATAAAAATAGATGATCAAGAAGAAAATGTGAGGATAAATATGAAAAAAAAAACATCTAATAAAAAAAGGTAATTATATGAACTTATATGATTTGTCAGTTAGTTGGTTAAAATTTTTGGCGCACAACAAAGGCTATTTGCGTATATGAATTTGTCAGATTTGCAAGTTATAGTGCAGATTTTTTCTAAATTTTCGTTAGACAAACTATTTCTGATAAAAATCGGGGTACTCATCGGAATAAATTTGTGTTAATATACAGAGGTCTAAATATCTCTGAAGTACTGCGTCAATTTTATTATTTAAATAAAGGCCGAAGTCACGAGATACTTGTTTAAATTTTTTTATGGCCTTTGCTGCTTCGGTAATTAACCAGGAAAATTCTTATTCTTTGAAACATTCCATGCCTGAACGGGATTCGAACCCGAGACGTTAGCAACGCAGAGCGCATGTGTTACCACTACGCTACGCCGGTCGGTATTAAAATTATCTTGTAATCCATCGACATTAGTTCTATGTATCTTTCCACTGACGTGTTGAGTTAAATGATTTACTTTGTGCATATGATATATTCTTTACAAAGTATACATAACAGTTGTTCGTTAATAACTTGAAAATGATCAGTAAATCCATATTCTGCTGAAATCAGTTGTAAAAAATGTAATTCAGCCTTTTTAATATCTCCAAAATAATAAAAATATAAATAGCAATAATAATAAGAATGTTTACAAATTTTTCTGTCAGGAAGAAATATATTTAAAAAATGCTATAATTATTATTATTGTAAAAAAGTGAATATTAGTAGATAGATTCAAGAAGTGTTTGAAAGTGTATGCTCTAAATCTAAATACCTACAAGAATTATTGTTCAGCTCTGTTCACAGTTCAGAAGAAAAATAAATAGTTGACAGGACTTGCAAAGTTTATACAGATTAAATAAAGGTTCAAAATATTACAGGTTTGAATGTTTCTCACGTTTGCATTAAAAGATGTGTTTTTCTGTAATAAAATTTTTCAACTATGATAACATCTTACAATGATTTTGCATTCAACAATGATTACATTATGGAAAAACATATATAGGAGCATTTGTATTAATAAGACAGGAATGTTTTTAGATAACGAGTACCCATTTATAGATATTATGATGTGAATTTTTCTATGTCTATGAACATCTCATTAATAATGTCGTTAGTGCAGATTTGCCTAAAAACGTCCGTACGCTGTTCATAAACAATAATGTTTACAGATATGAAATAGAGGATGATAGTTGTTGAAGTTAGTTAGTTAGAACAGTTAAGTTACAAATGTAGTGAATACTCAATGAAATTACAATTTCTTTTGTAGATTGGGATAGAATTTTCTATTATTCTTACTTGAAACATGTTAAATAAAAATTCTTCAATTAAAACTACTAGGTTGGTTTTACTAATATATATTTATTTGCTCAATACGTATTTTGGCTTTTATCCAATCACAAGTGTATAAAAAAATGTAAACTCTTGAAAATGGCTTAAAAACCGAAATACTTATGAGCAGATAAATATATATTAATGACACCAGTCTAGTGTTTTTAATTAAATAATTTCTAATTTCTTTTGTCTAATAAACGGAGTGACCGAGCTCGTTAAATCATGCAGTTTTGACTGGTTGAGACAGTCCGAATTATAAGGGTGCTAGTTCAATTCCCAGTTGGTGATATTATTCGGGCGAGAATAATATGTTTTCATTACTCCCATTTTCACAATCATTCACCCCTCATCTAAGTGTAGGAGTTCGCCTCCTGACATAGGCGTTTAGCCTCGTTGCAGAAATAGGCTGATGTAAAATAAATAAAAAAAAATTGAAAACCCAATCAAAATTTTCGTAAAATTCAACATAAAATTTGTGAAATTATATAACAATATGTAAGAAAAGTAAACATTTTTTTTTTTTTTTTTAATCGTGTTTTTATTTAATTACTATCCGCTAATTTTTCATACGTCACGGCACTAAAACATACATTTATACAAATTATTTTAAAACCATATGTGTCCACGGTAGCGAATTAAAACATGCACCGGAAGTAGAGATATGATGTAAATTTTGTCCAAATGTAATTTAGTTTTTGTGCAGTCAGGTCCTGAGAAAAAAATTTAGTCTCATTACAATTCTGAAACGTGTCATTAAAACAAAACGTCGAAGTAATTTGTGAAGAAAAAGACAGCGATATTGGAGATAATCCAGCAACACTGAAAGTGAAAATTGTTTATTAATGTCATTTTTGAAAATTTACGCATTTTTGAAAGCTTAAAAATTTATTTTTTTAGTCACTTAGATCAATTAACAAAATAATCAGAATTTGTATTAATAATGGCTGTGACCACATGTGTAGCTCTGATGAACAAATGTTATATTTCTAAACTGGTCAGCTAGATCTAGTTGCATTATTTATGTCCGCAACCCATAGTATCTTTTCCTTTTACTTAATCCTGAAGCCTTCTTACATAGCGGTGTGAAGTTTGTAGTGGAGTTATTTTCTGGTGTTGTTCTCCAGATTTCCTTCGTAAAATCAATAAATTATAACAAAATTATTGTAAAAATATATGTATAATTTGTTGTAAAAATAAATTGATTCATTGATAGAACGTGTTCTATTCTTTGTGTATTTGCTTACTTCCTCCCACTTTACACCTCTCTTCGTTGTAGCTTCTCTTGTTTCTTGATGCTAGGTTTTCCTCAGACTTCTTGGTCTAAATTTATTCACTATTCTTGCTTCAATAACTATTGTAACTATTTTATTTTCACTCATTCTATATATAAGTCCCAGCCATCTTAGATGTCCATTTTCTATTATGGTCTCGACTGTTTTTTTGTCTGATATGTCTCTAAATACCTTATTTCTTATTTTGTCTACCTTTGTTTTGACTCGATTTTTCTTAGAAATATTATTTCACAGCTTTTTATTTTAGATCTCTATTTCTCTATGTTAGTTCAGGACTCAGAGGCGTATATCAAAGTCGGTACTGTCACTATTTTGAATCTCTGTACCTTGATGTTGGTTGGTATTTCTGTTTTAGTTAGGAACGATGCTTTGATGCTGTCTTCCTATTGCGTCTACTCGTTGTATAATTATATTTAATTCTTTATTGTATTCTTCAAGGCACTGATAAAACTAATATACAAACAATTTTTTGAAATAATTGAATGTATTTTTATTAAATTATGCGTAAAGAAAACCGCTTTTATAAAAATATTTTCTAAGGTGAGCCTTTATTTCATGATCCTTAAAACGCTTGAATATATTTAGAAAGGATACAGACAATCTTTTTGTACCCCACGTTTGAGTTTTTATAAGAACATTTTCTTTTCATACTTTTCAAGTAAATCTTTTTATGATATTTTTTGTGGATACATTTTTGAAAAGAATCTACGTGTCTATAGTAAGTTAAAATTTATTAGAAAACATTATTTATCTTCGAGATTGTGAAAGAAGTATTCTCTTTAACAATAGAATTCGATTTCTTTTTCAATGCCCACTTGGATGTTTATTTCTGATCGCACAATGGACAAGACGATTCAACTAGTTAGTCTTTAGATACATTTTATTGAGATTGCTTCTGGGTGCATCTTCAGCGTTTTTGATTTTAGAGATAACGGAGAAATCATATATAAACTGTTTTTGCAATAATAAATAGTATACATAATTTAAATTTTCGCATAAGCAGATGACGCAAATACAATTGCACGATCAAAGCAAGGACTAAAATCGCCTTTGTGAGTATCGAGGCAGCATCCAGGCATCACGAAAAACAAAATATATGCATTTTCCATCGGAACACTCTAACATATCACTAAATGGCCTAAAGCCTTTTCTGTAAACGTGAGGGATTGGTGGTTCAGAACTCGAACTTTTCTACAGAACAACTGATTAATAAAAACTACATTACCACATTTGAACCAAAAATTATTCACTTCAACAGAAAAGTCCTTAAGCTGAAGTTACTGGCAAGCTACGAAATCAAGAAACACAAGAACAAAACTAAATTTTTTAATGAAATAACTGACATGCGTAGCTCTCCATTATTATGATTATTTCTGACATCTCAGCGTAATTTGAAATTTTGTCTCACCTGTATAATCTTTTTCCTTGTTGTACTTACTTTTGATCTATATATAAGTGTAACTTGTAATAAGAAATTCATTGTAAATATGACAATGACGGGCGCCGAAACTGGAGTCAATACATTAAAAAAAGATTCTGTGAAACACAACACAATGTGTACATTTAACAACCTTATAAAATTAAAGCTGTATCTGAATTTATTTGTATACCTCGGTTCTCAACTGGACAGCAACAACGGCATTGGCTATTAGATCAAAACTAAAATTTCTCTAGCTTGTTCCGTTATATGGAATTTACGTGATATAATGTACGTGATCATTGGTCAGAAACAATTCAATAGAAATTTCGTAACTATTTACTATTTTTATAACTATTAGTTATTGCTTCAAATTGGTTATTTTATATAACAGACGCATAAACAATTGTGTAAAAATTCTCACTTAAATAATTAAAACGTAACATGTTCACCGTATCTTCTTGTAAATACACACACCGGCAAATTTAAAGGAACAAATGGAAAATTATGTTTTTTTTTTTAAATTATATTATTTTGTAGCCTATATCTAGATAGCTTTGAATGCTCTACTAAATAATGAATGAAGATTGTATCGACGCCAAGGAGAATAAAATGCACCATTTGCTACTTCTGTATCTTTTGGCGGAAGTTCAATTATGGTGTGGGGTGGAATATGTTTAAGAGCTCGCCCAGAGTTAGTGGTGCTTGATGGCGGAGCGTTAACTGCAGACAGGTATATCAGAGATATTCTTCAAGACCATGTTGTACCTTTTGCTTCATATATCGGAGAAAATTTCACCCTAATGCATGACAATGCGCGCCCACACGTCGCCCACTGTGTAACAGACTTTTTAAACAAGTGGGTATAACAACAATAGGTTGGCCACCGTGCCCCCTGTCCTCAACCCGATTGAATATTATTCCAAAAAACATCGTACTAGAAAATTACCTGAGAGATATCAACAATATATACACTACAGGGAAAATAATTAAATTTTTATATCTGTTCCTTTAAATTTGCCGGTGTGTGTATTATATATTATAAATATTACATATAATAAATACTTATGTCCAAAACGGTCCATTAAACAGATTGGTCTATACCTTCAATAATATATCTTTAGAGACAGATCTGTTTAATTTTAGTTTAAATACTTTGAAACGTTCCTTTCATACATTCAGCGTTCAAAGCACGTATGCCGCAAATAAATTATTTCTTTGTACATACATGTTTTATTAATGTCATTACGCTCTTGTAAGTTTAATTTTTAAATTACTTTTTATATATATGTTTAAGTTTATGACAAGAAGTTGCATAATTTTACTAAATAAATAAATAAGTTAAGGACTGAAACTTATTACAAATAATTTCAAGACAAACAAATAGCCTAGAAGCTTCTAAGGAACGAAAACGAAAAGTGTCGAATTAAGATTTTTATAGGTCCTAGGATGAATGGTTAGAATATGCCCTAAATCGAAGTAATGAACAAATTTAAAAAAAAATTAAAGTCAAGCTCCTTCGAGACTCCAAAAGGATGTCGAATCGAAGTGCTGAGCAAAAAAATAAGGAAGAACCAGACTTGTTTAGGACTCCAAAATCGCGGAGCCCTAGGCCCAGATCTACTCGGCCTATATAGTTATATACGACTGAAGACGAAAATTCAATTAGCGTTTTTGAAAGGATAATTCGGGGGTATATATATATATATATATATATATATATATATATATATATATATATATATATATATATATATATATATATATATATATATATATATAGACGCATATCTGAACGTGACGAAAGGTATCGGAGAATTTTGAGTTTTGTAAAAGTTATAAAGATACGGATATAGTCCGAAAGATAAAAATCAATGGACTAAGATGGGTAGGCTACCTGGAGCGAAATCATAAAAGTGATGCAATGAGAAGAATATCCAAACAGCAAGCATTCGGAAAGTTATGTTTTAAAAATGAGATTAATGAATTAATTAGAGAAATATCTAAAAGAACTTATGGTAAAAGAAAACTAAAAACTGGATAGAGTGAAATAGATTAATTAAAAAGGCCTATTTGTCTGCCGTATGTCGGACTCCCGCCTGTCTGCTGTTTTCTGTCTGTTTACCGTCTACTTTTATGTATTGTAGTTATTGTGTTCCGAATGCTAATGGTAGAGAGCTTAAATTTGATATGCGTATGCGGTTATTTTACCCATCCTAGCACCCGACGCAAGATGTGGAAACTCTTTCGCACATACTACCCTGATCAAAAAGTTCCTGGAATTTTCATTTGAAAAACAAAATAAATATTTGGTTGTTCTTCAAAATTTATATTGCTTGCAATGTCTTATGCCAGCGCTTCATCTAATCTTCACTACATCGTTCGTAATCCAATGACATGCCTTTCAGTTCGTCCAATTTTTCTAAATGGCTGAGTCAAAACACCGTTCTTGCAGCAACTATTTGAATTTGGGATGTGGGAAAACATCATACGGTGCTTGATTAGACAAATAAGTTTGCGGGAAGAAGTTAATAAAGAGTTTTGAAAAAAATAAAAAAAACGCAAACAATAATCGAAAATCAAGTGTAAGTGCAAGTGCAAAATTCAAAGGTTATTAACTCAAAAATCCCTTCTATGATTCCTGATAATTTCCCGCAAATACCTAAGTAATATTCCTTACTGACTGTTTGATCCTCTACAAGGAAGTATATCGTTAAGTTTGTACGCTAATAAAACAGAAATGGTCAGCAGCTATATCCGACAGTATGGTACGTTGCTTTATTATCTTTTTGTCGAGATCAGATGTTTTATCCTTCTCTGTTTGTTCCTAGAGAAAATGCGTAAAGTTGCAGGCAACAAAACATTAGAAATATTACCTAGTCTTGTTAAAATTCTACAAGATATATACAAGATTTTTACAAGAAATTCTATAAGATGCTTAAAGATATTTTAATTTTCTCTTAGTACATAATGCATAAATGCATCTTAAACAAGAAACGCTAATAATTTTTTTAAATTACCACATCTGACTGTTACACAGCTTTAAAGCTGCATTCAGAGCTCAGTAAATTAACACGCTGTGCGTTATGGATAGTTTTTAAACGAGTGCAATTGGTATGATCGGACAAGCTCGTACTATATCGCTCAACAGTAGTATAGCAACGACAAAGCACGAGCATGTCCGATCATTCCAAATGACCTCGTTTAAAAATTATCCATAGCGTACAACGTGTTGATTTACAGAGCTCTGAATGCAGCTTAAGTCTTTGCGGTAGTATGTCAAAAGAATTACGAAGGGTTTCTATACAAAACCCCTCCTCTGCTATCATCAAGTAGCACATCAGACTAGCGATTTAGGATGTTCCTTCTTGAAAGCCATTTTCTGAAGCACGGAACAAAATTTGTAGTCCAGGGTGCTGAGGTCAAAGCTGCTAGGGGTCAATCAGCAGAAAAAAAGTCTGGTACATAGCTTTCAAGCCACTGCTGCACAGCCTTCACATTCTGGGCTGTCGCTGAATGTCGCTGGAAGCTCCACTGGTAACCAGCGAAGAGGGATTTGTTCAGTTTTTTAACTATCGCCTTCAATACGATTTTCTTGTAGACCATGACCACGTTTTTACTACCTTTTTCGTAAAAATGTAGCTAAATGATACCGTATAGTTCCCGCCTCATCAAGCCGTAACTGAAGCAAGGTGATGGCTTGTTTGGATCATCGGCTTTATCTCACAAGCTTTCCGTGAACTTGTGATATACACCATGTCGTTCTGATGGTTGAAAGCCTCCTCAATATTCTTGGACTACAAATTTTGGTCCGTGCTTCAAGGCATTGCTTGAAAGAAGAGACATTATAAACCGCTAGTCTGAAGTGCGCCCTGACAAAAGCAGTGGAGGATTTTTCTGTAAAAACTAGAGATGGGTCGTTCATGAACGAACTGGCTCACTGATCCGGCTCAGTACAGTGACCGAAGTGACACGGTTCAACAAATTGAAATGAGCCGGCTCACGGCTCACTGTATAGTTTCAAGTTTCAAGGATACGATTGGTCGGGCGATTGGGAGCAGGGACCGGAGTGATTCGGATCTGGATCGATGTCATGTTAAAATTCGCGAGAACTCGGCTTGTAATGTATTATCATAAAGTGTATTTTGTCATCAATTTGTAGGGCAGTTTATTTGAAACTAATAGGCTTAGTCTGTATTTTCTTACAACCATACTATATAAAAATATTTAAAATATTGCCCAAATTCCAGATGTCCGATTTATAAGAGCAATAAACATCGCCATAAACTTAACACATCTGGTTTAAAATACAGTAGCTACATAAAGTGAATTGTTTGTTTCAAAAATGTTAGATAATTCACTTCTATAGATTTTTATTTATTTAACTTGTTCATATAATGCAGGAGCCAGCTGAGCGGCGTTTTACCTACCTGGATACCTGGATTACCTTACCTACCTGGATTACCTTACCTACATATTGCAAACCAACAACCGTATTGAACGAACGACCGGCAACTAACCGACCTGTGTCGCGGGATCATGTTTACAGTTCATATAATGCAAGAGCCGGGGCTAAGCGACGTTCTACCTACGAACGAACGACCGACCTGTGTCTCGGAAACGTGTTTACTTAGCCAGATCACTGAGCCAGATCAATGAACCGGCTAAGCAAACTGAACGACCTCCACTGATCCGGTTCCGCAAACTGAGCCGAAATTCCCATCTCTAGTAAAAACCCCTGTAATTCTATTGACGTATGGATGCAGAATCTTAAGCACTGTGTAACGGTCAGAAGTGGCTATTTTGAAAACTGATTCTGTTTATTGTTTAGCGTGCATCTATGTATAATGTACTAAAAGAAAATTAAAATATCTTTAAGCATCTTGTGAAATTTCACTGAAAACTTTGTAACTGTATTAATGGTAAGAATAGCTACATTATACGTCAATAGAAATTATCTACAGGCATAATCCATTATTACCACAGTTCCAAATCATTACAGTATGAGCGAAGCGGCGGAAAACGAATCGTTACAAAGATTGTTGTAAACCAAAAAATCCAAAACAATAGTTATGTTTTTTGAAACATATGTATATATGCTCTTTGTTTTATTTATGATTATTGTATTGTATATGTAAACCTGTGTCCTTTGACATTAGCATTTAACCTTTTGGGATTATAAATATACTGAGATAAATTATATGAAGGATAATTGAAAACTTTTCGCATTAGAGCAAATCCCAATTGTTGTGTATTGTGTTGTTCCAGGGCGTTAATGTCCTCAGTTTTTGTGTTGATTATCTTGGCTTTCTCCATGCCGTTGTTTCTCACTTGTAATGTATTACGTTATAAAGTAGTGAGATAAGAGGTACACGGGATAAGACTGTACATTTAGGGTGCGTAGAGAAACATGTTTAAGTCAACAAACAAGGAAGACATTGGCGTACGCAACAGAATATATTATTATGAGAAAATTTAAATTTATTAATACCGTGAAACTGTTTAATTTGTAATATATTCCCGGAAGCAGACATTTTTTACTAAACAGAATTAAACGTGAGATGTTTTTTGTTCTTTGTGTGAAATATTAGAAGTTTGACAATATCTACCTTGTAATTGGAGAAAGATAAGCTTGTTCAATCAATCAAGAGCCATATCTGACGCAAACAATCAGCAACTGTGGAACAAGTAAATGCTGCCTAGACTTTGCAGTTCGAGTCACCTTAAAGTTCGAGCTCCATGAATGAAATATAAATGATATGTATGTAAGTAACAGCAATATATAATAAATGTAATAACCAATAACTGACGCTAAAAATCATGTTATTGAAGCGTCACTAAATAAAGATTAATAATAAAAAAAAGAAATTTGATCTAAATCACGGAAAAATGCCCGACCTTCAAGCAGAAAAAAAATACAATTTTTTTAATATGATTTTATTGGCTTCCGGGTGACCCCATTATGCCAGCTTTTATGCATTAAATTTGGAATTTGGAAAGTGTAAACAGGCGGTAAAATTTCGTTTTAATATTTGTCACGTGGGTGGTTAGATGGAAATGCAACTCCTGGATTTAACAATACAATTTATTAAATAATTATAAAATTACAGTATCATGTAAGATTGTATTCATCCATGGGAGTTGGGGAAGTTTTCAGTCCACCCCGTGTTGACCGGAATCGGCTTGGACCGATCTCCGAGGCGGGGGTTGTCCATCAGGGAGTCGAGGAGCCGGGAGAAGCCTTCTTCCACTCACATGGTGACATTACCTTTGTAACAATATGCGAACTGTTATAGGTCTTTCATATTTGTTTCAACGTAGAAACAAAGATATTATTTCACTTTAAGTGTTTTTACAAAATATACACACTAAGAGCAATATTATAAAAAAAGCTAAACATTAATTTTTTCTAAATTTATCCGTCAAATATTACTGGGTGTAGACTACTTTACTTGTTAGTAAAAAAATGTGCAGTCAGTGTTGGCGTATCGAAAGTGTCAAAACGTTCTACTGATATCTATCGTTTTGTAATATCAGTATCGAAAAATATATCAGTATTTCATAGTATCGATTAATATACTAGTATAAAAATTATCATAAAATATTCTTTATTAACAAAGAAAATAACAAATATATGTTTCGACAGGCTTGAGCTTAATTAAGAAAGAACAAACAAGTCTTTTTCGGTGTTTTTCATGAAAATATCGACTTGTCGAGGTAAAATATTGATTATTATTACATAATTCGAATTTTAATATTAAGTAGTGCTGTGAGCTGGAATAAATTACTAAAATAATAATTTACCAGTTTGAAATTGGCACCTCATTATTTCAGTTCAAGTGTGACACGTTTTATTTGGTGTTGTTATCTATAGTAGTAGATTTTAGGCTTAGAGTTTCCAGTTAAAATCAAAACTAATACAACACTACTTACACAGCATTTTGGGCTTTGAATATCTTCATTTGCCAGCTTCAATTGCTCAATTTTGTGTTCTAATATAATGAATGATGAGGGAGATTGTTTGGGGAGAGGGAGGAATTAGGAGATTTCCGAGAGGCCGTCACGGCAGGTTATAAGGTTTTGGGAGACAGCCTTGGAAGGACAGCAAAAAAAAAATCAGTGTAAAACTTCATTTTCAGTTTGGTTAAAATTTGCATTAAAAAAAGTAAAAAGTTCACTATTTTTAACCAAATCGTCGTGTAAATCTTCATTTATTCAGATAGTGTTATTTTTATGAAGTTACTTTTTCAGTGTTAAAATTAACACTACTTAAACACTATTTATTTTCTAGCACTATAATTTAACAGGTATGTGAGTGTAAACTTTACACTAAATTTAACCAAAAAAGAAGAGGAAACATCTAACAGCGAGGGACTTCATGGTACACTAAAAGTTCATTTTTTAGAGTACCATGAAGTCCCTTTAACACTTTTTTAGAGTGTTATATCAATCACAGTTAGGATCGCTGATTCACATAACTATACAAATATTACCGAAAATAATTATAATTTATACCAGTGAAAAAAGTACGAATACCAGTAAAATATTAAAACAAAAAGTATTGTTCAATAAAATACTCAAAACAAAATAATCGATACCTTATTAGTATCGTTAAATCGTTTTATCCCCAGCCGTGCGTAGTCGTAATTTTTCGTAATACAGCTGTAAAAAATCATCTTTTCAAGATCATCGTGATCGAGTGCAAAGTATTTAAAGATCTGCCGGTCGATCGGGTTCGACCATTTACCAGCCCCTGATCTACATATACACGCCACTAAATTTTAAAGCAATTTTTTTTTCAATATCATTTATGTCAGTGGTTTTCAACCTCTTTCCATAGTGAAATTATATTGAATTCTAAGATATACTTCATGGATTGGATTTAGTTGGACCGAGAGTCATGATATTTAAAAATAACTCGAGGAAAGGAAGTAGACATTTTGAAAATTACTTGAGAACAGGAATAAGAAATCCTGAAAATCAATTGAGGATTGGGAAAGGGAAAAAACTGACGACGTAGGGTAGTTATCCCAAAAAATACTGACGAAGAGGCAGATATTTCCTGCGGGTCGTTTGAAACTGTCTGACTATAGGCACTGACATATGATATTATTAATAATTTTCTTTCTTCTACGTCCTGTTTCTCTTTTACCATTTAATTTTCCATTACATATTTCCTACTCTATACCCCTTTGTCGAATAACGTCTGCAAAATTTAATCTTTCGAACAAAATGGAAGCCGGTATAAGTTATTAAGTTATTTTTTAGCTACCTAGTAGTAGCACAGGGTTAATGGGTGGGGTTCTGTTTCCTCCTCGTACATCTAATAAGCATAAAAAGTATATAACTAAGATTTATGTTAAATTAATTTCTGCTTACACTTGGATTAAAACAATGAAATGTCAATAAATTTGACATACATCTATTTAACTCCGATCCTGGCATTACTTGGAGCTAAAGTTTTCCTCTTTAAGTACTGTTAAATTCCTCAAATTATTCTTGACATTAGAGTAAAATTTCTGGAGCTAAATATGCACGTCATATTAATGAATATGAATATAACAACAGTTTCAAGTTTGAAGAAATCAAGTGGCGTCATCTTAGTTAATTCCTTTGCTAACTTTTACGATGGTATTTAACACAGAAGTCAGAAGACGAATAAACATAGAATAAAGACTAAGATAACCAGTTCCTCTTGGATTCACCTACAAACTCGTAAAACAGGAGGTAAAGACAAACGGATGGAACAGACGAAAATAACTGTGTGCAAATCGGCGTCATAAAGATTTTAGGTAGGAGAAAGTAGTGCTCGTAGTATAAGAGCTAATTTAAAGGGGTGCCATCTACCGTAGTTTCATGAAAATACGCAATGATGGAGGATATAAATGTCTTTAGAGAGACATTAGGTCAAAGCCGTACGTACGCATTTTGATGCGATTCATTGTTGTACGGTAGAGAATCTTAAACCTCTTGAAGGTCTTAACCTTCAAGGGATTCTCGCACTTCTGTGAAATGTTCACCAAAATGTTAATACAATTTATAATATTTGTCGTTGAACAGTAAATTGATAAATATGAAATGAGAAACACCGGTGTACTGTTACACCTTTTCTAAATACTCGGTGTATTTTTTTAATACTTCTATTCTTAACTGTGCTCATAGGTAAATTATATATAGTTTATTCAGTGAAATACGTTCTTTTTTAAGTGAAAAATATGACATGAATGAACATGATGAAACATGTAATAAGATCTGTAATAAGCCAACGGAGTGCCGAGCGCACTAAGTCGCGCGGTTTGTACTGGCGGAAACCCAGTACGACTGTCTGGTCGATGGTTCGAGCCTCCTTCGTTGGTGATATTATTCGCGCGAGAATAATATGTTTACATTACTCCCATTTTCACAATCATTCACCCCTTATCCAGGTGTAGGAGCTCGGCCCCTGGCATCGGCGATTAGCCTCGTTGCAGAAATAGGCCGATGTAAAATAAAATAAAAATAAATAAATATAATAAGATGCACAGGCGGCTGGTGCAGGGAAGGCAGTGGGGCAATGCCCTCCCAATTAGTGACTTTTGAAAAAGAAGAAAATCTTTAATAAAAAAGAATAATAGTAACATGTATTATTTTCATTTTACCCATTTTAAAGTAATATTTAGTTATATTGAAATGTTTACACCTAACTTCGCTTCCTAAAGCAAATGTTTTTAGAATGGACATACGGCAGGGAAGTCAAATGAGAAAATGTCTCATATATTTGTATGAGTGTTGGTGCGGGGTACAAGCGGGGGTGAAGGACGAGCAATAGTATGTAACCTGTAGCATCCATTACAAGGGAGTCCAATCATATTTTGTCCGTAGATTTAATTATCAGTCGGAATGCATTATTTTGACATTTGTTTGTAGTTGTGTGTTATTAAAAGGTTATGTATGTTCAATGTTTTAATAATTACATTATTAAAATAGTGTTTTATTAGTATATTTGATAATAATTTACTCGCTACTTTTCTTAAGTTTATGTGATTGTGTTTATGTACGTGACGGATTTGAAAAAAATAATAATAATAATACTAAATAAATAAATATTAAAAGTGAATGAGAATTAAAATAGCGTGAATTCCATTTTAGAACTGGTTTCAAAAAATAATTTAACCTATGATATAAAACTTAGACTTAAATCTTTAGGACCACCAAGACCGGAATTAATTTTAACGAGTTCCCAAGAAAATAAAAAAAATCAAATTTATTTCAAGTAAATTTTATCAAAAACCTTTTTGATAAGCTTTTGCCCTCAAAATAATGTAACGAGCCGCCACTGATAAGATGGAGTATAGTAGAGCCAGAGAAAGTGGTGTTTCCTATTGGCTTGCTCCTAATCTAACGTAACCTAACCTAACCTAACCTATAGAGCATCCTATTTCAGTAGATCTGTAATCCGTTAGAAACAATTACCAATAGTAGGAACAAATAATCATCGCAATCGCTTGAACACGCGCCGAGATAGTCCTGCGGTGAGGTGATACTACCGCGGCAAATTGTCCCATTCCAGCTTGTAAGATACAACTCCTAAATAATGCAGGGATCAAAGAACATAAATTCTCCGTTTCTTGACCTTCATCGCTATATAATCCACATGGTTGACGTGACATTTATTTCAACCCTATTTTCTGAAAGTAATATTAGGTTATTTTTAAATATTCATTAGTTGAAGTAGTATCGAAAGGTATCTATTTTTAGTAATACATCATTATAAAATAGTTGCTTTAATGAAAATAAAATCATAATGTTTAAACCACCATTTAAATATCTATTTATATTTTCGAACTTCACTTATGATGTTGATAGTAATTTAAAAGTCAATAAGCTGTCAATTCCTTCTGGTTTTTTTCGAAATTTATTCTAAGTTAATCCTATTTTTTATCTCTATGGCCCTTCATTCTTTTATTAATGAACATAATTCACATGAAATCTGTCTCTTATTAAAACTACCTATATAGAGCTATTTTTCGATTATTCCGATTTCTTTTTTTCATTATTTACTACAGTGGCCAAATGTTCTTTAAATCGTTTGTATATATCTTTTAATTTGTCCTATGTAACACTTATTGAAATCAATACATTTTTTTTTTTTGCGACCATATCAAAAACAGTTCTTTTTTGCATCAAATACTAGATGAAAAGTATTTTTTTCCAGGTCTATTTGCTTACTTTTCAGACTGCTAAATGCTTACGCCATCTATGTGAAATTTCTTAAGTTAGACGGAAACATCTGACAGTTGTTGTGTATAACCTAAATTGATTGTATAGCACGTATTGCTTAAAAAAATTTATTGTTAAATTTTTAACTGTTTAAAATTTCATGTGTTGAAAGAACTGCAATCTGAAAAAAAAAATATCCAAATAACAGCAGTGACGATAGTGATATATTAATACCCCACCATATATTGAACAACAAGCAAATATTGCAAAATTAAATTTATTACCTACAAAATATGCAGAATTATATGAATAACAGAATTGATCTTTTTATAAAATGGAGATGCAAACATTTATAATTGTAACAACTGTTCAATGACTATAAATTATATTGCTCAGAGAGTAAATAAATTTAATATTTTTAATAAAAATTACTTTTGGTCGCCCAAAAAATATAATGTGTAGCTTTTCCAAAAAGTTTTTTTTTTTCTTCAAAAGCCTCGGTTACGCCTCGGTTATCAAACTCAGATGAGGACGAAAAAGACCCACTTTTGGCAATGGTACACACATAACTATTATATAAATGCCGATTGTTTTACAAAATTGTAGTTTGGTTCCTAAATGATTTTAAATTTAATTTTGGCAATGAAGGGCGTGTTTATATTACTCCCTCCGTCCGAAAATATGGTTTACATTATTTAAAAATATGTGGAACTAACGAAAGTAATAATATCTTGAACTTTTTTGTTTTTATTTCTAAATAAGTGGTTGCTTGGCAACTAATAAACAAATAGCGCGCGTATATCTTTGCATATGTCAAAAGTAATTCACAAAAAAAATCCGCATATTTTAGACATATTAAAGTGACACCCGCTGTTCTAACAAAATGGCGAATTTTGATCAAAATTGTGTTGAATTGCAAGGAAGAAATTCCAAATTACTTAAATCACAACAGCCAAATAGTCCAGATTTCAATATATTGGAGCTTGGTTTTTTCAATTCTGTATAATCTTTACAACATACAACTTCACCGAATACAATCGACGAATTGATTACATGCGTACAAAATGCATTTAATGCATTAAACCTATAAATCCTTGATAATATTTTTCTGACATTGCAAACTTGTCTAGAAGCAACCATGTTAGCAAAATGAGGGAACTCCTATAAGATTACGCACGTTAATAAGGCAAAACTTCATCGTAAGAGAAAATTGCAAACAACATTTTCATGTTTCAAACAACTATAATAATAACTTTATTTACCAAAATAGGCAGGGCCTAATATACATAAACTTTTCCTTTTTTTTTTTTTACAAAAAAAAAATATATATATAATAATAATGTTTCCATACATTGTACATCTTAAATACTAACAATCGCAAAAAATATTTTTTCTTAAATAATACTTCTCAAAAAATTCTAACTCTTATTAATTAAATAATTCACGCTTGAACTATCTAAAGTTAAACATTCATATTTTAAATGATCAGGTAGATCATTATATTCTTTAAATCCTTTACAGAAAATTTGATTATCGGTTTTAGATAATTTAGTTTTTATGATTCTGAGATCGTTGGCACCTCGGGTATTATAATTATGCACATCTTTATTATAAACAATATTTTTCTGAAAATATCCCGGTAAACGACCTAGTAAAAGTTTATAAATAAAGACCATAGCGCCATACTTTAAACGATTTTCTACAGAAAGCCAGTTAAGTATACTAAGCATACCCTTAATAGGTGTGTACCTAGACATCTTCAAAATTACCCTCATGTCACGATTTTGTAACTTTTGCAGACGATCAATGGAGTTTTTATTCAACAAATAGAGAACTGTTCCACAAAAATCAAAGTGAGGTTGAATTAATGATTTATACAACATAATAAGAGTGGAAATAGACAGTTTTTTAGATATTCTGCAGAAAATGTAAATTTTTTTAGATATTTTATTTATTATGTAAGTTAAATGACTATTAAAATTTAAATGACAATCAACAATGAATCCAAGATATTTGATTTCTTTAACAATTTTTTCATTAGCTATTTTGATATTAATTATGTTATTGATTTTAGAATATTTATATTTACTTGTGATAATCATAGCTTTTGTTTTACAAAAATACTTGTACAATTTATTAAGTTTTTATATTTATACAATATATTTATATTTACTTGTGATAATCATAGCTTTTGTTTTATCAATATTAATTTTTAATTTATTTTTACAAAAATACTTGTACAATTTATTAAGTTCAGTATTGACTCTATTTATTCCATTGTAAACATCTTTATCATAAACTGCAACCAAGGTATCGTCTGCAAACATATTGATAAAATCAATATTTACATAATTCTTTATATCATTTACATAAATGAGAAAAAGTAGAGGACCAAGGCAACTTCCTTGTGGACACCCCAAATGTTACTTAATTTAGAAGAAAAACTATTACCTATTTTCGTAATTTGGAACCTTTCAGATAAGTAACTTTTAAACCAAGATAAAGCATTTCCACGAATTCCATAGTCATATAATTTTGTAATCAAAATACTTAACAGTGGCTGTCTTACAAGCTGTGAAGACAGCCACGTCCTTGTTAAATTAAAACTTTTTGTATTATTCTTTGTGTTACTAGGTAACTATTTCATCAATAAAATCATTCTAATTAATTAAAATTGTAAATGTATAACATATTCTCGGGCAAGGAAAAAATCAAAATGTATACCATATTTTTGGACGGAAGGGGTAAAATTTTGCTCTAGAACGTCTTTCATTTACTAGTAAGATCTATGATGCAGGCAAATAAACTTCAGTTCGCCCATTTGGTGCCTATCATTACGGGCAGTATTTCCGAACATTACTAAATAATCTTGTAATTTCTAGCCACCTTATATGTTTATAAGGTCAAAGGAAAGTAACAATGGGAAAGATAGAAATTGAGACAAAAATCAAGATAAAAAGAAATGATAAAGCGATATTGAGAGTGTTAACCGATGAGAGAAAAGGAGAACGAGGAAAAAAAGAAGCAGGGAAAAAGAGAAAAAGGAAAGAAAGTGAGTGTGATAAAAAGAGAGAGAAAGAAATAACATAATCTATTAATGGTATAATTTTTAAGCACACTGCATTTTTATTATTTCCACTACATTTTCCAACATTCGAAAATACTGTACGTCGCTGATGTGTGATAATCAGCTTTTAAAATGCATCAGTTGGTTGGATATAAATCGCGAAAGGGTCAATTACATTTGTAAATTAAAAGAATTGGTTTAATTGTTTGCTAACACAAATGTGTGGAACTCAATGTGCTTTTTATTTTAGTGCTGTTCAGTATTCTTCAGATTGTGAGCTGAGTAAATGGCAGTTAGCCCTTTCTAAATGAAAAGAATTCAGTTGGAAATACCGTTTTATTCGGCTGAGTAGTATTTACAAATCTTCCTTTGTACTTCTATGGGTAATTGGGGCATGATTGTACTGCCAATTGTTGAACCCTAAAGATTTTAAATGCTAAAGACTGGAGAAATTTCAACGAGCCACACCACTTAATTTCTCTTAAATTAAAAGTTGTCTGAATGTTACTGTAGTAATTAATTTACTCTTAACTATATTTAGAAAAATAGGTCTAAACTAAGTCATGCCATCTGTATTAATTTAGCTTGTTATTCTTAAAGATTTGATTTGATAATATTTTTTTCGGACGAGCAAACATATTCAAATTTATTTTCATTAAAAAGTCGTCTATTTAATAAATCGTCAAGAACAACACAACTCATTTCGGACAAAAGTCAATAGCGAGTTTTCTGCCCTTTGTAGCAAGATCATAGTTCAGCTTCCGTGAAGCTCTACAGAATCGGTCAGATTCCCGACTTTGTTAACAGTTTCAAGGTGATTGTCTTTGACTTACAAACAGTATTGAATATATGACGAAAAGCTGTATATTTGACTCTGAATTCGGTACAAGTTCCAACATTGCAAAACACCGTTAAAACATTCGAATCATTTTGCTTTGTTATTGATTAAGATGTTTTTTTTTTTGCTGTGCCCTTTGGCTAAGACCTATATCATACGCCAGATTCTAGAGTCCCTTGATGCAGTCAGACTTATAGGAAGAAAACACGGATAAGGGTATTGCTAGAGATGGATGTCATAGCATTGGAAATAGGCAAGGGACCAAACAATTGAATTGGTAGTTAATAATGTGCCTACCTATGGTTCATAACTATAGATCTATATTGCTATCAGTAATAAATTGTTCTAAAATTGATATTATTTTAATTTTTATTTTTATAAGAAAAATAAGTATTCTAGAATAATTGGAAACGGATTAAGTAATCTATTTTTTAAATTCTCATAGAGTATTAAGCTTTGGATTTCGTAATTAGGGCATATCAAGAATATATGATTTAAATTACAAACTGAACATTTATTGCACTGACAAAATGGGAATCCACTATCTCCAACTTGTGAAGATGTTCCGGTGTCCGACAACGACCCAAACTAATTCTAGAAAAAAATTACTATAAATTTTCTAGTACCATGGTACATTTGAATTTTTAAGTGACGAAAACCTTTATTAGAATTTGTTCAGTCCAACTACTATTCGTTTTTATTGGTGTTCCATACTACTTAGGATTAAGATGTCTCACAATACTTAAAATTATTGGTTTCGATGTTTTATAGCCGGTAATTTTTATGTCAATTCATGCTCTGAATCGCTGATGATTTTCAATTATTATTAAATGAAATCAGCAGCAGCCTAATCAGCAAAATCAGCAGAAAGTGGATGCGATATGAATTCCCCGAATACAGCATTGTCAACCAGCACAACCCATCTTGTTGCTTGCCAGATAACGTAAAAAAGATATCTTGTGGAGAACTGTTATTGTCACGCAAAATGGATTATGTACAACATTCCCATATAGACACATTTATGGGTTGATTTACACTTAGGTGTAAGTAACCTATGTGTGACCTAGTCAGCTATAACAGTCAACTGTAAAAAGGAATATCCATGTTGATATCTAGGTCCTTCTGTGCATCTAGTGAGACATGAAAGGTTGTACATGTTGTACGAATTACAAAAGCCTACAACGTTTACTACCGAGTGTATTCGTCAGCTGAATTATTTGGCCGATGAAATGAAACCGAAAAGACCATATACTAGAATAAATGAAATAGGAAGGCCTTTTTGATGCAAGAAAGCATATGGCCGCTTGGATCTTATTAGTAATATTCAACCTAAATAAAATATTAGCAAACCATTTTTGCTGGGAAACTTGGACTTCTCGCGCACACGGTAATGCCTTCGAATTATCCTTTATTCAGGTCAGTTCTTTACCTGGACAGCACTTTCGAGATGATATATTTTTTGCTCAGGAATTTGCAACTTACCTTATAGATGGCAGCAAGTCACAGAAAGTGAGGCCAAATGTTTTGATAACTGAATTTTATTTTGTGTATTTGGGAACATTTGGGGTTTCCTTGTGCTAAAGCACCTATTTTATTTTAGAGTAATGAACTTTTTAAGTGTATTTGGGAAGTAGTTGTCCATCTTATTGAGGTAAAATATTCGCATTTAATGTAATTAATCAGTAAAAACCACTAAAAAATAACAAATGTTTTGTTTTTATTAATATTTATAATTTCTGTTGTTCCACAATTATTTGTTCCAAAATATCAATGTTCATGGATGTTACCAGTGTTTTTATTTATTTGCTACTCATTAAATAAGGCCGTTTTACCTTACTTAGATGAACAACTACTCCCTAAACACACACAGAAAATTTCATTAACAAATTTCCCATGGTAAATGACCCACATTTCGTGTTCCACTCGGTATATTACTTGTCCTACACAAGTTATAACATTCAGATTTACTCTATTAAGCTCGCTTTACACACGCATGCAAGTCGGCCGATTTCGCATGAACAGACTAGAACACACTAGACAGACAGACTTGCATGTGTGTGGGTAGCGTAAGTTGGAGCTTTAGCTTGCTCTGTAGTTCGGTATGTAGGAAACTGGACGAAATCAATTAGGTTCAGTCCATATCGTGATGCTAGTCGAGACGTTTGTATGCAAATGTCACGTAATTGACAGACTTGTAGTGATTCAATAGTATTGTTGAGAAAAATTACATATCAACATGACTGATTTAAGAAGTTTACAAGATATATCTCGTTATAATTAAGCAGGAAGTTCCTGGCAGGAGTGCAATAGGTGTTCCCATACCTGGGTGTTCATTTTAGATCATATTTGTTGTGGCAAATGACCTGAATGAACTTGAATTATTTAACGAAACTAGGTTATTACCCGTCAACTATGACGGATTTATAATATAAAAATTTCCATTGTTTGTATGTGTATTTGAATCACGGGACAGGATATCACCAGTTAGCCAATCACGGAAGAGGGTGTCACCTGTCAGCCAATCAAGAGACCGGGTGTCTCCAGTTAGCCATTCACGAGAACTTTGACGACCAGAACGAAAAATTGACGTCACAATGTTACTTACACGACATACAGACATTTGCTAATTATTATTATACGATATTTATAGGGAAATAGTTTTAGGGTAATAGAGTTCAAAAAACACATCCCAAGATAAATATAAATAAATATCTTTTAATAAAATATATATATATACATATATATTTTTTAATTTTGATTGGCATATCAAATAAAATCTCTTAATGCTCATATCAGAAAGCATCAGTTTTCGCCAAAAATATGACAGAAAACTTTTGTCCCCACTCTATCTCCCAGAGGGTTCATATAAAAATCTGAAAAAATGGTCCATAATGAACATAGATGAGAACCAGAATAATTTTTGAGTCGTGAAAAAAAAAATTAAATTTATTGTGTGGTATCAAAAGAAATCTCTTAAGACGTAGATTAAGGAACGGAGTATAGTTTTTTTAAATTAGTTTTTTTTTAAATACGATTTTAGCCAAAATGTGCTAAAAAATTCTTGTCCCGCACCCTTTTACCCAAAAGGGTTAAAATCTGGAAAAATTATAGGTAATGTACATTAATCTGAACAGGAATCCTAGGAAAGGAATTTTTGAATAGATTGCGTTTTTGAAAAATATTGCAGTTGACAAAATTAATTATTATTTTAATTCATGGCTAAATAATGGATAATAATGTTATGCATTTTTTGTATTTATGGCCAGATAGTGTATGTTTTTTTTTAAATCTAAAAATATAATAAAAGATTTTAACATGTATAGACTACGCATATGAACACCATACTGCACTCTTCACAGTAGAGTGTAATGTGTAGTGTTCAGTTATTTTATTATACAATTATACTTTATTGTAGAGTTGGGTTTGACCCGTTTACAACACTTACAAACAATAAATAAATAAATCGGTTGTGATTCAACCTATTTTTTTAATTACTTTAGATTTTTATTTTTAATAATAATAATAATAATAATAATAATAATTTTTATTTTTATAGCTTAAGGTACCAAAGAGGAATAAATCATATAGTAATGAAATATGTACTTCTCAATCAAATAACACATTGTTAATACTGTGAAATACGTTTCCAAATTTGAAAAAATGAAGCCCTTTATCAATATATTTTTATTAATCTAATGAATACTTAAATACGAAGCAAATGCAGAAAAAAAAAACTATTTTTGGCAGATTGTTTAAATTTTTTTTAACAAAATTAAATGAAAGCTTTTAGTTCTCAAATAACGAATACAAGTGATTATCAAAAAATTGCTGATATTGATTTGATAAATATTCCTACACATCCAGCAATATGTTGGCTTCTTATACTTATTAAATACATACAAAACCCTGAAATGTATGAAAATTCACACTTCACATCTATTTTTATAATTTTGATTTCACATATTTTGATTTCAACAGCTGTGGCAAGAAGTATCTCATGATAAATCATTGCCGCATGCTACCAAGATAATTACTAAAGTTGTTCCAGAAATTGTTAAATAAGTCGATATGACAGTCAATTTTTTATCCAACTTTGCTTCACAAGTCAAACTGGCCGACTTGTTTGCGTGTAGTGGTGGGCTTTAAAGAACTGTTTTTAAAAAAACCTTCAGCATTTTCTCTTGTGACATAATTCCATGAATAAATGTATTGTTTTCAAATAAGATGCAGACATTTGTTTTTATCCTGCTGATACATTATTGCTTTCATTTCTTTTTATTCAAAGTCCTGTTGATTCTAAGTCGATTCTAATGCCGTTTAACCTTAATCCTGCATACGCGATACAACTGTAAATATCATTCTATAAAGAAGATCCAACATCCTGTTGTTCAAAGGTCACCAATAAGTACATTGTTAATATTCATGCTGGGGTAAAATATTCATGTATTCAGGCCGACACATGACGTGTTCTGATTCCGTTTGGCATGATTTCTTATTCTTTTCAACAGGTTTCTCGCAATATATTTTACAGAAGATACATCTGCTTACGTTTGTTAAATTTAATATTTCTAACTCTCGTCAAATAACTTCAACAACTATATTCAACTTATGTAAATAATTACAATTAAATGAATGTCATGTTGATTTTAGTGGAATGGAAATTAATTAAAGTTTAATTTAATGTTGCATATAATTTTACACAATATAATATAGTTTTTAATGCAGTTTCAGAATAATTACAAATGTTATTCACAACACTGTTAATGCAAAATTTTATCTAAAATAAATAACATGTGGTGCATATACAATGAGTTCAAAAAGAAATTACATAAGGGTTGGCTGTGGAGATATAAAATAATGTCTACTGTAAGCTTTATATAATAATTGGCTAATGTTTAGACACAACCTTTGTTCGCATTAAAATTGTAAATTATAATTTTTTGATTTCACAGGTATAGAAAAACAACATAAAAAAATTGATGTGAAGTGTGAATTTTCACACATTTCAGGGTTTCGCAGGTATTTAGTAAGTGAATGATGATTATTTGGGATGCCAAAACAAATTTTATGTCAAAATATATTTTTATGAATTTTAATTCGAATGCCTAATGCCATTATTTAAGTTCATTAAAATTTTGAAAATTGCGCCTATGGCTTCCATTGGTTGCTTAAATCATAAGCTCCGCCTCTCTGATGTCGTATACATTCAAACATAAAATTATAATTTATAATTTCAACACTTCCCACTGGTTATTAATTTTACGCGAACATTTACCAAAATATAACTAGAATTTTGACAAAATAATTTAAACAAAATAAAAATGAAAAAAACAAAAACAAAAAATAAAATGTCTCCTCTGCCCGGGAGTGAACCCTAGTTTGTTGCGTAACAATCGAGCAAGCTAACCATTAGACCAGGATACGCCTTCTAGTATAAGTATGTTACATAACTATAACTTTTGTACATCGTCAACCAAAAAACACAAAAATGCGTTATTTTCCGAAAACATAATCTGATCAAAAATTCCTGTTGTACTATTCCGGTTCACACCAATGTACATTACTGAGAAATTTTTTCAGTTTTTTAGTTTAAACCATCTGGGCTACAGGGTGTGGGACATTCTTTTTGCACAATTTTGGCAAAAATCGCATCAAAATAATTTATTTTGCAAAATTAAAATTTTGATAGTTAATCCACGTACTAAGGGCTTTAATTTGATATCCTATTCAGAACTAAAAAAAAAAAAATCTCGATAAACAAATATTTGTTTATATTTTTAGGGGGGTATGTTTTTTACATGTTTTAGTATTTTTTCTATGTGCGGGTCAAAGAGTTGTATAAGCATGCCAAATTCCAACTCTCTAGGTTTAGCCCTTTGGCTACAATTTTTACCGAACAGATAGTCAGGCAGAAAGACAGACGACAAAATGACGGTATAAGGGTTTTTTGGTCATACCTTCAAAACTCTAAAAAGGATCAGGTCGTAGAAGAACTTCCTGGTTGAAATATCTGAGGCAATGGTATGGCAAAAGCACCACATTGCTGTTCCGCACTGTACATCACTAATCGGAGTTTTAAGAAAGGAAATGGTACTAGATGAATACGGAGATATTTAATTATCAATATTTGTTGCGAATGTTCTGTCTTCCAGAAACTAAAAAATAATTAATGATAAATATGGTGGTAGTTTTGAAGAGTTTAAGGGTGCGCACAACCGTACAGTTTCTTATACAAGACTAACAACCTGAAATAAAATTAGTAACAATCTATATATCAAAATTTTCAGCGAATTTTCAATCTAATAGGATATTTTTAATTGTAAAAAGAACTGTCATGTAATTGTAAATAAAGAAATTGCGTTATAGACGCCATCTTGTAAGCTATTTGACGCATATTTATGTACCATGCGGCAAATTTTAGCTTAATCTCCATTCTACAAATATGTTTGAAGATAATTTGTTCTGTTGTGAAAATTACTTATAGTTACTGTACTTGGTAATCTACTTTTGCCGCCACCTCGAATCTGCCGCGGTTCTTAATATAGGTGCTGCTGATAAAAATGATTTATTTTATGTAAAGAATACTTGTACCAAGTGGCATTTCATTATCATCAAGTATAATATTTTTCGACGAAGGCTCTAAACTATAAACAATCATGGCGAAAAAAATGTTGACATATTATTTGAACATTTCTACACAAAACTATATAAATATAAAAATTATTTGAAAACCACAAATATATTTAAAAAATTACAGAACATTGCTGTGAGCAATAACATGTTTACAATAATTTTTTCTACAATAAAAACTATCCTATTAGATAGATAAAAATTACTATTAGATAGATAAAAATTCTGTGCAAAATTTGATGTATAGATTGTTACTAATTTTATTTCAGATTGTTAGTTTTGTATAAGAAACTAATAATCTCTGGGGATTGTACGTAGCGTTAATTTAAGATTTTAGCCTTGTGTTTATCAATATTCTATCCATATAAGGCGTGCGCAACGTCGAGAAATAGTTCTGTTATGTACTATTGAACCATCAAACATTTATTTTATCTTTTTTGTAATTCTTAGTAGTTGTTGCACTTACACATTGGATCAATACGTGTGCAACTTTATTAACTTAATGGTAATGATGGACCTGTTTATAATGTAACAATAAAATATTATATTAATTATAAGAACATTAATTAGTGCAGAACATTAAACATTAATTAATAGAAAAGTTCATTCTTTTCATTAGATGCTTTATTTAGTTTTCCTTTTATTATAGAATTTCTTTTGAAGAGTATAAACATGTGACTTCATTATACTTTTGTCTGAGATAATGTTTGTCATTGAGTAAAGAACAGTTAAATGTTGTAACATTTGCTACAGAAGCATTTATTTTTCTCATTATTTTTTAAATGCTATATTTAATGTAAGATATAATTAGATAATAGCTCCTGCCAAAACATATAATGATAAAAACTTGTCTTTCAAATATTTTTTTTATTGTGCGTCGAAAGAAAGTTTAGCAGAATTTATTTATGTTCAAATTTGTTCTTTCATATTAGCAATGCTTGAACTAAGATTTATTTACTAGGAGTGGTCTATTCAATTAATGGAACATTTCTATTTTTATTTTTAAGTTCAATGTTCCTGAAAACTAATATTTAAAAAGGTATTTGGGTCAGTTATGCCTGTAAAATTTATAGAGCAAAATATTGTCTGTGAAATTTCAAAACATTGCTACATATAATTTCATTTTTTACTGTGTTTCTAATACCACAAAGCTCTAAACAAATTTGATTATTTGCATAGTTGTATTTTGTTGTGGTTAATAAAAAATTGGAATCTGTACACATTCAGAAAATATCGACCTACACAAATACTAAACTACATGATCATTATTGGCCACTTCTGGCCGTCCGACCCTCAGATATGACCCGCGAATGCGCAAATTCCGAGACATACATTTAAAAAATATAAGCAAAACAGAGAAAAGAAAACAATATAACAATTTAAGAAGATTTGCGGCAGTTATCTTCGCTCTCTTCGGAAACTCGTACTTATGTGAACAGTTTTTGTCCAGACCGAAGCATCTCAAGACAAAACTGATGACAAAAATTACTGATCATCATTGGCGTATTAGATGTCTCCGATTAGATGCCACAGAAATAATTCCTGACATTGAATTATTAGTAAAAAATAAAAAGAGGCAGTTTCATTGTTATTGTATTTTATGAATATCTATTAATTAATTTTAGATGCAGTTGGTCTCGTTCTTTAAAATTTTAAATGACCCGTATGTTTACAAAACAAAGTTATATCAGATAGTCGAAAAATTGATTTATTATACTTATTATTACAATAAAGCCTGCCACCATGGAAAAGATGGTAAAAGGGCTCAATGATTAAGTAATTATTATTATAATAAAGGGCATTATAGTAGAGCGTAAGGAACGATATTGCATTGGTTTTAAGTATAAATTATTAAACAGGTTTTCACTTATACTGTTTTAAATACGGAAACAGTAGTTAGTGCTCCAAACGAAATACGATTTACATGGGACAAATACAGTACCTATAGCGCGAAATTTAAAAAATGTTGCACTTTGCTCATGGGACAAGTAAGTAGGTTATATAGATTTTTTTTTTATATATATATAAAAGGAATTGGTTCTGTCCTATACTGTACAGTATTTGACAGACCGTTCGGTTAGACTATGATTAACCGTTCCTGTCCGTTCCAAACATTCTAATGTGGAAATACATGGTTTTATACATTTTACTATAATATATTGGACTGAAGATGATTGAATTACCAATCGAAACGTCTCGATAATTTTTATAATAAATATATGACGATTATGAAACAGAATTTTATTCAATACCCATATTAATTTCGGCAAGAACTTTCTTTCGTATATATATATATATATAAAGCATGTTTGCTTGGTTCCTTACGCACTTTGAAGACGCACGGCGTAGTGCACTAGCCGCTGCCGCACATCTCCAGGGTCTGGGATGCGGCAGTGTGTATTTTCCCCGTCAGGTATTCGCGTATGACGTGCTACCTTGTGGTAAGCCTGAAGTGCAGTACCTAGCGGAGGATGGTTTCAGACCTAAACCAATACCACCCTATATATATATATATATATATATATATATATATATATATATATATATATATATATATATATATAGACCAGCTTAAGACCAGCCCGTCTCGACGGTAAAAGTACTTAAAATTATATGCACCACGAAAAGACCATCTGAACGAAACAACCAACTTTAAAAACTGTATCCAATGTTGGAATTTCATTTTTACGAAAACATTCATTGAATAATTTGGTACGGAGTATTTTTATGCTGTTCCTCCAATTTGTCGAATGTAACTATAGATACATGCTCGTTTTTTGGGTTGCAAGAAGCCAAACAAAGTTCTTCGACTGACCAATCTCTTTTGAATTTAATTTAGCAGATTGAGTTTTGCTCATTCCATCAGTACGACTGTATTGCAAAAATAGATTTATTGTCACGAGTCCGCTTTTAACATGCTTCCCTTGAGTATTCTTTATAATACCATCAGAATCAGCTCCAAGTTCTCTTTCAGCCATAAAATGTTAATTTACTGACAAAAAATTTAGTTAAATGATATCTTGAAAACTATGCCAAGAATATAAATAGACGTCTAATTATGTAAATCAATACCTAATAATAAAAAATGCACAATACTAACAGATTCACGAGAAAATGTGCGACGCTGATTAACTGTCAAAGTTGACAATGCATATTTATTATCTTGTATATCTGACTCAGTCCTAAACCAAACAGAAGGTCAAACAGCTCCTATCTTCTTACATATTGAATTATTATTTGAAATAAAGAATAATTGCGAGGGTCATTTTTTAAATAAGAACCGTTTTGCGTATCCTATCCACGCATACTGTTCCCCGCAGTCGTTTTACCTACTAATGCCTTTTCTGATCATTTGCCAGTGTTGTCAAGTCAGCCAGTCTGAAGTTGCTAGCGGAGCTAGACGATATTATGCGGCAATTTAATATCAGCTATGTCCTTTACTAATCCCGCCTGTTGCGAATTATGCGCTGGGATTCGGGTTTTAAATGCAAATATTCATCCTTCCGAAATCCATCAGCAACTCGTTAAAGTGTATGGGGAAGGTGTGATGAATGAAGGGAATGTGCGAAAGTGGTGTCGTTTATTTAACGGTGGAAGAACAAACATACATAATGAGGAACGTTCTGGCCGCTCAACTGTAATCACCAACTGAAAGCAGCTGTTGCACACATTCAGCAAAACAAGCGCTTCACTATTGACAAACTGCATAAGAATTTTCAACTTTTTTCCCATTCTATTCTCTATGACATTGTCAGTATAGTCGACTAGGTGATGACGTGAAAGACACTATCAACGGCTGGTTAAATGGACTGACGGACAACTTCTACGACAAGGGGATCGTCAAACTCATGGCCCGTTCGGAAAAATGTTTCGAGC
This sequence comes from Liopterus haemorrhoidalis, assembly GCA_963971575.1. NCBI lineage: Eukaryota > Metazoa > Arthropoda > Insecta > Coleoptera > Dytiscidae > Liopterus > Liopterus haemorrhoidalis. The sequence continues at coordinate 19,254,589 of OZ020617.1, forward strand.
GAAACAGGGATTACGTCGAAAAATAGCGGAAAGATGTTGGTTATTGTTGAAATAAAAATTTTGAGAAAATGTTAGTTGTGTTTACTTTTAAACCAGAACGGTTCTCATTTAAAAAATGACTTTATCGTTTCATTTTTTTAAGTGACTTTATTAGAACGCTTTCTAAACTGAAATTTGTGGAGTGATATGTTTGTTTCTAAATCGTATTCTTTGAAAAATAACAAGGTTTACAGCATAAAATTTATTATAACCGATATTTCACCATTAAATTCAATAAAATATTTATTTAGGCCTTCAAAATGCAGTCCATTATTTCTTGGCTTTTATATGTCGTTTATTTGTTTGCACATAACCGTTAGAAATGTTTACCTATGAAGTATTCCACTTGTTAGTATATTTTCTGTTCCCACATTTTTATTTGTTTTCTTTTGTTGCGTTATTTATGACTCACATGTGAATTTCACGAATTTTTCAACGATAACTCATGTTGTTCTACGATTCTTTTTTGTATTTTTGTACCAACAATGATTATATTTACATGCAATAAGCGTATTTTCAAACTGGCAGATGGTTTTAAAAATCGATAAAAGTGTACTGGTTAGCACAATGATTTTTAAATGTTAATAAATAAAATAATAATCAAAAACTTGTAACCTATTAGAAATAAACAACTGATGATATATATTCTTTATTTCCCCTAGGCCTTGCAGCGTTGGGGGTATTAACAATTACAACCGATTAACAAACAATTACAAAGAAATAAAAATAAAATAACATAATGAATGTATTACAATATTTTTGTTTCATTTCTTTGTTCTTCTTCCAGTGTCCCTCTCTTTCTTCCTAGTCTCCTTCCGGCTTCCCTCTCCTATCTCCATCCTTCTTGCCTCCAGTTCTCTCGCCCATCTTTCTCCCTTTCTTTCCACATTCCAATATTTTTAAATTTCTTTCTTCTTCTTCTTCCTGTCTCCTTTTCTTTCATCCTATTCTCCTTCCGAATTCCCTCTTTGATATCCTTCCGTCTTGTCTCCAGTTCTCTTGCCCATCTTTCTCCCTTGCCTTCTTCACTCATCAGTTCCTTTATCTCTTCCTCCTAGACTCCATTTCTCTACATCTTTTCGCTAAATGTTCCAATGCTTCTTCTTCTTCCTGGCACATTCTGCAGAGCTTGCTTAGCTCAGTATTTGTTGTTCCCCTCTTCGTTGCTGCATCTCAACTTCGCTATCCTCCTGACTCTAGCCCCTGAACAACTGATGAAATGTGAATAATTTTAATTATATCATAACTTTTTGAAACCATTAAAGCTATAAATTTAATTGGATTTTAGTGATATACTAAAATCCATGTGTGTTAATAAACAAACACAAAAAAAATAATGATAATAAAATTTTTAAAAATGATACAAAGTGGGAAAAGTCACAAATTTCAGGATTTCGTATGGATTCAGTAAGTTTTAGCAACTTTAAGTACATTTTTAATTGTAATTGAGTCATTTTTTTTCTTCTGAAAATCAATTTTCCTATGGTAAATTAAGTATTAAGAGATTTTGTAATATCTACATCGACAAAAAAAAAAAAAAATCTGTATCGAATTGAATTAAATAATTCGGTATCATTAGAAAAATAATCTGGTCAATAATTATTTTTGCAATACCTGCTTCCTTCCAGCGAGAAAAAACGTACTTAAGTATATTTTTAAGAGAAGTATGATCAAGGCCATATGACAACGTAATAATACTAATCTAATAATAATAATTTATTAAGAGTTTTGCGGTCAGTAAAAAAAAAAACAAATACATACAAAATAAACAATACAAAACAAAATAAATTATTCAAAAATGAACAAAACAAAAAGGCAAGAACATACAAAGAGTTTGAAATATATTAAATGTACTGATGTGTTTCTATTTAACTCACTGTGGTAGCTTGTAAGAGAATTACAAGTGCGCAGTTTCTCAATCTGCTTTATTCCTCTTTTAACATAGCTACGACAAATGTACATGTTCATTGTTCGTGTTTATGGGAATTTAGTGTGTGTGAGTTTGTCTTAGATTGTAGCTTTACTCTAGGTCAGGGATTCCCAACGGGGACAATTAACACCTCTTGGGGTCAGTCGGCTGAAGTTGGGGTCGATTAAAGCAAAGGGGTCGATTGGAGTTGATAGTTCATTTATCGTATTCACTAACTGTAATAGCATTAATAACACAGGGATGCGAAGGTTGGCCGCATTTAATAAAAAAAAATTTTTTTATGACGTTTCATGTTTTTTTTTTTACCACACTTTAAAAATTGAGGTCTTATTATCTATGACTCATATTTAGTAGAGCCGAATGTAAATAATACAGTTGTCTTAAGCTTCATATAAATAAACAATGATTATAATATGTAAACACTTACACATCAAAAGTGTTGAATGATAAAAATCACATATATGCGGTAGCGTCAAAAAATTATGCATTCATGACAGTTCCGCAAAACACAAAAGAAAGGCTACAAGGCGTGCTTTTCTCCCCGAGAAGTGTTTCTTACTTACTTACTTACTTAACCCTGAAGCCTTTCTAGCTTGCGGTGTAAAGCTATAGTCGAGTTACTTGTTTTCTAGTGTTGTTCTCCATACTTCTTTCCACCGTGTTCTGTCCTTTGTATATTTCCTTATCTCCTCCCACTTTATGCCTCTCTTCGTTGCAGCTTCTTTTGTTTCTTGGTGCCAGGTTTTTCTCCGTCACCCTGGTCTAATTTTCTTCACAGTTCTTGCTTCAAAAACTTTTTTTACTATTTTGTCGTCACTCATTCTGTGTATATATCCCAGTCATCTTAGCTGTCCTTCTTCTATTATAGTCTCCAGTGGTTTTGTGTCCAGCTTTTCTCTTAACAATACAATTCTTATTCTGTCCAATTTTATTTTACCTTCAATTTTCCTTTAAAATCTCATTTCGGAGCTTCTTATTTTGTACCTGTGCGTCTGTAGACCTGTGTAGTGGTGCAGGATTCTGAGGCGTATGTCAAAATCAGTACTGTCACTTTTTTGAAAATCTCTACCTTGATGTTGGTTAGTATTTCTTTTTAAGTTAGGAATGATGCTTTTATGCTGTTGGAAAATCTTGCTGCTGCGCATACTCTTTCCATAATTTCTTCATCTATTTTTCCATCTTCGGAAAAAACTGTGCCTAGGTATTTGAATTTTCCTACCTGTTCTTTAATTTTGTCATCTATTTTTATTTTGTATTGCATTTTTGTCCTGCTTATTATTATTGTTTTTGTCTTTTGTGTGCTAATTTTCATATTTATTTTCTTCAATTCCTTGTTGTATTGGTTCAAGTTGTTTTGTAGTTCGTCTTAGATCTTTGCTATTTTAACCGCATGTTATCCATTTTCCATTTTCCAGTAGCCCACAGAGTTTTCTTTAAAATTTGTCTTACTTGTTTTATGGCGTCGTCTTGTACCAGTGTTATAGTAGCGGACTAAGTACGCATCCTTGTCTGAATCCGTTTTCAGTTATAAAAGATCTCGATACTTCATTTCATGTTCTGACATAATTCTTGCTATCGTTATACAGACTTTTAATATTCCTGATGGTGTTTTCATGAATGCCTCTATTTTTAATTTTCGTCCAGACGTCTTCTCTGTTCACTCGGTCGAAAGCTTTTTCCAAGTCAATGAAGCATAGGTGGATTTGGCTATTTGTTTTTAGTGCTTTCTCGCTTAATTGCCGCAACATGAATATTGGGTCTTGCACCCCTCCCTTAAGAGAAGTGTTAATAGTAAGTAAATAACTAAGAATTAACTTTATAATAAAATATTCTCCATATTTTATCTTGTTTTATACTGAAGTTATTTATCTAAAAATATTATCCATGGTACTTTCTTCTGAGAATTACAAAAAAAAACTAAACGTGAGAAAAACTAAAACTAAAATCAGGATTTGCCTTTCTACCTAAATTACCATTTAAAATCAAAGTCGGGAGAAATTTTAATCTTTTCGTAGCCTTGTATTATTAATATTCAAATATTAGATTTATAGCCAAAACTATATTAAAAATTGAACAATAAAATCTACCATATAAAATAACTTGTAATTGTGCATCTGCAATAATTGTCTCATTGAAGAACTGAACTGTGATTTTAATTATAATACATAGTTATGAATTGATCAAAATATTTAGGTATTAATTTAATTATATTTATGCAGATTTAATTTTGTAATCATTAAATATTTCGTAACAAGTTTTATTATTATTTATGTATGAACTCACGAACTATGGCATTGTTTTGGGGAATTTTTCGTATATACGGAGTTGATTGATAAAAAACGTTGGGAAACCCTGCTATAGGCGAACCAGTGGCGTAAAACCTGGCAGGCGTGGCTAAATTGTAATTCCATACACTACGTAGATGACCTTAGTCAGACTTCTCCTAAAAACTGAAGTATACGAGATGGGCACGCATCTGTCAACTCTCGAGTGTGCGCAATAAGAAAAAATTTGAAATAAAGAAAAAATAATCTGATTTGCTACAATTCTCATTGTACTATTTCAGTTCCCATCAATGTGCATTATTTGGATTTTGTGATAATTTGTTAAAATAAAGGACGTAAAAAACATTTTTTTTCTTAATCTACGATTTAAGAGCTTTCTTTAATCCAACCCCATATATCCCACCACAATAAATTTTTAGAAATACAATATTTTATAGAAAAAATAATCTAAGAAAAATCTTATTGAACTGTTCCAGTTCACATCAATGTGCGTTATTAAGACTTGTTTCAGACTCTTAAACTAATTATTCTGAGAAATAGGGTCGGGAACAAAAGTTTACTGACACAGTTTTGACAAAATTGCTTAAAAATATTTAAAAAAAATTTTTTTGGTTCGTATCAAGAGTTTTCATTTGATATCCTATTTAATTTAAAAAAAAAACATTTTGTTGATAAATACATATTATTTGTTACTTTTAGCGCCATGTGTTTGTTTGAAACCTTAGTGTATTTCCTAAAGGCGAGTCAAAAATCGGTATATGCATGTCAAATTTCACCTCTCAAGGTTCAGTAGTTTGGCCACAGCTTCTATCAGACTACCGACCGACATATGAGTGACTGTATAAGAATTTCTTGGTCATATCTACGAAACTCTAAAAAGGTTAAATTAATTCACATTACAGTACGGGGTGTGTAGAGGATATATATGCTAAATTTTGTAATAAATTAGACTTGATACGCATTCTAATTTAGCTTTCTGCTCTCTTCAAAAAGATGCACTTAAAGGATTATAAAGGATTCACAGAGTCAGTTTACTCTTTTCTACATCATATTCTTTATATTTTACTATTTCAACTAAAACGTCCATGAATCTCTAACACTATACATATTCATCGTCACAAAGCATTCTGTAAAAAACTAGCAATATGTGCACAATAGAAAACGAGCTTTGAACTACCTGACGACAATGGTTTTTAAATTGCAAGCAAAAATGTTCTATTCGAAAATAGCCTAATGGTCTCACAACTATATTGAATACGCTTGCATTTAGTTGCCAGAATATTGCATGCTGTTATCGTTCGGGCATTTTAACGTTTCTATAGCAGTTTGAGACTCGTTACGTCTGTATTAAAATTTGAATAATTCGAATCATTTGAGCAGATGATTGAAATAGTTTATTAGACAAATTAATAATTCAAAACTAAATTCCACTGCCAAAAATTCAAGTAGGTTTTAATAAAATTTATGTTCAGAATATTCAAATTTATAACGATTCAAATAAATCAAGACTTTATTAAGTACAAAAGGTAATTCTGAAAGAAAATGATTACTCCTATTTCAATAATTTAATTTACTGCCGACAAATCAACTTTGTGAAGCTGTTTGATGCTTAGTTACACACGAGTTGAATAAAAAATAAAATTCGACAGTGGAGAATACTTGTCAACTCTACGATTCGCGGATAGAGTTGGCTTAAAATAAACATCTCTAAAACTAAAATCATAGCCAACCTCAACATAACATCGATATTGGAAATTAATGACTGAGAAGTTGATGAAAATATATATCTAGACCAGCCTGAAAGTTTCAAAAAAAATATATACAAGCCAAAAAGACCAATAGACGAATAAAGCTCAACTGGGTTCAAATGAGAAGTTGAAGGATATTATTTAAATCGAAACAAACCCCTCGGCACTTTAAAACAGAAATATTAACCAGTGAATTCTACCAAACCTCACACAGGTTGCAGAAACGTGATCACTCACCAAACAGGCAACGGCAAAAATGAGAGTTACTCAAAGAGCCATGGATCGATCTATGATAAGCATAAGGGTACGCGCATAGTGAAAACTGTTTGCTGGTAGCTGGCTGGTGGCACTGGCGAAAGACAGCCTGCCAGCGGGAATATCCTAGATGTTATTTTACCGCGCAGAGTAGAGGCTGGACCAGAACTGGCTGCCAACATGAACCAGCATCAGTAACAAGCTACGAGCAATCAGAAACCTGCTTTCACATACCCTAAATCTCAGGGATAGAAAAACAAATACTTGGATGTGCAATGAGACCTGCATCATCGATGTCACGATAGTCACGTTATTAGAAAAGACGATGGACAAAAGTCACTATACTTGAAGCAAGCCGATTTATAAAGCAAGATATCCGAGAGACAAAAAATTACACTATCCAGACTGATTCCTGAAGCACTGTTCAAAGTATGCTACAACTGTACTGCAGAAACCACATTATTTAAGAAATACAGAATAATCTACACAGTGCAATAACAAGTGGAAAACAAATTGTAATACTGTGGATTCCTTCGCATACAGGAATTACTGGCAACGAAAACGTTGATCAAATGGCCAAGGAATCAGTAAGAGCTGCAGAACTACAAATGCCAATCCCACAACACGACTTCAAAAGCTACCTAAAGCAAAAAACGTTCGAAGAATGGAATTCGGTCTGGCAAGCAGTTCAAGGTAATAAATTGAGAGAAGTTACACCAAAAATCGGTCCTCTAGGAAAAAGAAAAGAACAAACCACTTTAACTAGACTACGAATCGGACACACGCTACTGACTCACCAACATCTACTTAAAAGGACTGATGCCGACAAATGCTATGTATGCAATACATTCTTTACAGTCAAACATATATTAATAGACTGTGAAAAATACGACGTAGAAAGACGGAGTAACAAAGTACCAGTTACAATAGTGGAAGCTCTGTCAGATAACCTAGAAATAAGTGCTAAAATAATTCAGTTCCTAAAAGACACTAATTTGCTTAACAAAATAAAAACAGTTTAGTACCACTATTTAATATAATCTATGTAATGTAATTTAATATGTAATGTAATTATTGTAGTACCATGTAAATATTGTCAAGGGGTGTAAATAACCAAACAGAAGCACCCCAAAATAAACATAATTTAAAAAAAAAATCACTACTGAGTAAAGGCCCAGAAATGGTCAACGCTACGCCGGACGACCTAGTATAAGATGGAAAAACAACATCGCAAAAGTAACGGGAAAGCAGTGGTCTAGAGTAGCTAGCAACTGACAGCAGTGGAATTATCTAAGGGAAATATATGCCCAATACTGGACCGAAAAGCGCTGATGATGGTGATGATTAATAAAACACATTATAGAATTTTACTATTTTTATTTAACAATAGCTTACTAGTTTCGAGTTTTGCTATTTTCAAAGCAATAACTAATAAGTAGTTAAATAAAAATAATTAAATTCTACGTTTTTTTTTTTATTGAACCCATTATTAAAATAGTTATTCTTTATGGCATTTATGCATTGCAGATTTTTACTAATTAGTCCATTGGACACTCAAATCTCTCACTACCATCCCCAAAAACAACTCGCCACTCATTCAATATGTTTGTCAATTTCTTTACCTCGAAACTACACTATCTTATACAAACAATCCTGTATTGTTTTCCTCTTTTTGTGCGAACAAAAGTCGCTTATTAATAATTTTATGTATTTGAAATATTTTTTATTTAAACTTAAAAATTAGGTTTCTTGTTCAAAATTGTAGCATCAACGGCATGTCGATGCTACTCTCGCGTCGTTGTACCTCCTCAAGATGGAACTGGTAATACTCGCGAATTGTTGCTTTTAATTGACACAAAATTATAAGGGCTTTACTATAGAAGGGCTTCACCTCACAGGTGAAAATCATCTGGGTTGCCAATTAATATTCCGCCGCTTGAAGATCACTTTTCCAAGGAACATGGCCGGAATGATCTACATTGAAAGGGTTGGAGTGTACGCCGTGATCCCACCTTACTGATACCAAGTATTCACATTGAATCCAGCAAAAATATTAAATTTTGTTCACCAAAAGTTCTCCAGCATGTCACCGTGTGAGTGCAACACAGTTTGAATTATCGTAAAAGTAAGGGCCAATGATGGCCGTATAGGCCCATAGATTTTTTTATTAATGATAGTAACTCCTACTTCAAATTTATTGACCCACGATGCAAATAATTCCGCTGAAATTTCTTGATTAATGTCGTTAAGATGGTAGTGAGCATGATAGAGGCGTTGAACTGTTATGAGAGAACGATGATTTTCGCAAAAGCTTCTAACACACATCGCACGTTCTTCGCCGGTGAATCTATCCATTACAATTAAATTTCAAAGCTGTGGTCTGTAACAAGTACTTGGGTTGGCGTGCACACCCGTAGCACTTTCCGAGATATTCAACAAACAATCGAGGAAATATTCTAGGGCACCTTGCATATGGAATAACATTGTTACATTTCAAACTTCTTTACTCGTCACTGAACACTCTAAGACTCCGGTGACACCTATATGCGTTGGCGCACCCCTAGCACTTTCCAAGACATTCAACAAACAAACGAGGGAATATTCCAGGACACCTTGTATATGGAATTACATTGTTACTTTTCAAAACTCTCAACTCGTCACTGAACACTCCAAATGTCCTATACGAACACCAAATGTGTCCTTAACTCAACACGGACAATTTCCTACTCCCCGAGTTTAAACATTGTCTCCTTCGAAGAATTTCATATTATACCCCGAACATCTATTATATCTGAACATTTCAGAATTACGTATATGCTTTCATAATTTATATTGTATAATCTCACTAGAAATTAACGAAATTTATAATGTTTATTTACTCTACTTAGAATAATTGTTTTTCACAGATCTTCCAAATAAGTCTAATATTTATTTGACACTTTGAGCACTAATATGGAATTTACAACCTTTCTGTTGTCACCCAAAGAGTAAACCTAGATGAACTGTTAGGTAATAAAAATGTCTGCACTTATTTCAAGGATTCGTTTCAAATAAACGGATTATATTTTATCATTTAATAATTTTTAATCCTTTGTTCTAACTGATTAATTATATTAGACACTACTAAATAGCTGCTCATAATACGAGATAAGTGTTAATAGAGCCTAATAATTCTTAGTGAAAACAAAGTTAGTAGTGAGTATTTAGTAGCACTTGGGGGTTATATTATCACTGATATTAAGCAATTTTACATAAAAATTTGAACCAAAATTAGGTAGTATAATATGGGCCTAAAATAATGGAAATATTCGTGAAATGCGAAATGCGTGAATTAAGGGACCGTTACTTGCCTCGTATAAAAATATATTAAACTAGAAAATACCCGTTGGTTATACTGAATGGAAGAATTAAATATATATATATATATATATATATATATATATATATATATATATATATATATATATATATATATATAGGTTTTCTAAAAACATAGTAGAAAATATATAATCGTATCATTCAGATATGATTTACAACCTGGATTAGCAAAAGATGGCAGTATTTTTTTTGAATTACACGTTTGTATTGCTTTGTGATATTTCAGTAAAGGTTCATATCAACAAGAGATCGGTAAATACCTAGTTAATTCAAAATTAAACCTTCTAACATAACTTCATGAAAAGTTAGGTTATATTATATGCAAACTGGCCCAAACGTTATGTGCACCCATAGAGAACTCTGGTTACACCAATAAATCATGTGTCTCTGTTTGACACAATAACTGAACGATATGTTGAAATCTCTTCATATATACGTCAAATTTAGTAAAACATTTTTGTCACATACTATTTTATAATTAACTAAAATAAGTTAAGAGTGATATTATGGAAACAAACATAATAATATTATACTAGCCTATTTTACTAAGTGAACCTATTTTACTACCTCTCTTACATAATATTGTTATGAAATTTATTTTACATGCAGTTCGATTATGTGAAAATATTGAACATGCAAACTTTTTTAACAAACATTATGGAATATTTTTCATTATTTGATAACAATGGAGCAATCAGTAAATATCTGCTAAATACTTTGAATCCATTTATAGCACTGCTAGCGTTAACAATTTAATTTTTATATTTATGAAAATAACTCCTCTAAATTAGATACACTATCAATAAGACAATTTGAAATGTAAATAGCAATAAATAAATCTAATCTAAACAAATCATGTGGCTCGAACGTGATTTATTTTTTATTTTTTTACTAAACAGTGCTATTATACTGTATCATATCTTTTGTATTTAATTTACAAAATATCCCTGCATAGTGATACTTTCAATCACATTTGGAAAAAAGCTTTCCTTACCCCGATACACAAAAATGGTGATAAATCTACTGTTACTAATTATAGGCGTATTTTAAAATTATCATATTTTGGCAAAATACTCGAGTCTTTGTAAACAGGACTATTTTAAATCATATTTCTCCTGCAATATCATAGAACCAACATGTATTTTTTCGAGATTCAGCAGAAATTACAAATTTATTGAGATATAATGAACTTGTGAACTCTTGTCAAATATTCTTAGGTTGATTCCGTGTACATTGACTTCTCTAAAAGATTTGACAAAGTCAGTCATATACTACTACTGGATAAAGTTTTACATTAACAGTGGTGTTCTTGAATGGATTAAAAGTTATCTTAACAGTCACAATATGTCGTTATGAATGGGAGGACATCTGTTAAAATAATGTCCATTCCAGGCGTCCCTCAAGGGTCTTACATCGGGTCAACTTTGTTCCTAATCTTCATCACTGATTTGTGTAAAACTGTGGAAAGTATAAAATGCAATTAGCCTTTTATACGCTGATGATTTAAAAAATTTTAGACAAATAATCAACATTTTTTATATATTGTTGTTAACGAATAATTTATTCCTCATTATGAAAAAAGTGTTTTTCTATTACATTTTTTAAGTGTCGATTTAAATTGGAATATTCGTATAATATTAGATCTCACTTATTAAAATCAATGTCAGAAATTAAAAATTTGGATATTGTATTTGACGAAAAACTCAGTTTTAATAGTTATATGGATTATATTGTAAAAAATGCAAATAATATGCTCGGATATACTTTAAGAATTAGTAGAGGCTTTTCAAGCTTCTCAACTTTTAAAACAATCTATTTTAGTTATGTCAGATCTCATCTGGAATATTTTAGTACAATATTGTTGCACTAATTATAATTTCAGCTTAAACCTCTCCACTATCAATTATGATTTAAATTCGTCCATTGATCGTGTAAGTAGATTGTATAATACCTATAGTGCTGAAGTTGATTTAGATCCCTTTAATTCTTCCCTCAATAGTTACACTAAAAAAATTATCTATTCTCCACATTGTGATTTAAGTATTATATTATACACTATTGATACATTATATATTATTTTTTCATTATACACCATTGTTCCATTATTGAAATTTTCTTTTGTGCTGTACTTTTTGTAATTATTTAGCGAAAAAATATTGATAAAATAAATTTAAAAAAATAAATAAAAAAATTGCGTCACTGGAGAATAATCCACGTTATGTTACGATTTGACAAACCATTTATTCATTGTTTGTGCAAAACTGATTGGAGACATATTTCGAGATAAAAAAATGAATGCAATGCTAACTGTATAATAATGATGCATTTTCTATTTTAGGTAAGTGTCCTATGATTATTTCTACTTTCTGCCAAATTACGTAAGTACGTCAATATTATTTTCTTTCGTGTTATGTATGTGTATCTAATTTAGATTTTTGTTAAAAGCATTTTTATTCTTTTTCTAATGGTATTTTTATTTTGACCATTTACCTACGATTTTTCTTAACTAAAACTATTTTCCCATGTTAATTTGATATGAATGCACTTGAAACGTACACCGAGTATAATATAATCTAAAACGGTATAATAGAATTATTCGCGTGCGCAATATTGATTTTAGTGTTTACGGATGAAAAAGTTACTGAGAAGATGTTAGTTATTCGCGGCAACCATCAGACAGTTACGTAATTTGTTCATAGCTAGTAAATCGTGTTTGTAGATTACAGGAAAAATTCCAAGTCAGAACATGCGCGTTGTTAGTTTCGTTGAATTTAATTAATAAACTGAGTTTTCCCACTTACATTTACTACACAGTGATTGCAATCTATTCAGACAACCAAATTTAGCATTCGCGGAAACAAGAATATCATACTCAAGTCGGACATGCGCATTAAATATATTCATGAACTTATTCCTTAACTGTTACTACCTTATTAGAAATATCATCCGAGAACGTATATTTTAAACTATTTTATGGAAATTTCCCCTGCAAATGTCTTAAGTTTTATCGTTAATTCACCTTAAATACTTAATTAGTTTTCTTCTGTCAAGAAATACGTTCAAAATGTGAAATCTGTCACCTTTGACAGCTGTCACCTTTTGAAATCTTGTAAGCATATTTTTGCCTCAAAATGTTCCAATAATGGCCTAGATTCTTTGAAAAATGTTTTCTGATGCCTCAAAATATTATCTTGCACGTCAAAAAAGCTATCTTGAACCATTATCACCACTTAACACTTTGATTAACCCTGAAATTTTTAATATGTATAAATCTTTTTTTAACACTATTTTATGGAAATTCGCCCTGCAAAAGTCTTAAATTTTAACAAAAATATAAAATCGTTAATGCACCTTAAATCCTTAATTAGTATTCTTCTGTCAAGAAACACGTTCAAAATGTGAAATCTCGTCCCATTTTAAAATGCAAAAAATTTGACAGCTGTCTTCTTTTGAAACCTTGTAAGCATATTTTTGCCTCAAAATGCTCAAATAATGGCCCAGATTCTTTGAAAAATGTTTTATGATACCTCAAAATATTATCTCGTACGTCCAAAACTATCCTGAACCATTATTACCATTTAACACTTTGATTCTCGCCGTAAATATTCTGGACCGGCCGTCTTGTATTAAGAATATTTTTGAATAATTGTCTGATAAAACCTGTCCGTGCCTATCAATGGTGACTTTGATTCGACACGGATTCGAGGAAAAAATGCATGATTTTTATCAATAAAAATTAATCAGTACCCTCTGTCGAAATAAAATTAAGCCTTAGCACTAAAAAAATATCACCCGGATAAGACGGCGGTTCATTTTCCTCTCTCCGCGTTACCGGAAAAATGAAGATACACCAGAAGTTGAATAGAACATACATACCACACTTGTACAATATAATAGTAGATAAGTAAATAGATAAACCGGTAACATATTTAAACCCGCAATAACATACAATTATCAAAAATTTGGTTAGCTTCTGTTTGGTGCCTTCATAAAATTGACACCTATGGCCGGGGCATCGGTACGTTCTGCCAGCGGTAGTGGTTTGCAGCCAAATCCGCCGTAGTGAAATTATTCAATAAGCGTTAGAAGCAAGGACACTAAGTTAGAAGACACTGAACTTTCGGTTACTTATTTATGTTTTGACTATGATGCAATTCTAGCTAGACATATCCCAAAAAAATGACATGAACTCATAAAAATAAACATATAGTTTCATTGAACGGTCATCTAAATATATTTTTATAAAAATGGAGGGCGTAAAAGTTTAAAATTACAAATTGCATAATGTATGATGTGTGTCGTAAAGCTGGAGATTGCAAGTGAAGATTATATGATTTATACAGCGACAACAGTGCACTTAGCTTTAAATAGAACATGAACGCATTTTCATAACTCAACATATTTAATAATATGAGTCAGTCGCACAGTGCGCTATCTCTCCCTTAGGTAATAAACACCTTTAAACTTTATAATAAACAAACAGGAGTAAACAAGTTTATAATTAAATTTTTACTATACTCGTATTGTTTATAATTTAACTTTGAGTTATAATATAGTGTGGTGCGAAAGGGTTGTATGGGTTGCGGACTTAAATATCCAAACTTTTTTTAAATTTCTTCATCAGAGCTATTAAGATAAAAATCAGAAATGCTATAGTGGATGTTCTAAATTTGGGAAAACATGCATAAACTAGTAAATATTTCTAAAATTCTCTGTTTTCTAAAACTTTGAAAACCCACTATTGTATTTTGACTGTTTTTCACCTGTGTAACTCTGATGAAGATATAAAATATTTTGAAACTGTTCTGCTAAATCAAGTGCATTATTTATGTCCGCAACTTGCACAGCCCGTCTACACTACACCTATTTACTGACACGGCCAACTCTATTGCATGATATAATGTAAAATTTCTTTACTGTCTTACTTGTTATTACATATGCCATGATAAAACACATTTATATTCACATATTTTAATTTGGACATTTTGCAATAATTTATTTATATTTTTTTCTTATTATTATTACTGGTGGAAAGGTTGTACGGGTATCGGACATAAATAAAAACAATTATCTACAGCTGACCAGTTTCAGAATAGTATAGTAATACTATGGTACTATGTTATCGGAATAGTATTACTATACTATTCTGAAACTGGTCAGCTGTAGATAATTGTTTTTATTTATGTCCGATACCCGTACAACCTTTCCACTTCTATTCATTACGGACACGACCATCTCCACATTATTATTACTGTGAAAAAAGACAATTAATAAGATTATTTAAAAAGTTGATTACAAAAGCATTTGTTTGACACGCTTATATTTTCAAGTTAAGGGTTTTGTAGGTATGAGCCAAAAAAATCGTTTATCGTCATGTGGTCTGTTCGCTACAGTCGACCTCAGAAGCGCAGAGGTAGCGACCCTGCATCTCGTGCTAAAGATCCTGGGTTCGAATCCTAGTCAGGGCATGGATAGTTGTATTTGTCCTTAACACCTCATCCTCATTTAAAACAATAAAAAATAAATAAAAATACAAAAAATCATCATATCATAAATATATCACCGCTCCCAAACTGGATTAGATCACCGTGGGGGAGTTGTAGACCCAAAACTTTAGTCTTCGGAGTGAAAGACCCGTGCCCAACATAATGTAGCAGTACGGTAGTGAAAACTATGGCTCGGTGAGACTACTATGGGACGTTTATGGGCTGAAGGTGAATAGGAACCCTATTGAGAGTTCTATAAACCAGGGCTTCGAACCGTTATTTTTTTCGTTTCGGTTTTCGTTCCGGTTCACTTGAAAAAAAAATATATCAGTTTGGTTCCGGTTTTCGTTTCGGCAAAAATAACGGTTTTTTTCGGTTTTCGATTCAGTTCCGAGTGATAAATTTTTAAAGGCTTTTATTTGTATTAGAAATTTATTTTCTACTATAATTTAAAAAAACATTTTATTCTTTATTTTGTAATAATCATACCAAGGCCGCTGCCAGGGGGCTCTGGGCGTTCGATTATTTCGGGGGGGGTCGAAATAATAGAAGCGGATTTTTTTTACTTATCAGTTAAAAAAATTACGATTTTTTTCTGCTCATCAGTTTAAAATATAATTTTAAATAAAATGTATTTTATATTTTGGTTCACTCCCATAAACTTTATCTAAACCGAAATAAACCGATATTTTTTTTTCGGTTTAGCTCCGGTTTTCGTTCCGACAAAAATAACGGTTTTTTTCGGTTTTCGGTTCAGTTCCGGTTCGAAGCACTGCTATAAACCATATCGCGGGTAAAACATAAACCTACTAGGATAATATATTTTCCCTAAGGGTTTCTCTAGAAATCTGAAAAAAAAACCCCAACAATATATTTTGATGGGAACCGGAATAGTTCAACAGGAACTTTTGATTAAATTAGTTGAAAAATATCAAATTTTTTGTTTCGTTAAAAAAATGTATATTTTTTTAAAATATACATTCTAATGACTTCTTAAACTACATTAAAGGAATATTTGTGCCACACCCAAGGGGGTTCATCTAAAAATATGAAAAATTTAATAATATAACAGGAATTTTCGATCTTTTTATCTTTTCGAAAATTTTGGATTTTTTTGCACCATCCTGCTAGCAGTATTTAATTGACTAACTGTAGAACTGGCCTGCGGTGTTTATTAATAATATCTGTAAAACCCATAAACATAATTTTCACATTATTTATTAGAAACTTTAACTTGTATAATTGTTTCATTTGAACCATTTTCAACCAAATCCCGGTTACTCTTATTTGATTTTTAAACATTAATATTTTTTAACTCGTTCCCTGCAAATATTAAATCGTCTGTACCTGAAACTTGACCGCTAAGCAAGGGCACGAACGTGAGTTCAATTCCTGATTATGTCAAATAATTTGTGTAAAAATATTTATACAAATTACAGGTTCTGCTAAGCCGTTCACAACCAACTATTAACTGTAGGTGCCCTTCTGTGTACGCTAAAAAATGGACGTAATACTCACCATATTACTACTGAATGTACATATATTGAGAACATAGTCATGAAAGCTGGAAACAAGAGGCCTAGGCTCAACACGGGCTGTCTCGCCAATGCTGATGATTATTTGTCTGGTTTATAAGTATTAATTTTAGTTACAATTTGCGTAATTTAACCGGTCATAGTCTGTAGTTTTCAAGTTCCCCATAATTTTCCGAAAACGTTAGATGCCCGGTACACTAAAAAAAATCAATAATAGATTTACATTAAATGAAAGCATTGTTTATTTTTATGCATAAAATATTTTGAGATATATACGAGTATATATATTTTTTTATTT
This sequence comes from Liopterus haemorrhoidalis, assembly GCA_963971575.1. Taxonomy (NCBI): domain Eukaryota; kingdom Metazoa; phylum Arthropoda; class Insecta; order Coleoptera; family Dytiscidae; genus Liopterus; species Liopterus haemorrhoidalis. The sequence continues at coordinate 19,271,543 of OZ020617.1, forward strand.
CTCAGAAATAAACAATATTCTATTTGGAAATATTATTTTGGGAAACAAGATATGTTTTGTTAAATTGAATATCGAGTTTCCCATTATGTAGGTATTGTATGATTTCCCACCACTATCTCGTGAAACCATGCACCATGCTAGCCTCAAATATCAATATAAATACCAATTATACAGGATTGTTTTATTTTCCTGCTGCTGGTACATAGATAACCTTATCAAACTTTCAGTTAAAATGATGGCCTAATAATTCAGAATATAACATAAAATTACTGACCTAAATTCTAGGATAAAGGGTTAATAAGGGCGATGAACTTATATATTTTGACCATTCACTGTTATAAACCATTTTTATATTTTCTTTTTTGGAGATGTTTCTTAAACTATTTCTGAATTTGTTTTTTATTTTAATTATGTTTTATGTAGTAATAACATTTTCGACATTTAAATAGTGTTTAGGACAGCGCTAAAATAAATTTAAATTTTAATTGGAATGTCATTTTCAACAGACATATTGACGAAGAGGTGGCTTTTAAGGACCGGTTTCTGAAAGCTTAGTTAACTATAACCAAATGGTTAAAAAATGGCTGCTATAGTTACTTATGGGCTTGTTATACTGTAACCGAGTTTAACCAAAAGATTAAACTCGGCTAAACTTTCAGAAAGCGGCCCTTAATTGCTTGAAAAATAGAAAACAATTTTGAAAGAGTTTGTACAGACCAAAATCTGCGTTTCATTACAAATTAGATATATCTAAAAATTTTGTATTTTTTTTTTTTAATTTGTAAATTTGAGTCATTGATTAAATAATACTCAGACCAATTCTGTAACTCAGTTACTATGATAAGTATATGATAGTAACTAAATATGTCACTATGAGCAAGGTCAGTTACTATCATGAATGAAAATCATTATACTTTTATAATATTTTATCTTGTAGTAACGTTACTACATAGTAACTTTTTACAGAATTGATCTGACTTTCTTTGATTGCTCTCATCGAAAATTATGTCCAGAGGTGTATTCGGTGTGTCGGAGGTGTATTTTGTAATTGTAATAATATTATTAATAATAACAATAAGTCTAATCATCCCACTGCTAAGAAAGGCCTCCCCTGAAGACTTTTATCTCTCTCTCTCTGTCAGCTGCATGTGGTGGCCAAATTGTGTTAATGTTTCTTATTGTATTCTTCTGATTTTTATCCCTTTTAATGACAAAACAAAAAAAAAATCTCTCAATTGCAATATGAATATAAATATTCAGTTTGGGGAGCCAATTATTTCTTAGCATTCATATTGACAGTCAACTTAGCGCCCATGATCACATCAACTATTTGGCCAACGTTCTTAAAAGAGTTATCTACGCATTCATCAGTCTGAAAACTTCTGTATCTTTTGATATGTTGCGTATGTTTAATTACGCTGATTTTCAGTCGCGATTAACGTACATCATCAGTCATTGGGGTACAAGTTCGTCAGTCATTAGAAATTTGCTACTTCAAAAACGTGTTTTAAGAATTTTAAACAATCTTCCTAACGGGTACTATTGCCAAGAGCTCTTTAGGAATTGTAACATTATGACAATTTGTAGTTTATTCAAATATGTGTGTCTGATATGTTAAAGAAAATCTGACATGTAACTGTATCCTCGAGGTACGATTATACCTATAACGATCGCATTGGTAACAACATCAGACTATCTAGACTTGGGATACCTAAATCTAAAAAGTATATATATATATATATATATATATATATATATATAAATATTTTTTTTTTTTTGACAGCTAACTTTTTTAACCCTCTACTAGATACATTCAAAACTTTATCTTACTAATTATTTAAGACCAAAATGAAAGAAATATTAACTAAGATGTCGATACAATTTTCATGAATTATGTAACATTAATTTTGGCATTTATGCTTAATCCTAAATATTAAATTCCCCCTGTTTCATCATTATTATTTTATATATAACTCTGTTAAAACTAATAAGGTATTTCTCTATTTGTTGTCTAAAAAAATTTTGCTTTTCTTTGTATCATCAATGACAAATTTAAGCGTCGGATGATGTCAAGTATGAAAATAAATACTACTACTATTACTAATGGTAGTCATTCTGTGCTGAGTTTATTCCAACTTTCGTATCTACTTCTCATAATGTCCCGTCCATTTCCATTTCATCAGCTGTCATACAGTATGCCACTGTATGACACTCTGTATTTTTTATTTTACTACGGATGGCTTTATTTCTGTCTTCATCCGATTTTCTTATTCCGAGGCCTTCTCTTTCTATGTTTCTTTGGCATACTCTGAGGTTGTTTATATATCCTTGTATTTGGAGAAATACTGGGAGAAGCCAATTATTTTTCTTTTTAAGTTTAATTTGTATTTTTATTATATTTTTACTTTTGGATTAAAACTTTTTTATATCCAATTATAAATTAGGTAAATTTGATATTTTGAAAGATGAAAATAAAGAGAGAGAGGAATCTGAAATAGAAATGGAGACCTATATTTATTATTCCGATTACACCCGAAGGGGTTTGGTGACCTGTGACCCGATAACTGCTATAGTGTTTCGTCACGTTTCTCTATATTCTCACTTGTATTGCTTCGTGCAATGCGTGGCCTATTAAATTTTTCATCTGATCAGCCCATCTATTATGAGCTCTTCCTTTAATCGCCTACCATTAATCCTGCCTTCTAAAGTCTGATTCTCATAGCAGAGGACAAAGGGCACAATGAAACGCATTGTTATAATATATTTTTTTTATTATTTATTTATTTTAAGACACTTCAGCTGCTTGGCTATTAGTGTCTGAAATTACTATGGTTACATGATTGATACATAATTAGTTTATTGATACATTATTAATTTTGAACTTATATTAGATGGCGAATATTGGTTGCCTGTAAGAAGTTGAGTACGTTATTAGTCATTGTTGAGTCTAGTCTTAAGTTGTCTTTAAGGTCTTGTTGTAAATTGTAGTTTTTACGTAAGTTAGTGTAGAGTTGGCAGTTAATTGGTATGTGGTTAACGGTGAGTTGTTCGTTGCATGTCTCACATAGTTTGTTGTCTAGTCTTGCCATGAGGTGATCGTGTGTGTCTGGTGTGTCCGATTCTGAGTCTTGTCATTATTACTTGTTCTCGTCTGTTAGTGCCTGAGTTCCAGTTTTGTATGTCATCCTTAACTGTTCGTAGTTGGTTGTTGGTAGTTTCGCGCCACATAGTCAGTCTGCTCCTGTGGAGTTTCGTCTTGATGATCTGTCTTATGTAAGTTTTGTTTGGGGGTAGGTAGGCTTTTATGCCAATGTGGGCAGAAACCCAGATGAGGTGAACTGTCTTCGTTGGTTCCGCTGTCATCTGGTGTACTTGGTTTTGAATCTGTTGTATAACCGTTTCTTTTGATGTTATAATAATATATTTGTCCATTACGTTAGTCGCCTGTAAATTTGACTTTACCATAAAATTTTCCATGGTTTCCACTTACGTCAGGGGTCAGCAGCACAGTACGTAAGAAGAGCCAAAAGACGTAAAATTCTCATTATTACTTTTAGAAGAGCCACAGTGGCGCAAAATTTGAACTTTGAAAATCCCAAAATGCAAAAACGAAACGAACACAGCTGACAAAAGAGAAACAAAAAGAATGTTAAACTATCAGAGGAGCAAAAAAAAAAAAGAAGAAAAGATTCTTACAAATATAAAAAGAGGCATATTTAGGGACTTGGGTGCCTAAAATATATGAATTAAAACTATAATAATAATAATAATGCAGTCGATTCCGCTTAATCGGGACACATCGGGACTAGTACATTTTGTCCCGATTAAGCGGCTGGCCCAATTATTCGGAGTTCCACAAAAATTACCGGATTAGTGTTTTTTGACAAGTATTTTATTTGATAAATTGCAGAAAAATAAAACAACTCGCAAAACTATTCGTAGGTATGTATACATATTAAAAAATTATATACGTAATACATCAAATGCTTTCAAATGTGTCAAATCCTTTCTTGGCATCACGGTAAGGGTTATATCAGTGAGTCACTACACTAAATTTACGTGAACTCGACCACACGCTTATACATAATGATATCAAAGTGAATCCCTACTCCAAAATTAATTCCCGGCGCCACGGGAATTCACACGATTACTGTCCCGATTAAACGGAATATTGTCCCGAAAAAACGAAGTAAATTTACAATTTACCCTAATAAGCGGCTGTCCCGATTAACCGGTGTCCTGATTAAGCGGAATCGACTGTATATATATTTATTCATGAATTATACAGAGACAGTAGTCACGTATATACATTAGAAATAGGAAAAGAAAAATACACATGAAAAATAAATACACAATATCAATATAATAAGATAACATAATTTAAATATATATATATATATATATATATATATATATATATATATATATATATATATATATATATATATATATATATAAATGCAAATACAAAAGTCTTACATATTGTTATTAGATAAGAAGTCCTGTACAGAATAATAACACGGTTTCTCAACTAAAAAGAATTTAACTTTATTTTTAAATAAGTGAATTGAATATATATATTTCAATTCTTGTAGTAGTTCGTTATATACGACACAAGACTTGTAATATAGACGTCTTTACTTTTGGTTAGTTTAAGGTATATCTAGTACTCTTATATCATGTCTGGTGGCATTGCTGGTGCGGTAATTATACAAATCTTTCTTTAAATTAAATAGCCCAGAGTATTATTCAACAAACGTGACTGCTTTTAAGATATATATATAAAAAGAAAGAAAAATGTTAAAATGTTACTCTCTCCGTACGAAAATATGGTATACATTTTGATTTTTTTCTTGTCCGAAAATATGATATACATTTACAATTTAAATTAATTAAAATGATTTAATTTGTGAAATAGTTACAAATATCTAGTAAAACAAAGAATGAGTCTCCACAGTTTGTATGGAACATGATAATGTTGTTTGTAATCGTAACTTACGATGAAGTTTTGCCTTATTAATGTGCGGAATCTTATACTAATTCCCTCCTTTTGCTAACATGTTTGCTTCTAGACAAGTTTGCAATGTTAGGAAAACATTATGAAGGGTTTGTATGTTTAACGCATTAAATGCATTTTGTACGCATTTAATCAGTTCGTCGATTGTGTTCGGTAAAGCTGTATGTTGTAAGGGTTGTATAGAATTGAAAAAGCCTAGATCCAATACATTAAAATCTGGACTATTAGGCGGTTGTGATTTAAGTCGATTTAGAACTTCTTTCTTGCAATTCGATACAATTTTGATTTAAATTCGCCATTTTGTGAGAACAGCGGGTGTCACTTTAATTTCTCTAAAATACGCAGCTTTTTTTTCTATGAATTACTTTTGACATATGCAAAACTATTTGCACGACATTTGTTTTTAGTTGCCTAGCAACCACTTATATAGAAATAGAAACAAAAGAAGATCAAGATAATATTACTTTCGTTAATCCCACATGTTATAAAGTAATGTATACCATATTTTCGAACGGAGGGAGTATTATTTATAAACCAGTTCATACAAGATTCCTGATTATATAAGTTAAAAATTAATCAGAGTATTCACTTCTGCAAAATGAATACTCTTTTGCTCTCAATTGAATAACCTAACACATATATTGTAGGTCAAAACTGAGTAAACCAGTGCATAATATACCTGTTTAAGGCTATTTAGTTCACGAAATTGTTAAGCACTTTTATAGAATAGTAGGATTTATGTAATTTTTTGCAGGGAGTCAATCAATTTTGACGTCAAGAATTTTGTATCAAGTTGTTCTAACGTGAAATTATTAAATGATATTGCGATATCAGAGGAAAGATTATTTTTGTAAAACAGAAGTAATTTTGTTTTAGAATCATTTACAACTTATTTATTTTTATCGCACCAATTTTTGAATTCTGGTAAGTGCGACATTTTGTTCCAGTATCCTCGGGTTGGCCGCTAAAAGCCAAATTGTATCATCCGCGAACTTAGTTAATAGATGAGATGTTATATAATCGGATAAATCGTTAATAAACAAAAATAATAGGATTGGACCTAGTACTGAACCTTGATGGACATTCAGTTTATACCTCGCTGGTTGATGATATTACTTTAATTAATTTAATAATTATTATAGTTTCCTAAAATCCATGAAGGATATCAACCAACAGTTAATTATGCACCCTCATGAACATTTAAAATAATTAAACATCAGTCTAGTACGAATATTTAATTATTTTAAAATAGATGTATTTGTGAATCGTTTTGTTCATAACACTTATATTACAAATAACAGAATTTCATGAATATTATATTGTTCCCAAGCACTATCTTCCAACTCTGATGTAAGATTTGTTTATTTTTCTACTTTTTATTCATTAATAATATGCGATACTAATTTATATTGCATAAATTAATTTCGTAAACTAAACAACTTTGTTTTCTAAACATTTCATTAACATAGTTATTAATGAATTAATTATATATCTTATTTCAAACTAGAATGATGAAAATGTCGCACTGGAATACTGAGAGTGTCGATAAAATGTAGGCGTCTTACGTAGGCGTTCATTCGTTTTGTTTGTTCAAAAGCTTCTGGCCTTTATTTAAATACCTCTTTAATTGATTTTAATGATATATAAACGAGGAATATAATTATATTGTCGATGGTGACAGTTAGTGCCATCTGTTCAGTATAAATATCTTAATTTTATGTTGTTTTGTTGAAAATACATGATGAAAATAAACCAGAGTTTATATATTTTGATTGGTCCTCCAGTTTAAAATATTATTTTTAATATTAATAGAAGCAGTTAATTTATTACGAAGTTTGTTACATTTCTCTTATAAGACGGAATAAAGAAACCATGATAAGCCGAAAATCAAAATTAACACTTGACAACAAATTACTAATATATAGAGCTGGTTCCACGACATTTGAACATACGACAAATTAACATGCGACACTTTAACATGGACAGATTAACATGCGACAGATGAACATACACATTTTAACACACGATAAATGAACACTGTGACATATTATCATAGCGACAGATGAACATAAGTCAATTGAACACACGACATTTGATCTCACATTTCATTTTTATTTTTATTTTTTATTTATCCTAGCATATAAGTTCAGCGGTTGATCAATGTTTGCTCATCGGTTGGTCATCGTTTGGTCAGCAATTGGTCAGCGGTTGGTCAGCGGTGGTCAACGGTTGGTCAGCGACAGAAGACAGATTTATTTATATAGATTTTCAAAATCAAATAATGATGAGAAAAATTATGTTTGGTAATATTTGAGATTTTTTATATTTTTGTTTTGATCTATGAGATAACTTGATATATCTTGATCTCTTTGGTTATTTTAAACAATCTTATACTTCGGTATATCTCGATGTCAGTAGGTAAAAAGAATGATTTCTTTCTAATAAGTTTTTTATTAGTGAAGCGATTATAGGTACATTGGAACAAAACATCAAAAAAGTAATGAAAAGCGTTTACATATACACCACATAAAATAATTTCAAACATTCTTATAATAGATAATCAGATAGCTAAGTATTCTTAATATTAATTATTAAAAATAAAAATTAAATGTGAGATCAAATGTCGTGTGTTCAATTGACTTATGTTCATCTGTTGCTATGATAATATGTCACAGTGTTCCTTTGTCGTGTGTTAAAATGTGTCTATGTTTATCTGTCGCATGTTAATCTGTCCATGTTAAAGTGTCGCATGTTAATCTGTCGTATGTTCACATGTCGGGATACTTGTAGAACTATATTAATACCGATATGGTTTTATGGAATCCAACTATTGGGAACAGCTAGTAAATACAGTGTAAATATTATACAAATTAAAATTTCAGTCGAAAATTCTTGGAGCTATTGTAAAAGCTCCGTATGTTAATAATACCATTATCCATGAAGACTTATGTGTACAATCAGTGACGGAAAAAATAAACAAATTTCGTGAAAAATATATAAACAAATTAAATGTGCATCCCAATAAGTTAGCGGTGCAACTTTTAGACACTAGTATAGAAATAAGAAGACTGAAACGATATAAACCTTTAGATTTCCTATATAAATTTGCTAATGTTTAAAATAAGTGTTGTTGTGTAGTGTGTAGTCCGTAGTAACCTAACCTACATATATTAGTTGTGCATAAAGGATACCGTAACTGGGCGATTTATGCAATCATGTCCATGTAAATATAATTAGACAATTTGCTTATAGTTTCGAACGAAACAGATTGCAAATATATTTGGGAGATAATAAAGAAAAATCTAGTGTAAGATACCGGACCTACTAATGTACTTTATGCATTTGTTTATATGAGTTCAAATGGTCTCAATGGAGGAAACCCAAATATAGTATAGCACAATTGAAATAAAAAGAGTTAAAGTGAAAAACGGGAGAGTCCGTGGTATTCTGCCATCGAGGATATACCAATTACTTAATCATGTATTTGAATAATCATAAAAAGTCCGCGAAGGGCTGCCGTCCAGGGCAGTCCAGTTAACAATTTGAAATATATAATGAGAAGTCCGCTGCGAAACACCATTAAGAAAAGATCAGGTAGTGTTTGGTTATTAATAGTTTTGATTATTATTAAAATTTCTGGTTAATAATATTGTTTTGGCTATAAATGTTAATAATTGTCAACACTGGATTTCAGTAAGTGTCTGAGCTTAAAAGTTAGATTGCTGCTAAAATCAAATTGTCAAGTGGAATTCCTGACAGCTAAATTGAAGTAAACTAATTCATTTTGTTTAAACCTTTTTCTTATACCCATATGTACTGTCAATTTAATACTACTAATAGTTATCTTTTAATATTTTATTTAAAAACAGCATTATAATTTTAAACCGGTCTCTTCACCAATTCTGGGTGAACTCATAATTTTATGTAGGCCTGTCGAAGGACCTGGAAGAAACGCAAGTAGTTGCGTTGATAATAACATATACAACGCACGCACGAGCGATGTTACTTTCACCAGTTTCAATATTTGAACAATTCTTAACGTTTCAATTCTCTTGATAATATTGATGGTATTTTTTTTTATTGATGTCTATGTGCGTACAGGATGCCCAGGAGGATTCTATCAAGCTTCCAGGGTGTATTACTTCATTAATTTTAAGCAAAAAACGTTATACTAACATAAGTACGATTCAGAAAAGTTACACATTTGTTGCTTATTATAAGGAAAATGTAAGTTTTTTCATGAATAACTTTTTTTAATTGACCTATTAAAATAATAACGAAGTAATAACTAAATAAAGCATAACAATTGTTCAAAATTATCACTTGTGACATGCATACATAACTGCCTATGGTCAAATAGAACGTTTGTCATATTCTCTGAAATTTGAGGATGAAGAATTTCATCTGCTGAATTTAAAATTGATACAAAGTGTTAGAGTAAAAATAATAGATTCCCAAAGCTGAAAAAATCTCTTAATGGGCTTATAAACTTAAATATATATACATAGTCAGGATATTCTTCCATCTTTCGGTATAGAAGCTGTTCCCTTCGTACTATTTTTTTTTTATAATGTTGCGCCATATTTCTTTTTGTGAATCTTATATTCTTCTTTGTTCCATGTCAATCCTTTCTTAACTATAATTTGTGGCATTTTTTCGTTGCATGTTTCATATAGTGTTCCTCTTGGTCTACTTCCTAGTCTTGGGAAATCATAATTTTTTTGCCATGCTTTTTCCTTTATTTTGCTGTACATGCCCGTACCATCTTAATTTCTGGTAACGCTTAATATAATTATCTATAATTATCTAGAAGTTTGTTAGTTGTTAATCACTTTGTTGATTGCTGATGGCGGAAACAGATTTATTGGAATTTATCAAAACATCCGTAATTTTTCATTAATGACATATTGTATCTGTCATTGTATTCATACTTAGGGCTCTCAGACATCCCGAAAAACCGGGATTGTCCCGGTTTTGAGGTCTTTGTCCCGGTGTCCCGAGACAGTCTCTCGGGACGCCTATTCGTCCCGGTTTTGTGTATTTTCATAAGTCAGTCAAAGGTCGCCGCGGGAACGCACATCACTGGAACGAATTAAATTTTGTCCGACGGTAAAGAAAGTAAAGCGCCAAAAACTCTATTAAAGTTTTTTAATGACCCATTAAGTGTGGCATACTTCCGGTTCGTTCATAGCCAGGTCGAATCGGTCAATTTGAAAATATTACAAATTGGGGGAAAAACAAATCTATAATGGAAGTTTTCGGTGTATTAAAAGATACAGCAGCTATGTTTGAAGAAAGACAGACAGTGTTTTTTACCAAAACGTGTAGAAACAATTTTGAAAGAACTTGAAGATTCGGGGCTACTTACTAAAAATGAAATTAATAATTTTAAAATGGAAGTTACTAATTTCTATGAAACGTATTATTAAACGTATTATATTAGTAATATTTTCATGGATAGTTTTAAAAGGAAAACCAGAATGGAAAAATGTACAACAAACATTAAATTACTTCAACAATAAGAAATAAATGAGAGTTATTTAATAAACCAAATATCAACAGCGTGAAAAATTGTTGAACTAGAAATTGCAGAAAATAAAGTCTAAAACCGCTTCAGAAAAGTGGATAATAATTTTATCCAAGATGGATAAGGAATTTACAGAACAGTATTTAGATATTCTAAGAATTTGTGAATACTAATAATATTTCTATTCCAGGCCACAATGCAAACGTCAAACGTATTTTCTCGCTGATGGAAATTCAGCAGACCGACGAGCGTAATTCGCTATCATGTGATATCATGTAATGAAATGTATGACTACGTTTTAAAAGAAGACGAATTGTTAAAAAGAGCAAAATTCAACCAATAGTATTTATAAAATGCTTTAGTATGGATTTTATTTGGAAATAATTTATTGCAGTGCTTTTTTGTCATAGAACGCGCCGAAACGACATTCAGCCACCTATTTTCGACGGGTATTTAAAAGTAATAAAATTAATTTGAAAATTATTTTATCAACTATTGAACAAGAATTTGCTATGAACCTGTAACCTAAATACTTTAAATTTCATATAAGTTAAGATCTGGATATCATTTTTTTAAATAAAAAGCGTTGATTTATTGTAATAATTTATTAATTATTTATTGTAGTTGTACAGGAATTTATTTTTATTTCTATTGTTAATTATTTATAATTTTAATTTTTGTGATATTAATAAAACAATAATAATTGTAATATATAATCTAATTAATCCCACCCGATTAGTTAAAATTTTTGGCGTACAGCATCAAGCCCCCCTCACCCCGGCACTCTGTCACGGGTTGCTCTGTCGACAATCTGAGAGCCCTTTTCATAATAACTTGGTACTATTCTAGCCTTGTAATATCAACAATAGCTATATTCCAAAATAAATGTAATTACATAAATATTGAATCATTGCAAAAAAAAAAAATTAATTAATAAATAATAATTAAATACACAGTTGCACAATACGTCTGGTCTACTCAGAAGTTGGTTAAGGAATCTGTGATGTGACAATGTCGTTTACTCACGGCTGGCTAAGAATGGTTGACTGCACCTACTAGGGGGCCATGCCTCCACACATAACAAATCTGCAAGTTAAATGTTAGGCCTTTCAGGTGCATAACACAGTAATAAAGTTTATTCTGCAGAGAAGTCAGTAGTTAGTAAATAAATTAGTTAAAGTTCCACCATCTATCTTTATTCTTGAATTTCCCCCATCTTATAAGGTTAAACAATTAAGTAATAGTTAACATCTATATGTACACACGGGCTTTTGTTTCTTTCTTAATATATTTGTTTCTTCGACAAAGTGCTATAAATATTCCGATAAACAAATATTATTATGAATGACAGGTCATTTGTACAAAAATAATATTAGTCTAGCGTTCATTATATTTAGATATTCAAAATATGGTAACAAAAATAAACTAGTCATTTTTACAAGATGTTTTGTTAAGCTATATTAAACTTGTAGCAAACAAATTTAAACACAAATTGTACTGCCTTTCATAAAAATTTACATTTTTACAAAAAAATGAATACAAGTTACATAATGAATTCCAGAAAAAGAATATACAAATATTTACAATATTTACATTTACAATTAAATGCAATTATGGTACAATGCTATTCGTATAAAAGTCGAGTCTGTTTTTGATTGTATTAATGGCTAGCGCTGTAACAACATTTTCTGGGAGAAAATTCCGTAAGTGTTCTCGGGAAACTTTATGGAATTTCTGCCTTCGTAGCTTTAAAGAATGAACTCGTATGTATTTTGCTATATAGGTGCTGCAAATCCACATCAATTTTAGTAGGCACCCTGTACGTTTGTACCAGATCCTCTATCTGTCTACGGAGCTCAAGAGAGGTTCATTTGACCTAGTCTGTTGTTATCAAAGGTGCCCTTGAATAAAAACAATTTTATAGCTCGACTTTGTAATCGCTCAAGTTGTAATATATTGTTCTTGAGATGTGGGGACTAAATAGGAGTGACGAATTCAATGTGATATCTGATATATGCTTTGTACGGTTTATTCATCATCGCCGGAGAAAGTCTGCAAAAAGCTATATTTGTAAGAAAAAGTATTCTGCTTACCCTTTGATATGCTTTCATCACCTGTGCAGATCATGATACATTAATGGTAATAATAACACCGAAGTCAACAAGTTCAGAAGTTGTAGATAATTCGGTATTGTTCATTCAACGCATTTAATGGAACTAACAATTTTTCATATTAAAGTTTCATAGCAGTGAGATCATATTGAAATTGATGGTAATACATTAAAGGATTCGCGAATATTGAAGAATCATCTACATAGCACAATAGTTTATATATATAATGTAGAACGGAATAATCTAATATACTTATTATATATATATATATATATATATATATATATATATATATATATATATATATATATATATATATATATATATATATATATATATATATATATATGTATTTCCGTGACTCTTAGCTGCAGCATAGGACTACAACACGCTTCCATCGGACTGTGTCGACTGAAAGTCTTTTTATTTCGGACCACGTCTTATTTTTCGTTTAAATTTCGTCTCTGGTACTTCTTCTCCAGGTAGATTTCGGACGACCGACTTTACGCATGATTCCAATCTAGCGCCATTTTTGCTAGATTGCTTGGCTCCTTTCTTAGTACATGGCCAATCCAGTTCCACTTGCGCCTCCTGATTTATCTGTCCATGGAAATTTGGTTGCAGCATATTAACAGCTCTTGATTAGTGACCCTGTCCGTCCATATTATTTTAAGGATCCTACGCATGCATTTGTAACCTTCCGCGTCTCACATCCGTATAATATTACGAATTTTACGTTGGTTACAAACATACGTAATTTTGTGTTCCTGGTAATATGGTGCGGTCTCCAAACTGTGTTAAGCATGCCGAATGCTTGTCTTGCCTTTTGGATACGATGTTCTACATCAGTAGAGACACCACCGTTGGCTGCAATCATGCTACCAAGATAGCAAAATTCTTCCACATTTACAATGTCTTCTACATAGATTCTTAATATGTTTTGATTGTTGTTGTTCCTCCTTGAAGCTTTGCTCTCTCTGTTATAATGTTAGCCTTTTCTTGGATGCCTGCAAAGATGTGTGCTAGGATTGTAATGCAACTTAACAAATTAATATTTTTAAAATAACAAATATAATTTCATCATTCGCAAATACCCCATTGCTATTTTTGTATATAATTTTCTTTTCAAAATAATTTTTGTCACCGAGATTTCTCATCGTCATTGAGTTCATCGTTGCCGAGTTGACCATCGCCGAGTTATCACGTACTGGTCCAACTTGATAGTACCTAATCTGTTTTTTTTTTAGTTTATCTGTGCTGTGATATTGTGTCTACGATGGCGTGAAAATAACTATATATTTTTTTAATTGAGCCTAAAGTTGTTTAAGGGTACGCACAACCGTTTCTTATACAAAACTAACAATCTGAAATAAAATTAGTAACAATATACATCAACATTTGCAGCGATACTTTAAATTGTAAAATGAACTTCATGTAATTGTAAATAAACGCCATATTGCATTATATACGCCATATTGTAAACCAATCGACGCACATTTGCGTACGATGCGTAATATTGTAAAATCTTCACTAAATCTTCATTTTATAAATATGTTTGTAGATATTTTGTTCTACTGTGAAAACTACTTATAAATATTGTACTTGGTATTATACTTTTGCCACCATCTTGAATCTCTAGTGCTGCGGGTAAAAATGATATAAATTTTGTAAATAACACGTGTACCAATTGGGAATCCATTATCAAATATAAAAATTTTGATAAGGTTCTAAACTATAAACAATGATGTCGAAAAAAGTATTAACGTATTATTTGAACATTTGTACATAAAACTCAAGCAATTAAAAGTTATTTGAAACCCACAAATATATTTAATAAATTACAGAACAGTATTGTTTGCTATCTACTATTAAGTTATTGAGTGATAACTTGTTTAGAACAATTTTTGCTATATTTAAAAATATCTTATTAGATAGATAAAAATTCAGTGCAAAATTTGATGTATTGATTATATTATTATTTTACTTCAGATTGTTAATTATGTATAAGAAACTTTTAAAACAATGGGTTTGGCCCTTCAAAACATCTGTTTGTAATAAACAGAACAAAGAAAGTAGTGTTATTTTTATGGTTATGTATCCATAATATATCTATGATAAACCAGGCTTTAAGCTCTTGGTGTTATACTTAGCGCTAAAGTAAGAAACGCTTAAATTAAGTATTTTAGTCAGTTTTCATAAGCTTGACTATAAATCTGTGTCATTTGGATTTAAATGAGTGATGAAATATATTTTTATTCAACATTAGAGCTGTTCGATACTAACCTAGGATTACTAAATTATTATTAAAAACAGATCCGTGTGTGAAATAAAGATACGCAAAAAATTGTCTGACATTCAGACCTTGACGCAAGTTTCTATTTTAAATTCTATTTATAATCGTTTTGAATCTAAATGGAAACAACATTACTGAATATTCTTAAGATAGAAAAATGTGTAATGAACCAAATATATTACTTTTCAATCATATCTCACGTATTATTTAATTTATTTTTAAAACAGATATAATAAAATGTTTAAAGTGTTTCAAAGCATTTTTTTTTTCTTTTGAGATTTATGTGTATCCTAATTTATGTGTCAGCACGTAAAACGGCTTGCTACTGCCCCAATAACAAACAACTTAAGAACTTAGAAAAGCTATTTCTTAGGTGTTAAGAATAATATAATAATAAGTTCTATAAATTTTAGTTTTTTTTTTTTCGGGCTGTCTTAACTAATTTATTATACAGAGTGTTTTTGGGAACTATTTAATCATTAATAATTTCTTTATTATAAGAGATACGGAGGAGGTTAAATTAGAAAAGAGAAGTATATTTTACTCAAGAACATTTATTTGGAAATTGACAATTGAACATCAAATAAATGTTCTATTAAAAAAATCAAATTTTGAAATGGATCACCCCTGTTTTTTTAATCATTCATTGAGGTGAGCCTAGGCTTCCTGTTTCCAGGTTTCATGACCACATTTTCAATCTATGTACATTCAGAAGTAATATGGTCAGTATTGCGTCCATTTTTTAGCGTACACAGAAAGGCACCTACAGTTTTTTGTAATTTGTATAAATATTTTTACACAAATTATGTGACATAAGCAGGAATTGAACTCACGTCCGTGTCCTTGCTTAGCGGACAAATAGCAGGTACAAACGATGACCACAACATTATCATGTTCCATACAAGCTGTGGAGACAGCCACGTCCTTGTTAAATTAAAACTTTTTGTATTATTCTTTGTTTTTCTAGATATTTGTACTACTTTATAAATAATATCATTCTAATTAATTAAAATTGCAAATATATTTCATATTTTCGGACAAGAAAAAAATCAAAATGTATGTATAACATTTTTTTTTTTTTTAATTTATTGGCTTTTGCTACTGTGGTAATTAGCCAGTACAATTTTTATTTGTGAAAAATTCCATGCCTGAACGGGATTCGAACCCGAGACCTTGGCAACACAGAGCACATGTGTTACCACCACGCTACGCCGGTCGGCCTATACCATATTTTCGAACAGAGGGCGTAATATTTTTTAATATTTTAGTTTAGTTGTATAATTATATTGCATTCAAATAAAATAAAATGTTGTTCGTATGCGGTAGATAGCATTCATATTTTGTCAGGTATCGGTTGAATTAAAAAAAAAAAACAAAAAACACACAGTTTGTCAAATTAAATTTTAAATATTAGACAAACTCGGTGTGGGTTTTGTTTTTTTTTTTTTTTTATTCAACCTACACCCAAAAAAATATTAATCCTATATATTTAATTTGGTTATTAAATTTTATTTCTGAAACATATACCAAAAGTAATTCCCTTACACACCAGTGTGATCCAGTAGATTACATACAAGTAATACTGGATAAGTCATTTTATAAATTGTCAATAATTCATATCATTTTTGTAGTCAAAGTTAAAAAAATAAATAATAAATATAATATTATAAATATATAGGTAACAAATTACAATATTTATGGTCGTCCACATAAAAATTAAGCAAACAAATAATTAATTAATTAAATAAGTCAGTATAAATATAAAATCTGTTTGTTTATTTTTTGTTGCTGCATGAGTTACTCATTTAGGTTATAAAAACACTCACTAATTAAAAATGTAACTATTCTTTCCTTAAAGATCGGCAAGCTCACACTATCTTTTATGTGAGCAGGTAGTTAATTATAATTTTTTGTTTCATCAGTATGTTTGGATTTTGTGCCATTTTTGCAAATTTTACTGTTTGTATTTCTAAGTTGCCGTTGTATCTAGTATTATATGCATGTATATCTGACCACTTTTCCAAAACTGGTAAGTTTTATTGTATATGAAGGCTGGCCTGGTAGATATACATACATGGTAAAAGTAAGATATTCAGTTTTTTAAAAATAGGAACACAAGTGGTTCTACGGCACCACCCAACCATATTTCTGATAATTCTTTTCTGCATTTTAAATAATCTGAACTCTGAACATATGTATACCCCAGCATAATAAACCATACGACAAAATTGAATAAATGTGACCAAAGTAATACGCTCCGCTACATCTTTACTACAACATTTTGCAAGATTTTTTATTTTCCAGCATTCCTGGGATATTCTCTTGCAAAGGTTATTTATATGCATATCCCAGTTTAAGCATTCGTCTATATAAATTCCAAGTATTTTGGTAGACTGGACTTTACATTTACTTTCATTAATAATTAGATCATTTGACACAAGTCAATTGTACAGAATTTTAAGATGGCTGTTAATCGTTTGAACAAGATTTTGACTATCAGAATCAGAGCCCATTATCGAAGGCTACAAATTTTGAGCTCTTAGTATCCCCTGCAATGTCATTTACATATGAAATATATAGAAGTGGCCCAAGTACACTTCCTTGCGGTACACCATGATCTACTCTTACATAACTTTATTTTGTATTACATCACATCTGAACATATCTGATCCAAATTAATTTCCAATATTTCAATAAGAATTACCAAAAAGAATCTACATCACTGATATGAAGCCAATGACAGATAAGTGACTCAAATGGAAGCATTTTATAGACAACCTGTGCTCGATGATGATGATGATGACTCTCCTTTTACTCTACTACGCCATATATTCCAAAATTAGTATAAATTATGTTCGGCTTCATAAACTTCAAATTACGGATACACAACCTGTATAACAAAATTTGTATTTTGTGTGAGAGAATAGTTTAAAACAAAATTTCAATATTACAAAATATACCTTCTTGCATTTCTTAAAATATTCCACGTGCACGTTATATCTTAAACATTTAAAACTTTAAAAATACACTTTAAAACACTTGTATCCTTTCAGATAAATTTATCTATAAAATTCAACACGCGGTATCAATAAAATATAGTTTATAAAACATGAACACATGTTAAATATTTTTTTCTAAATTTTATTATTTTTGTAGAGTAATTTTAAAATTTAAGTATCGCAGTTACAACATTGTTTAAATCAATCAACACTAAAATTCACAAGAGACTTGTTAAGACAGCTGTTTAAAATTTCAACCTGAATCCACAAGAAGGGATGTGTGAATAACAACATAATAATGAAAGGATTATTTGACTGAGATGAGAATAGGCTAAATTTATACATATGAAGGTGCCTTTGAGTCTATGGAGTACACACTTCCTGCACATATTATTAGACACAACTTATTTTTTTACAATTCATTGCACCAGCTTCATAAGACGTTTATCTATTATTATTATAATAGATCGAACGATGTTAAGAAACTTTGTACTATAGAAGTTAGTCATTTGTATATGACAATTATTTTTACACAAAAAAACAAAACAAGTGTAGACAGTTTAAACGCTATATTTTAAAAGGAGAACTTCTATATAATAGGATATCAGTTACTACGACATGTCATTAATACATCTTTTAGAAGTGGTAGATTTCCGGAAATCCTGAAAGAAACAACTGTAGTACCTGTCCCGAAAATAACGAATGTTATTAAAGCTGAGGATTTAAGACCAATCAACATGTTACCAACAATTGAAAAAATTTTAGAAGTAGCTGCTAGAGAGCAGTTAGAAAATTTCTTCGAATGTAACAATATAATTATACAAGAGCAATCCGGATTTCGAAAAGGCCATTCCTGTGAAATGCAGTAAATCTCATGATAAATGATTGGAAAAGTATGCTGGATGACAATAATTTTATATATGTGCAGTCTTCTTAGATCTAAAGCGGGCGTTTGAGACGGTTGACAGGCAAATTTTAGGTCAAAAACTAGAAAAATATGGAGTAAAAGGTAAAGTTCTAGACTGGATAAAGGATAAAGTCTAAATTATAAAATATAGATGTAGAATTACCTCAGGGAAGTGGATTCAGTAGTTTATTGTTTACAGTATATATAAATGATATAAAAATAGCCATAAAGAATTGTAAAATACACCTCTTTGCAGATGACACTATAATATATGACTCAAATATTGATAGGTTAATACAGACTATAAAAGATGACTTGGCAGAAATAAGTAACTGGCTGTGTAATAACAAATTAAAGCTAAACGTTCAAAAAAATAAAGCTATGTTAATGTTCAACAAAAATCAATTGATGCAAAATATAACTAAGTTAAATATAGATGCGGAAAACATTGAATATGTTAACGAAATGAAATATTTAGGCATTATAGTGGATAAAAAGCCAACAGGTATAGAACATATAAATTTTATATAAAAAAATAAATAAATAAATAAATAAAAAAAGTAAAAAATTGAACTATTTACGTAGAATCAGAAATAAAATATCAAAATGGTGTGCTTCACAAATATTTAACACCATCGTAAAGCCCCATTTTCAGTATTGTAACACTGTTATCTATTTAGTTAACAACAGTGACATTAATAAATTACAATTACTACAAAATAGAGCGATGCATTTAATCCTAAAATGTTATAGACTAACTACTATAGCAAAAATATTAAATATTTTAAAATAGTTAAATATTAAACAGTTTATTAAATATAATGGCATGATTTTTATGTATAAATTGGACAAAGGTTTATTGCCACAGTATTTGGGTAAAATCAATAGGATCACTCACTATATTTAAAAAGTATTAAGGATATTTTTAGGGAGTAATGATTAATATCGGCTGTATTTTTATGCTTTCATTAACTATATAAATACATTTTTTTGTAAAGTTGTTTATATATAAATAATATTTTGTAAATTTCTATTATTAGCTACAAGCTATATAAATAAAAATTATTAATATTATTATTAACATTACAGTAACAGTGAGCGTTTGATAAACGCGCCGTTTACTGTTTACTGCAAATAGTAACATCGTACAAAACTGTCGCTTAGGAAATCGGTAAGCTGCTTAAAGTAAGCGTAAAATTTGACTTGTTTAGCAAATCACTGCCAGTCAACATGCTCAACAGTTGCGTTCGTAAAAAGCGCCCATTGATAGTCGGATTCGCTTGAGAGTGTCTCGGGGGCTGAATTTATTAATTCTAGGCATGTCAATATAACATTATTACCATTTTTTCTCATCTCAATCGAGAATTTTATTCAAAAACTAAGGTGCGCCTTACTATCAGGGACTGGACTTTGGTCTTTCAAGTTTCAAGTCTTTCGTTGTTTATTTTAAAAAAATTCCAGATTAGAGTATATAACTTTAAGTTGTAGTAATAACTTTCACCTAGGACAGGGGTAGGCAAACTTTAGAGGCTAAAGAGCCAAATTCACCCTTTACGGTATCTGGACACATGTTTCCAGAGCCATAAGTTTGTTTTAATACATGACTTTTTTTAGTATCATTTAACGAGTAGTGCATAAATATACATAAATAAATCACAACATGTAATAAGTATGAATTTAAATTATTGATAACAATGAGCTTGCATTTCCTTAGGTTTTAGTATGTTAGATGTGTAGCTTAACTTGACTTGAAGAGCCACACGAATATCCTAAAAGAGCCGCATGCGGCTCGCAAATCTCGGACTGCTGACTCCTGACCTAGGACATAAGAATTTTTTTGGACGCTTTTTGGTTTCTCTTTAAATAAAGTAATATTTCGGATAGCGCTCTAGATACGTTCCTCAAAAATACAGGGCGATATGTTAAACAAGGTCATTATAACATAGAGCAGAGATGCCTTCTTATTTGATTTTCTAATCACAAACAGATACAGTTTTGATATTCCCCTGATTGGTCTTCAAAACATGGACTTCAGCTTGAAGTCTCTTGAAGTATTACTGACAAATGGCATTGTTCAACGGCCTTTTCTGTCGGAAACTTGTTTTATCTACATTGGTGACAATTTGGGGAGCAGAATTTCCACGCTCGTTAATAGTCGTGAGAATCTGTCGACTAAATAGGTTACATTTGCATTTGCAGCTTCATCACAGATGTGGATGCTACGTAGGTTATACAATCGTTCAAATTAATAAACTAACTTCTACTGGCTATGAATTCATCTTAATTTACTACTACTTCTTTTTATAAGTGACTGAAGATGCTCCTTGTATTTTCTATGATTATAAGTTGGCTTATAATTTGGTATTTATTTATTTAAGGCAGAGTATAGAGACTATCTTAGGTCAAACGCACCTTGCTTGTGCAACGGTGTTTAGTGCAATAATATTTTTTACTATCGTTTACGCTATTTAAATCTGAAATTAAATCCTTGTTTCCTCAGTAATTGTTATCAGTTTTTCATTTAATACCGATTTTTGTGAATATGTATGTATAATTTATATCTTGCCTGTTACATTTGTATCTTATACATTATATATATATTATTTGTACAATTTTGAAATGTGTGGGAATTTATAAGAGATTTATCTCTGTTTTATTCCCCGAACAGAATAAATTAAATAACTAAATATCAATAGGGTTAGTGCTGAAAAAATTTGTCCAAAAATGTTAGCAAAGGAATACAGGATACTGCAGGCTTATAAATATAATCTTCTTCCGATCACTTTTCAATTTGTTTACCACCTGCAAAATAAACACTTGTAAAGTTAGGTTAGGTTTAATTAATTTCTATAAACACGAGCTGCATTATGAAATGTAATAATGATGTACAGTGTTCATTTAAGTAAATAAATAAAACTGTTCGTATTTAGGTACCTACCTTAATTTTCCTTCCAAATTTGGCTTCTCAATCCTACATTTTGATGATATTTGCAATTATTCGATACGCCTCTAGCCTTTTGTTTCTGTTTCAGTAATCTGAATGTTGAGGATCATATAGCAGTTCATAACCCGCATATTCAGAATAAATCAATTTAGTTCGAAACACTCCATGTATTTAACTTCTGTCATGTTACTTTGAAACTGGTGATATTTTATAAAATTTAACAGTAAGCTATTTCCTTTTGTAAAATAAATCGTATATATAAAAATCAATTTCTGTGTGTCTGTCTGTTCTTTATGCAAAGCCAAAAGGATAGACCAATTTTCATCAAATTTAGTGCAAGGGGGTAAAATAATCCGAGAAAGGTTTTAGTAAAGGTTTCACTTCGTCCGTGTCTCCCTAGGGGCTTTATGGGGGTTAAACCATCAGTTTTGCTCTATCCGTGCAGTTTGAATTGATTACGTAGGCTAAACCCTAAAAGACATAATGCAGAAAAAAATGTAGATCTTAACTAGACCTAAAAATAGTCCGCGAGAGTGTATACCTGTTATGCACTGTTCATGATTGAGCATGTATTGATCATGTATTGAGCAATTTTCAGTTTTTAAACATAATAGTTTTCGTATTGTAAAGTTGTGGGTGCATAACATCGGAGTTTTATTGTGATGTATCAATTATTTTGGAATAATAAATTATACCATTTCACGTAGAATCATACTGTATTTAACACTATACATCAAAGATTAATAATATCGGAGTTATCACATTGTAAGTAGAAGTTCGAAATGCAGATATGTTGATAGTTGTGGATTTTGTCACGAGATGGCACTGTTGGTTAGTTGTTTATTCTCCACTGCCTAACTTTAGTTAAAATTACTCTATCTACATTGTGAGCGTTATGTTCTACTTTCTTGGAATTACAGTAGTGAAATGCCGTAGCGAAGCACGGGTACTCCCACTAGTCCTTTATAAAATATATCCTATTACATTGTCATATTTCTCATTAATTATATTTTATAAAATCTATAAAAAAACTATAACCTTGAAATATGTCGCTCATTTACTTTACAACAAAAATGTATGTTTATAAAAAAAAATGTACAAAGTACTCACACTTCAGTTAACAGGATTAATAAGACATGCACGCGCTGCAAGTAACGTATGCAAGTAAATCTAATTAAAATAAAAATATGAAATGTGACAACGCGATATCCTCTTCACACTGATGCTCAGCGTAAATAAATAAAACACACGACTATATGTATATGTAAATAATAACGTGGGTTACATCAGTACTAGGAATGACGAGAACTAGAAATTTATGGATGCGGGTACCCCCAACAATTAACCGGATATTACCCACTACTCGTTAATTACCTTTTACCCATTAATTACCCGCTATCCGATAATTACTCGTTACCCGTTAATATACAAAAATGAAAAGTAAGTATAGCAAAATTGATGTAAAGTGTGAATTTTCACACATTTCAGGGTTTTGTAGTTATTTAATAAGTGTAAGAAGCCAACAGAATGCTGGATGTCTAAAAATAATTTTTTGATAAACATTTTTTGAAAATTTTTATTCGTTATTTGAGAACTAAGAGCTTCCATTTAATTTTTTTAAACTAAATTTAAATAATAATCCATAATTTTGCTATTGCATACATATACATTACTGTACATTACCCATAATTTTTTCAGATTTTTGGCCAAAATCGTGTTTTTTAATCTACCTCTTAGAGCTTCCTTTTGGTAACACACAATAAATTTTAAAAACATAATAATTTTTTTTCACGACACTTACCCCAACAACATCAACCCCTCTGTGAGATAGGGTGGGGGCAAAAGTTTTTTGTCATATATTTAGCGAAAATCTGATAAAAAAATATTTATTTTTCATTAGATACATATTTGTTTATATTTATTTGGTGATGTGGTTTTTAAACTCTTAGTATTTTTCATATATGTGGGTCAAAGAGTAATATAAGCATACCAATTTTCAACTTTCTATCTTAAACCGTTTGCCTACAATTTCTACCGTACAGACAGACACACACATGAGTGACTTTATAAGGGTTTTTTTGATGGTCATACCTACAAAATCCTAAAAATAAGCACAGGTGCATTATGGAATACGCATACTTAATTCCTACTACTATAACCGAGAACAAAATAGTCACAGATAAATAAATACTCAAAATACCTCAGACAATTACCCGTTAATTATCCGCTACCCATTACTAATCTGATACCCGTTATTACCCGCTACCCGATAAACACCCGATACCCGTTAATTACCCGTTAGTTAACAGGTAATGGGTAGATAACGGGTAGCGGGTATTCAAATTCGGAACCGGGTAGAACATTAACCGGTCGGGTAGTGGGTGCCCGAGTACCCGTCGTCATTCATAATCATTACCTGGCAATTTTTATGCTAAATATGTTTACACATTTAGAAGGCCATATATCCATTTTAACCCAGTCAACATCCTTAGGTGATATTGAACCATCTTAACCCAGTCAACATCCTTAGGTGATATTGAACCCCAGACCAGCCTATACATTAAAAATGCTTCTGACTGGCTGGTTAGAAACAGGTTAACATTGAACGAAAATAAAACTCAAAAGTTACTAATCACCAACAGACCTCACTCTTTTGAAAATCCAGTTTCAGTGTGTTTTCTTGGAATCTGTTTAGACCAAAAGCTAAACTGGGAACCCCATATATCCACACTTAGTGGCAAACTTTGCAGAACAATCTTTTTAATCAGAAACATCAAGACATCAACATCAATTGATATATTAAAAATAGCTTATTTTGCGCTGTTTGAATCACAAATATCTTATGCGATTTTGGCTTGTGGACACTCCACCTTTTCCTCCAGAATCTTTTCACTTCAGCGTCGATTAGTAAGAATAATGTTGGGTTTATACTACAGAGCTGAATGTAAGCATTGCTTTGTTGAACTACGCATAATGACTTTTCCAGCGCTGTACGCATATCATTGCCTAATTTATGCACACAGTCATCTTGGTGATTTTACTACTCATGGACATATTCATACTTACAATACCAGAAACAAATCAAATCTATGTCCGGATTTCATCAGACTAAATAAATGTAGGTACAGTGCAAATTACTATTCTCAGCACTTTTTTAATTTACTTCCCCTTAATCTCAGAAATTTCCCATTTCACATATTTAAAAGAAGAATAAAACAATATATCATTGAAAATCCTGTCTTCTCATTAGAAGATTTTTCTAAAATAGATTTTTTAAATTTATCTATCGATAACGAGGACTAAATCATGTTTTGATTTCTCTACAAGACCACAAAACTGGTCTATATTTATAACATTTTTATTAACTTTTTTATAATTTGTATATCTAATTATGTAATTGACATAATTGACAACAACGATATGATGTATTGTATTTAATAAACTTATTATTATTATTATTATGCATATGAATATATGATCGGAACACATGTAGCATCATAATTATAAATTTATGTACATTAATATAATTATCTGGATCATAGGCGCCCGCAAGGGGGGGCAAGATGGGTTAGTTGCCCCCTACTCCGGATTTCGGAACCAATTACCAATTCGTATCTTAGAAAACAAAATTATATAATTAAATATAAAATTCATAAAATAAAATTGATGTGAAGTGTGAAATTTCACACATTTCAGGGTTTCGCAGGTATTTAGTAACTGAATGATGATTATTTGGAATGCCAAAACAAATTTTATGTCAAAATATTTTTTTATGAATTTTAATTTGAATGCCTAATATTTTTTAAGCTCATTATTTAAGTTTCTAAATATGTGCAGTATTTTTTTATATAGCAAGGTTCATTATGATTTTGAAAATTGCGCCTATGGCTGCCATTGGTTGCTTAAATCATAAGCCCCGCCCTTTGATTTCGCATACATTCAAACATAGAATTAAATTATAATTTCAACACTTCCCACTGGTTATTAAATGTACGCTTTTAAAATTAAATGCAACATTTACCAAAATATTACTAGAATTTTGACAAAATAATTTAAACAAAATAAAAATGCAAAAAAAACAGAAAAATTAAAATTGACAGAAATCGAACTGTAGTTTGCAAATTACTAAGCGATGACACTACACACTACGCTACGGGCGCTTACTTAGTTACTGTGTTACATAGCGAATTAAATATTTTAGTTAAAAACACAAAAAATGCGTTATTTTCTGAAAACATAATTCGATCAAAAATTCCTGTTGTACTATTCCGGTTCACACCAATGTACATTAATTTTTTCAGATTTTTAGTTTAAACCATCTGGGCTACAGGGTGTGGGACAAATTTTTTTTGCACAATTTTGACAAAATACGCGTCAAAATAATTTATTTTGCAAAAATAAAATTTTGATCGTTAATCCACGTACTAAGGGCTTTCATTTGATACCCTACTCAGAATTTAAAAAATTTTTTTTTTTTTTTCGATGAGCATATATTTATTTATATTTTTAGGGGGATATGTTTCTTAGATGTTTTAGTATTTTTCCTATGTGCGGGTCAAAGAGTTGTATAAGCATGCCAAATTTCAACTCTCTAGGTTTAGCCGTTTGGCTACAATTTTTATCGAACAGACAGACAGACAAACGACAAAATGACGGTATAAGGGTTTTTTGGTCATACCTACAAAACCATAAAAACGATTTTTTATTTTTATATTTTTTTTTGGCTATTAGCCAGGATAGTTCTTATTTACTAAGTCGATAATTTTTAACTATAGAGAACACATTTTTAACCAGAATATAAATGTTTATCCTCAGCGGGGATCGTTTCCCAGACCCGCCCCGTGGAAACCATTGTTCGAATATGACATCTATATCTATGTTTTGGTCTTGCCCCCCTCTAGAATAATTTCTGCGGGCGCAGAATGATCTGGATTCAAAATAAATGAATTTACATTTATTTTCGTTTTTATCTAATCTCAATTTATTATATTTGAAATTGTTCCCGAGGGAAAGATGCAGGTCACATGTTTTGAACATGCTATTTAAGTTAAGTTGGCATTACTCCTAAGTGAGCAGTGGGAATTGAGATTGTTTTATTACATACTTTGTAAATAAAGCCTGAGTGAAGTGGACAATAAAAATAAAGCAAAACGTCAGAATAACATTCATATAATGGGCAACATACATAAAATAAAATTCATTGTTTAGATCAGTTATTCTCAACCGGTGTTACATGAACCTTTTTCAAGCATTTGTGAAAGTCTAGTGAAGTAAAAAGGGCCTGGGTCCTCTAGAGAACAAACTCAACTAGTTCAGTTTACTGTTGTAATGAACACAGGGACAAGGGTTGATGAAATGCACTACTGGTCTGGGTTGAGTGCGGTTAGGATAAACATTACCAAACAGCGGCTACACTTCCTGCAAAGATAAAAGGCTTAATGCCACAATGTGGATTAAGAGAATAACTACACCTTTAGTTATTACTCGTTTTAAAAGGGATTATACTGTTGTCATATATAAAAATTGATATTAGGTGTAAATTATAACAGGGTTTTATAGATACAGGCTGACCAAAAAGTAAATTCAAAATATTCTTTGAAATAATTCCTATAATAAATAAAAAACAATAAATATTACTTTATTGTTTATATTGCTTATATTGTGTATACGAAATGACTTATACCAAGTGATGTCATAGTCTAAAGCAGGTACAACTTCCGAAAGACCGAGGGCTGGATAGCGATCTGAAATACATTCGCGGGTCAGAATTTTTTAAGGATCTTTTTTAAGAATCATCGATATGTGGGCCAGAGCATGCCAAATTTCAATTTTCTATGTTAAGCCGTTTGGCTACAATTTCTACCGTATAGACAGACAGACACATGAGTGTGTTGTAAGGGTTTTCTTGGTGGATATACCAACAAAATTCTATTTAAATTAGTTAGTTATTTTTGTCCATTTTGTATCCATTTGAATAATCATTTTTATATTTAGAATATTTTTGATATAATTTTAAATTATATCAATATAAATACCTTAAAAAATAATACGTTTGATGAATTATGTCCGTAGGTACCGGTGGCGGCGCTGTGCTCCAAGGCAATATGGCTGTTGTGTCTAGTACTCAGTTGTCAATATGCTAATAGCGAACAGGTTAATTTAAGCACAGTACATTTTATTTTATGAAAATGCTAGTAAATATTGGCGATTTTTTTTTATTTTTAAGCGCTACACATGTTTCGAGGAATATAACAGAATGTGGGAATCAAATTACAGTATTTAAAGTTTAATGTCAGTAGATTTATTGAAGTGTAATTTGTAGTTGAGCAGGTATTAAATGCTGGGCACGTAATTTTATGTGGTACATCTGAGTGTCGGTCATCTGAATTTACAATATATGGATTCTGTTTGCAAAAAAGTGCATTATGTTCATTGCTTCATGAAATAAAATTAGTTTTAGTTGGACAGTAGCAGCTAAAAATTAAATATGCAAGTTGCAGGTGCAAGCATATTAGTGCAGTTTTGTTTTTCTGCGGCAAATGTAATGAACAAACTCGCATAGTATCAGTTACTTTTTAACTCAAAATATATATTCCCATGCCTTCGTCTTGTCCATAACCAAATATTTTCCAAATTTGGACTTAATATTATCTTTTCCTCCATTTTTCTTCAAGAAAAAAACTAAGATGCCTGTCTTTGTCTTTGTCTTTGTCTGTTTTTAATGACAGCCAAAAACACTACAATTTGTTCTACTTTTCTAGTTTTTCACAACTTCTATCGACTTTCTAACAAAAATTCAAGACTTGAACATATGTAATAACTTAGTGCCTAGTGCAATATTTGACCACCAGACTGCGTATTCGAGCGTGTCAGTTCTCAATAATTAATGAATTAATAGAATTTGGACCAGTCAAAAATAAAACATATTTGTTTAGATAAGCTAACGTTTCGATTTTATCCAAATTTTCATCAGAGCTAGTTAAAAGTCACCGTAGTTAAAAGAAATTCGTTAAAATATAAAATATAAAATTAAATCCAAAAAATAATATTACAAAAAGTTTATTTATTATTTCATTGTGTAAAACCTGTCTAGTTAAATAAAATATATACTATATAATTTCCAAATTATTACATCGCCATATACTTTTAAATAGGCTTGTCTAGACTTATATATTTTCTGTACCGCAATGAGCGTCACCGAAATGGTTGGTTGAACAAGCTGGAATCGTAGTCGTTGTCCAAGATAATCCTGTAGTAATAGGGACATTCAAACTGGGTCCGAATTATTGTAGGCTGAGGCGCAGGATTCATTATTTGTCTGGGGAATAGTAATTGTTTTAAGCAGTCTTGAATACAGTCAATGGTTACGCCACTTAGATTAGTTTAGTTTTACTTGCAAGTTCTTCGCAAGTAAAACTTAATACTTAATAACAAAGACAGTCTTATTAGTTTCCATTATTAACTGTTGCAATTTTCACAACAAACAAACAAAATATATGTCAACAATACAAATAAATTGCCATATTTTATACGTACTTGCGCACATAAAATGATATGAACAACAAACTTTATGTTTGCCAATACCAGCAAGAGATAACAAAAATACATGAATGTTCATACACTCGACAGAGACAATAAACGTACATCGAATTCTAATAACCAGAACATGTATTGACGGCACAATGACGTAAATATTAAAATGTAATAGTTATTTAAACATTAAGAGAGGAAAGTAATATTTACCAGTCGAGGACATTTTTCGCCCGAGCGGAAGCGAGGGCTAGCAATAGAATCCGAGACTGGTAAATACTTACCTCCCGAATTGTTTATAATATTTTTTCCGCTCTCAAAGTTATTTTTAATTGCATAGTTTCTTTTTGATTAATCTATTTTAGATATTTGAATAAAATATTAGTATGTCTGTGGCCGGTTGCCATGGTTTTATCAAACAAAGCGTGAATATTAAAAGAGTTATGTCAAAAGTTTGAAGAATGAATTTGAACAAAAGTGAAAGAGAAAAGGGAATTGATGAGGCTGCAAACGCTGCATGTCCCTTTCTCCTGCCGGAAAAATCGAAGGGACGTTACCAGATGGGATAAATATTTAGTTTTTGTTTCATTTTTTCACTTACTTTTCCGGGGGAGGTAAATTTTTACTTACATCTCGTCGTTAATAGTAACCAAAGCTTCCTCGGTAATGTGTTTCTTCTTGCATCAAATCAATGTCATAACAATGTACTTACTATGTGGAAATAAGTATTTATAATTATTTTTTGCCAAAATCATAACGAAACTTGCTGATGACAATGTGTATAAAAACAGCATAATATACAAAAAAAAAAAAAAACACACTATACAACAGCGTTTCTAAATCAGGGGGATCGTGCCCCTCTAGGGGGTCCTGAATGCTTCGTCGGTGGGCCACGAAGTCATATTAGATCGAAACATGAAAATATAATATAAGTGTGCTCAATTTTGCTGAATTCAGAAATATATTACATTTATATTCATAAAAATATACATTCCATAACATAAATAAAATAAATTTTACGTATTTTGATAACAAATTTAAACTTAATTAACAATATCAAGGTCAAATTAAGGTTATGACACAGGTTCGCGTTGGAGGTACTTCAAGTACTTTCGAGTAGGTATGACTTTTTTATTATGGTCCAATCTACAGATATAGAACATACCATATTATTTTTGAATATCGGTATAAAACAATTATCTCGTATAACTATAATCAAGTCGGAAACTACAAAAGAACTAGGCTTCATGTTTACAACCACGTTGTAAACAGTCAACGGTCAGTGGCGCATACATACGTATAAGTACTAACTATAAATAAGTATATGTTTTTGTTAATTCTTTAAGTAAGATGCATAATGTGAAAAACTAATCCCTACGGCTATGGGTTGAAACGCCTAGTTATATCACTTCTATTGAAATTTGAGTTCCCTATCTTTAATTATTTTATTGAGATCTTCAAAAATAATTTAATACGGACTATAACTGGTTAGTAAGGATGCGAAAATGTTTAAATCAAAAAGGAAGGCACTTTGAGCATTTGTAAATAAAAATACTTTACTTTCAAGTAACGGGTATTCCATTTTTCGTCAACCATAAAAGAGATTAAAAAAATGTTTAAGTAATTTTTTTTTCTTTTTAGAAGCCCTATCCAGAGATACCCAACGCGACATACGTTCCCATTTAAAAATTTATTTTTCCTCTATCTCGAAACATTTTGTATATATACTAGGGCCGCAGACAATATTTACCTAATTTCAGGGGTCCCAAATAAGAAAAGATTGAGAAATACTGCTATACAGATCTAAAAATATGATATAATTTTTGGCCACCCAGTAGCAAGTGAAATTTTTTTGGATACATATTGACTGTAGTAACATCAAAATCAATTATTTTATTTATTTTTTTAATCCAATTATTTCTGTTCCTTTTAGTATTAATGCTTCATAAAATAAAAGCATATTTTTTGAAAACTTACAAATATTCTAAATCTTTCTGAATAATAATCTGAAAAATGCCGTTTGTACTATTTTAGCTCACATCTAAAGTCACTAGATTATACAAAGTAGCGCAACGGCGGCCATGCTGGGGCTAAAAATGTCACCAACACAAATGATGTTCAGTGATTCCAACATTACAAAAATAAGAAACTAGTTTTTATTTTAAACATTGTAATCACGATTTTTTTAATCAAAGATGCACCATAACAAAATTTTGGTACAATTTAAATTATTTTTCTAATTTTTATTAAATAAAATGGATATAATATATAAATTTAAATGACACTTAACCTTAAATATTCAAACCGCTGACAAAGGAGGTTATTAAATTAGAGCGAGAAAGAGAGATGACAGCGCAGACGAAAACTTAAGTACGTAAAAATTGCTGCTTTAGTTGGCTTAATAGGGGACGCAATGTTGCCAATCAAACCCTGGGGTCTGTCGGCTTCTTCAAAGGCTTGCGCTACTTTGTATAATCCAGTGACTCTACTCATCTGGGTTACAGGATTAGACAAACGATTTTGGAATATTTCTGCCAAGTTATGCGTATCAGCAAATGTGATTTCTTTCAACTTATAATCCAAGGGAAAATCTAAGGTAGGAGATAGTAGGAGATATTTAGTTGGAAATCATAGAACATGGCAGAATAGGTTATGCATAGTGAGAGAATGATACGGGCCATCAAGCATAGATATATTTCAAAATATTGTATCCAAATAATTGCTATGTTGGTAGCAAACCTTCAACCCAGAGATGGCCCTCGCGAAGAAGACTTCCTTTACTACGTTTCAGCTTAAAACAGTGAAACGGTTAAATCGGATACTAAAACTGAATTCTGTGTATTTTAAAAATTGTTCCAGCAGTATCAATATTATTTCCGGAGATTCTCCAAACTGTGTTTTGCTTATAGAACTGGATATTTTTGTTAACACATATTCTAAAAATAATATATACAACACAAAAGCATAAACAAAATTTAAATAACACCATAAACTGATTGTGAAAACGTTCGTTTTCGATATAAACATATGAAAGTATCAACAGTAAAATCCTGAGTGTTGTCCATTGAGTACATGTTCCATACGGATCTAATAAATTATTTATAGATATTTAAATAGAGGGAATATACTGGATCATTGCCAACTGTTGTCGACCCGCTGAACGTCGAGCTGCATTTATGTAATAAGAAGTACACGTGACTTGGTAACATGGGCGTACCTGTAGGTTGCCACTAGGTTACGCTGGGGAATAGTTGCGGGTTGCTACGTGTCCTAAACTTTGTGATTGAGGGAACTTTGAACAATTAGTATCTGAATTAGAAGTTGGTTGATTTGCATTAAGATATTGGGAGGGTATGGACAATATTGGAATAGTTTAGAATTTCTGGGATAACTTTAAGTGGAAGCACGAAGTTTACTTTGCTAATATATACAGGTAAAGCTACGATACTATGCTTAATATGTTCACATAAGTTTATCCAAAAATTAAAGCTTAAAAATTGTTTCTCTAAAATTTTTTTTTTTTCGATTAATTACTCAAATGAAAAGCAATAAAATTTTATAATAAATGAGATGTTTTTATTATTTTGTGTTACTTCTTTACTGTTGCATTTTCATTCTGTTAATATTGACGTATAATTTGACATTTATAGCAAAGATACATCTTTGCAACGTCTTTTAAGTACCTGGCAGCAGATTATTCTGCAACTGTTCGTTTGATGATGCAGTCTCACAAAGAACATCCGCTGTATACCAGGCTATTGGTACTCTTAGAACATCTGTATAGAACTTTTGAGAATTACAAATTAAAACCAAATTAATGATGCACAAGTCAGTTGTACTTTCTGTGCCATTCTACAGCAGCCGATCATAGGCGGCATATAAAATATCTTGAAAGATCTGTTATGAAATCTGTTTTAAGACGATATTAAAAATCAAATAGGAAGATTGTGTGCCTAATATGAAAATATTGGCTAAAACTGATCAACAGTGTTGAAGCCATGCTACACCAAACTCAGTTGCATGGATTAGACATGTCAAAAGACTATAAAATACTGGGTTACCCAAAGGTTACTTAACTCAGATTTGGAAGGAGACTGCGGAGTAATCAGCACTTTAAAACTGAGTAACAAAGACAAGCTAAAAAATAACCTCAAGTTATATTAGCTGTTTAACTCAAACTGGGAACAGAAACCTCTTTGTCGAAGTGCGTAGCCAAAACTAGAAACAAACCGAATTCAGTAGCAGAACGTAAACGTATAAAGCGAAGTACACAAGTACGTAATAAACGTAGATATAGACGCCAGAAGCTGTTGCTAGATTCTGCATACAACTATATCGTGTAATATTAATATATTGTTACGTGGCTAATATAAAATTCGAATTTGATTGTGATTTTAACTCTTTAAACAACTACTTAATGTTAGATTTATACACTTATTAACTAACAATAATAACACTGTGATATTTATTGATTAACAGTAACAACACATAAACAATAAATATCACTATTCATAATACTACTTCTACAGTTAACTGTTTCAGGGAAATGAATCACACTAACTCAGTATTTCCACTCAAGTTCAATCACCTCTACTCTGAAGTTGAATGCATATAACTGACTTATTGATGACCTTAACTGTGTCACTGAACTGACTTGACTGCTTGAATAAAACTTACTCGACTCGCGCGCGTGTTATACTCGTATAGTAGCTTAGATGCTTCCATACATTTCTCGAACATTCGAATAAACTCTAGAACGTTCAAAAGTCGCTCTCCTGTTCCAAGGATAATGTACTCTTTTGCAGGACCATATTCGTATATGTTCCTATTTAGCTATTGAAGTAGACGTCGACTTACAACGACATTCGATTCCAACGGATAGGTTGTAAAGTGATCTGGAATTTAGATAAACTAGTGATAGATTTAGGTAGATCAAACAATATGCACACCTTAATATTCGCGAAAATAGAAAATACTGTACAAATAATAAAAAATACACTACAAAAAACAAAAAAGTAAAAACCGCTTACTAATAGCAATACGCGATAGCTGTCGCTAGTCCAAGAGTCGTAAAGTACATAGGTTGTCGATGACTACCTGTACAGATCAGTAAAGAGAGTAAAAACGTGCAAATAGAAATTTATTCTATTTATAGTTCATATTCCATCATGAAGTCTTATGCATCATCAGGTGATGTTGGTCTGGATTTAAAAAGAACATACTATCTATACAATCCAAATCGTCTATCTGTCATTGACTTTGAAGTTAGTGATATTACTATAAAGTGTTTTGTATTGGTTTTGAGAGCTCCATGCGGTTATCACTGACATTGTTGATCGACAGCATATTTTCTTTGGTCGTCTTCTTGGCTGTCTTCGGAATTGTATGCCAGTGCCGGCGGCATACCTCGCTAGAACTTCGCTAGAACTCTTCGAAGAGTGTGCCTTCACCAATAACACCTTTTTTATTTGCGATTATACATATTCGGCCAGTTCTTTCTCCCAATTCTGATCAATTAATAAAGTTTTTATTATATACCTCACATTTTGTGCAAAATTAGGATACATGACCTTCCGGTTAGAGTTCTTTCGGGTCGATAATAATTAAATTTTTATTAAACTGGATAATATTATCTTCGATTGTTATGTGAATTTATACGGAATTTCAACTTTTCAGCTCAACAGGTATAAAATCCTTTTAGGTAGTAAATAATGTCACAGACAAGCAATAACTTTAACATTAAAATACCGCTGGATATTGAATATTATAAAAATATGAATTTCCAAAAATAGATTAACTTGGCCCAAGATTTAGTAAGTGTTACAGCTCTTAAATATTTTATGAATTTTGGTATAATAACCTATAAAATTTTCAATTTCGATGCTATAGAAAATTCCAATAAACCTTAAAATAACATACTTGTACAACGATTCATAGTTTTTATTCTTACTAAACATTTTTATTAACAATAATAAAAATGTTGTGTAGCCTCTTATTAGACCATCCGAAAAAGAGAGAAAGGTTAATTAATTTTCATCTGAACTGGGCACAAAATACAGGACAGACAACAATACGATATTAAACAAATGCGATATTAGAGATCAAAAATCGGGATTACCCACGAAATTCGTGATATTTAGCCACCTTACTTGTGAGGAAAGCCGAAAGTCAACACTGTCAGATCCAAGAGTCCCAAAAAATATATACAGGGTGCCCGTTTTTCGAGCCTCGCCATTGGGATCTCGTGAATCGTAAGGGATACGAAGTCGGTTAAATCGGGGCAAAGTTGCCACATTAGTTGGCCACTTAAATGATGTATTTGGTTTTCCGGAAAAGTGCACAGGTCACTAGATACTAGCAAAAAACTGATTTTGGCCGATTTAGGTTTTGGCTTATAACTTTTTTGCTACAATTCATTCAAGTTTCTAATTTGCACATGCTAGAGGCACTTTTTTACGAAGATTTCACAGCCGTCTGCAAAATTTGTATTGTTTGCATCATTTTCTAGAAATTCATACTAACTTTCAATTTTCATATGGGGCTCAAAGTTGTCTTTAAATTAATTAAATCTTGATTTTATTTATCTCTTTCCAATGATATAAAACGCACCTAAATTAAAATGTAATTTTACTGAGAAACTTAAAAATTAGAAAAGGGTAAAAACGTCCGTCAAAACCTTCCAAAAAACCGTGTTCAGAAGTTAAATAACCGAACAATCCCCTCTAGTAGCTAGTCACCACTGGAGCTTTCATCAAGATAGAGCACCAGCCTTTAATGCGAAGGTTTCACAGCAACGGATTGAAAGCATTATACTGAACTGTATTTCTCCTGCTAATTGGCCGCTTGACAGCTCTGACCTCAACCCCCTGGAAAAATGTTGGTTCGTGTTTCAGGAAGAAGAGATACTCGAATTCGCTAATCAAGAGCGCTCCCTGAAGAAGACAGAACAGAATTTTTCTATAGAAACCCTTCCTAAATCTGTTGACGTGTAGCTGCAGATACTTAAGCACTGTGTAACGGCCAGAAAAGGTCATTTTGAAAACTGATTAGTGTTTCTTGTTTAAGATGTATCTATGTATTATGTACACGAAAGAGAATATCTTTAATCACCTTGTAGAATATCACTGAAAACTTTGTAATAGTATTTCTGGCAAGACTAGGTATATATTTTTTATGTTCCTTATATTTTATTAACAGAAATATTAATCAGAATAAATATGTCTTAGTTGTTAACTGTCGAAATTTAATATGCATTATAGAATCCGTTGAACCCTTTTCGTATTAATTAAACTATGAAGAATTCATTGCTATTTATCATATGCTAAAGGGGAGGACACATGTTTCTTTAATAGATTGCCAAGAGGAAATTTAATATCTAGACTATGTTCATGTTTTCTTGTTAACATGTACTCTGCAGAACACTTTTCCTTTGCCTGTTTCTGTTTCAATCATCGTGCAGTTTGTCATGTAGTTTCAATGTTAGTGCAATGTTAAAAGAAAATGAAATTGGTTGTGTAATAAAATATATCTCTTTTGAGACTTAGAAAATACTTGAAATTACACAGGTAATATAAAATTTTTCAATGTTTGATTTTGAGAAAAATATATACATATATAAAAAGATATTTCTGGTTGAATGTGGATGGTTGCTCATTCTTCAGCTTTGTTATATTGTCCACTGTATTGCTCATTACTTGTCCTATCCAATGTACTCGTTTCCTTTTTCTGTCCTGTTTGAGTCAATTTCTTGTATTATGCTCGGGTATTTTAATTTTGCCATTATGTATTGAATTGCGTGGGACCAAAGATTTTGCTTAATACTTTTTCTAGTCTGTGAGATGTTATCGATTTCACTTAGTTAAGGTCATTGTTTCGGACATGTTCGTGAGTATATTTCAAAAATGAATAGCTCGTTAGCAAGGCGCTATTTTCAGACGATTGAAGAGATAATAGAAAATTTAAAGGTTAAAAACGATTCCCGAAAGCGTCGATAAGGAGCGTTTACAGAAGGGGAAAATATGTTGGCATCCGTATTTAACTGCTGCAGGATACTGCGAAGGAGATAGTTTTAATTTTTAATAATTGTTTATTAGTATGGATATCCACAAGAGTGATAGGCAATGTGACACAATTTGACCAAAACTTTTCACCCTACTCATGGAAGACATATTTAAGACGCCTTGGAACAACAATGGCAATAATATTAATGGAACATATCTGAGTAATTCGCGTTGTCTTACGTTTAACGAACTTAAGCGTTTTTAAGTAATTTATTAGTTATAATATCAATTTGTTTCGCAAAAGAGAGATCACTGCTAAATAAAATACCTAGATCAGTAATTTCCTTGACTTGCAAAATATTCACTCCACTTAGGTGATACTGCACTACCCCAGGAATTTTGTGAGAACATGATGCTTTTACACTTCTTTGGGTTGAGATGATGGCAGTTCATGACGCATCGTTCAACCACTGTGTTAAGGTCTTCTTGAAATAGTGTTATATCGGTTGCTGACGTTATTTTACATAAAAGTTTGAGGTCGTTTGCAAAGAGAAGATTAGAACAAAACTTAAGCTTTCTTCCGATGTCATTCATGAACAGCAAGAATAATTTTGGTCCGATATGCGAACCTTGCGGAACTCTAGAGGTTACCTCGATAATATACGAGATGAAGCCATCTATGAAGACGAATTAGATATAATCAGTTAAATAAGAATCAAGTCATGCTAATAGTTTTCCAGAAATGCCATATGACTTGAGTTTTTCAAAAGGATTTCGATATCCACTCGGTCGGAGGCCTTCTGGAAGTCTGTGTAAACCGCGTGAACTTCAAATCCCTCTTCAAACGCAGATATTATAAAATATTGAACACATAATTGTATGCCTTAAAAGGAACTGGGGTGCCCATGTAAGTAAACAAGATAATTTCTCCTTGGCAAACAAAATAATTCACTGGCTTCCAAAAATTTCCAAACTTAGTGTTGGCAGACCTCATGAAGGTGGTTGAGCGATATAAAAATTTTCTTCCACTGACTAAGTATGGATGAAAAGATTAAATTGAGGAGTGGACAAAAATGTAAGGCTGAAAGAAGAAGAAGGGGTATGGACTTAAGAAGCAAGTCTAGGTTTTTAGGGTTTTGTAGGTATGACCAAAAAATCCTTATACCGTCATTTTGTCGTCTGTCTGTCTGTCTGTCTGTCTATCTGTCTGCGTGTCTGTCTGTCTGTCTGTTCGGTAAAAATTGTAGCCAAACGGCTAAACCTAGAGAGTTGAAATTTGGCATGCTTATACAACTTTTTGACCCACACATAGGAAAAATACTAAAGCATCTAAAAAACATATACCCCTAAAAATATAAACAAATATCTGCTCATCGAAATAAAATATATATATTTTTTAAATTCTGAGTAGGGTAACAAATGAAAGCCCTTAGTATGTGGATTAACGTATGTAATGTATTTTTGCAAAATAAATTATTTTGACGCGATTTTTGCTAAAATTGTGCAAAAAAAATGTTGTCCCATACAGGGTGTGGGACAACATTTGGTTTTAACTAAAAATCTGAAAAAACTTTAAGTAATGTATATTTGTGTGAACCGGAACAGTACAACAGGAATTTTTAATCAGATTATGTTTTAGGAAAATAACGCATTTTTTGTGTTATTTGCTTGACCACGTATAATATTTAATAGCTTATCTAAAACAATGAACCAGCATGCTTTGATAGTGCAATGTATAGCATGCTCTAAGGCAACTTGCAAACTAAGGTTCGCTCCGCTCTCAAGGCAATTTTATTTTATCTGTTTTTTTTTTGCATTTTTATTTTGTTTATATTATTTTTTCAAAATTCTAGTTATATTTGGGCAATTGTTGCATTTAAATTTTAAAAGCGGTCCGTAAAGGGTGGTCCGTAGCTTCTCGGGCGTAGGTATGGCTAGAATCTCAACTCAGCCAGAAATAAGCAGTTGACTTCGGTCAGATATCAATACACTGAATTAAACTTAAGAAAGTTAAAACTCCTGAAAATTTAATTTTAAAAGCGTAAATTTAATAACCAGTGGAAATTGTTGAAATTGAATACACGAAATCAGAGGGGCGTGGTTATGACTTAAAACAACCAATGGAAGCCATAGGCTCAATTTTCAAAATCTTAATGAACCTTGCTATATAATCTAAATAATGGTATTAGGCATTCGAATTAAAA
Organism: Liopterus haemorrhoidalis; assembly: GCA_963971575.1. Taxonomy (NCBI): domain Eukaryota; kingdom Metazoa; phylum Arthropoda; class Insecta; order Coleoptera; family Dytiscidae; genus Liopterus; species Liopterus haemorrhoidalis. The sequence continues at coordinate 19,311,075 of OZ020617.1, forward strand.
TTAACAAAAAAAAAATTTTAACAAAAAATGTGTTTTAGCATCCCAAATAATCATTATTCAATTACTAAATACCTGCGAAACCCTGAAATGTGTGAAAATTCACACTTCACATCAATTTTCTTTTCAAGCCTCGTCTGTAAACAAAATGTAAATAACGATATTTGGTAGCATCATAGACATGCCCCTTGTGTTAAAATTCGTAACCTTATCGTACATATATAATTAGCTAGTGTGTGTTTGTGATCTGGGTAACTCTGTGACGTCATTTTTCCTAAGGTTCTCGTGATTGGCTAACTGGGGACTCTTGAGATTTCTTGATTGACAGGTATTTTGCAGATTTATTCTCTAAGAATCTATGAATAGAATTACATATAGAAATGTGTAAGATTTCGTAGGCATAAACAAGGAATTATAGATACTCCTATATGATTTGACCGATATGAATAATATTTTGCAAATTTATTCTCTAAGAAATTGCGAATAAAATAACATATAGAAATATCTAGGGTTTCGTAGGCATAAACAAGAAACTCTAGACACTCCTATATCCTATAATCGATAAGAAAAATATTTTGCAGATTTATTTTGTAAGAATCTGCGGATAAAATAACATATAGAAATGTCTAGGGTTTCGTAAGCATAAACAAGAAACTCTAGACACTCCTATATCCTATGATCGATATGAAAAATATTTTACATATTTATTTCCTAAAAATCTGCGAATAAAATAACGTATAGATATGTCTAGGATGTCGTAGGCATAAACAAGAAACTCTAGACACACCTACATTCTTTGACTGATATGAAAAATATTTTGCAGATTTAGTCTCTAAGAGACTGCGGAAAAAATTACACATAGAAATGTTTAGGATTTTGTAGGCATAAAAGAGACACTCTAGTCACGCCTATATCCTTTAACCGATATGAACAATATTTTGCAAATTTATTCTCTAAGAATCTACGGACATAATTATATATAGAAATATCTAAGATTTCGTAGGCATAAATAAGAAACTTTAGACACTCTTATATTCTTTGACCGATATAAACCATATTTTCCAGATTTATTTTCCAAGAATCTACGAATATAGTTACACACACAAATGTCTATGGTTTCGTAAGCATAAATTAACGTCTCAAATTATTTTTAGTTTTAACAATATAAATGTAATGTACTGAGTAAAAATGAATCGTTTTCCCATCTTAGAAAGTTCATGAATAAATAATGTAACTATATAATTAGCAAGTGTCTGTATGTAGTGTCATAATGTAGTAACATTATGACGTAAATTTTTTATAAGGTTTTCATGATTGGCTAACTGGGGACACCCTGTCTCTTGATTGGCTGACAGGTTACACCCTCTCCCGTGATTGGCTAACGGGTGAAATCCTGTCCCGTGATCCGCTGACTGGCGATGAAATTAAGATACGTTAAAAAATAAAACCAAATAAACATACTAACAATTGAAATTTTTATATTATAAATCCGTCATTGTTGACGGGTAATAACCTAGTTTGCTTAATTATATATTTACTTACTCACTTTATTAATCCTTTAGCTTTTGTTACCATTAGATTTTAGGCTGTGACACAGTTTAAGTTTATGCTTAAGTTGCCGATTTTTTTTTTCCGGAACTCTTTTCATTTACTTCTCTCTTTCATAAAATGTCTTTCCTTAACATTCGATACCTTTGTAGTATTTGGTCTCCTTCATACATAAGGTGGATGCAAATGACTGTAACACCAGTGCATTTCTCACGTCTTAACATGCAGAGGTCACATGAAGCATTACATAAAACAACACTATTATACAAGATAAACGACTCTAAAATAGGCCATATAAACATGTTAGCTTTAAACTTCTTAGGCTAAATATTTACTATTCTCAACTGTTTGTTTACATTCACTTCATATTTTAATAATTATATTTCAGTAAAACTTTTTATGTTTATATTAATGGTGTGCTGGGATGCTGCAATAGAGATCTGCAAAACTTTTGTTTCTTCAAAGTTTTAATTTAATATTGTGGTCTTGTAAATGTAGTGAAAATTCTTGGAATATATTATTTTAGAGTTTTGGAAACTATTAAGTATTTAATAACAAGGATATTAATACTCGTTGATGACGCAGATTATATACAAGGATTTTGTTTAAAATAGTAATGTATTTTTATTACGTTTCATCACTAAATTTTTAACAATTTTCAACAGTTCTTAGTATTGGTTTTTTGCCGTTCCAGACGCTGCATGTAATAAATGAAGGCATACTGCTATTTGATATTCCTTGGCCTTAGGATTTTAGGCTCAGGGAATGATATATCGATATTTTGAAAATATCGATAATTAAGTATGTATAAAAGTTTGTCCAAATTTTTATACTTTTGTAAATTTTTTGTTTAATTAACTAAATAATTAATAATTAGATTTAAAAAAATATATCGACATTTTTGTATCGATATTTAAAAAGCGTTATATCGAGTAAAATGTCGATTTTTGTGATTGAGTTTCGAAATCCAAAATGGACAAAATTAACAATATTAAGACTTTATTAAGATGTTAACTGATTACGTAATACATACGCTGCATTTTCGTAATAAGGTAATATTTGTCATGACGAATGAATATCGGAACTAGGTTAATCAGAAGTATAAGTACATGGATGTCGTACGGAATCCGGGCAGAGGAAGCTAGCCAACTCCGCTACAAGTTCCATCCAACACGGTGACGACCAAGATACCGACACCATATAACCAATAAATCTGGTGAGCCAAGCAAGCAGTCACCATGTGAGTGAGAAAAGGCTTCTCTAGGCTCCTCGACTCCCTGATGGACAACCGCCGCCTCGGAGATAGGTCCAAGCCGATCCTGGCCAACACAGGGTGGATCGAAGACTTCCCCTTACTCCTTGGACAAATTCATACAATTTTATTGTAAATTTGATTTATACTTAATAAATTGTATTGTTAAAATCAGGAGCTGCATTTCCATCTAACCACTTACGTGACAATATAATTTTTGCTTCGCAGTTTCTTCAGATAGATCAAGTTAATAAAATTGTATTCAAGATATTTTATTTAAATTACTACATATTAAAAATGTTTTGACAGTCAAACAAAATAACTTTCCTGCCTTCAACCTCAGTGCGAAGATTCTCATAAAAAGCTTTAGCTTTCAAGTTGTGTACTGTCAATTCTGTGTGCACTTTATTTTTTGCCACTGGATTGGTAATAAGTTTCAAAATTTCTTTGTGCATAAGGCAAACAGAACCAACATCTGTTGCCAATGATCCAAATCAGATATATTTGGTTATAGTCCTTGCCAAAAATTTTGCGAAAAAATTCGAATTTACTTTTAATTCTTCGTCTACTTTTTCATCATACATCGATACACTGTGGCTATGGCAAGGTCACTGTGAAGATATTTTCGATGAACATTTCTCCCACTGCAATAATGTTTCTCAACACAAGATAATGATTGAATAAAAGTCTTCATAATATAATATTATACTAATATTAGTATAATAATTGACAATATGTATTATAATATTCGATGTAACGATCTTTGGAACTTGCAAAACTGTGTAGTATTGGAAGAGCATTGGACATAAGTTCTGGTGATGTGGTGTGTAATGGACATAACATGTAGTGTTTTGGACCTGTCCCTACAGTGGACTTGACGAGTTGTGGAACTGTAGCTGATTTTTAAATGCTTTTAAGATAGAAAATAACGGATTTTGGTATTGTTTAACAAGATAACGCCACCAACTAAATTTTTTTAATTTTTTATTTATTATTTTGTGGACTTAAGGAGTTCTGGAAATGAGCTACTACTATGCTTTTGGTTGTAGACTTATTTATGCATATGCCGTATTCTGCACTATAGTTGTGGAAAATCATTCAATCTCTTGTTTGTCCAATACTGACAGAGCTTTAATTGATTTTTTGTAATCAGTAGTAGTTTGTTTGCAGTAGCGTAATATGTAGTCTAATCTAATCTCATCTAATCTACTAGTGTATTACCTGCGAAGCGGGGATTATATATTTTCTTGCTACCCATAGAACTGCTCTCCTCCCAGTGGAATGATATTATGAATTCATTACAGATATTATATTTTAATTTATTATATATTAATCTTAACCTCTGCATAGTTATAAATCCATTTCTGATCATCATTTCTGGCTAGGCCATCCTTTGTTTTCCATCGCACAATTTTTCAAAAGATCGAACTGTTAATTTGTTACCCACATGTAATTCTCTACATAATATAAACTTTGCTGTTTATCCGGTGAAGTAAATATTTGTCCTTATCTTTTCTCTTCTCTCTGGTTTTATATTATGTCAGGATCTTCCTAAGCTTCCTTCGTATACCTATCCATTTAGAACGTTCAATTTTCTGTTACACTTTCTTTAATATCGTATTGTTGACCATTCTTCTACTATTTCGTGTCCAGTTGAGGTGAAAATGAATTTACCTTTCTCTTTGTTTCGGATGGATTAATATAAGGCAACACAACGAATTTTATTAGTTTTGTTACAATAAAGACTGTGATTCCTTGCACGAGTACATTATTTGAAAGTTTATTGGAATTTTCTGTAGCATCGAAATTGAAAATTTTATACGATATAATACTGAAATTCATAAAATATTTAAGAGCTATAAGACATTTTTAATATTGGACCAACTTAATCTATATTTTGGTATTAATTTTTTCATAATACTCAATATCCTGTGGTATTTAAATGTTAAAGTTGTTGCATATCTGCGACATTATTTCCAATCAAAAAAGAATTTGTAATTGTTCAGCTGGAAATTTGAAATTTCATATAAATTCACTTAACAATCGCAGAAATATTATTCGTTTTATTATATTATATGTAGATCAGTTGCCAGGATATCGATCAGCTGGTAGCGATACCAATGTCGTCATTTAAGGCTTTCTGTACTCGAAGCATATTGTCATAGACTCGTGTTAGTTGCGACTACAGTGGCTTTATTTATTACAGTGGCGCCATACAGCAACTGAACGCCTTATTCTGGCACACTAAAATACGCCAAATACGACCATGTATGCATTTTTGTTAAATTTAACTTTAAACTGAAAATATTACTAAGATATATTAAAAAAAAGTCTCACCTTTGAGATCTTATAATGATTTAACCCCCTAGTGCCCAATACCGCCTCGACGCCGATCATATATAAATCCATGTACAAATTTCATCGTATTGCCCGTAGCCGTCTACAGACGACTGCGCAATGAAACACTTACAAAGGCCGATTGATCAAATTTGCACGTGATTTTGCTAAAAACATTCAGTTGAGTGAAAGATTTAACGTATTACGGATGTTCGCCTTACATTATATATTTTGTAAAAAAAATAAACAATTTACAGAACTTACGGAATTGTAATTCTTGAATAATAAATACATCAGAAACATAAAAGAATTATTGTTTCTGTTTCACCCACATAAACCTTTTGGCGCTTCCTGCCCAGATCCGATTCAGGGAGAGCTTACCGTTTATAGGTCTACAGGCAATGAGTCCCATTAGCTTGTGTAATTTTTTGGCCGAGAAAAAAAAAATTAGCACTAGAAGGTTAGTATATTTTCTTCGTATTAAGTTAATAATCACATATAAAAATATGGATTAATTACTCGACAGTTTTTAAATTTGAGACATTATCTTTAGATATATTTATTAGTTTAATTATTAGTATGCATAATTTATTAAGGAACGCATGTAAAATATAATGTATTTGATGATACCATTCCTGCCAGTGATAACATTTTATAAGTTGGCGGATTATATTTGTATAAATACCATAATACACTTCGGTTGGCAAATTGTATTGTTTATAACAATATATTGTCTTTAAAAACAGCTAAAAATGTGCTCTCAGGATATACAAAATATTTTCTTCTATGAGCAGATGACCCCTTTGGCCACCTATAACGGCTGCGTCGAATTGACGACGGCACTTTGGTACTAAAAGACAAAGATTTCACAAATTTAGTCAAGAGTGGGCTCTGTTCATAATATTGAAGAGGGCAATTCTGAATACGAACATATTGCCACAAATAGCGCAGAGATAATTATAGGCAGAATCAGGCAACAGCGCCTGGAGTCTGGATTTGCGTTTATTGCGTACTAGTATGGCACGCTCTATACTTGTCCGTTCATACTGCTGTATTCCATTCGTCACTAGATTGCGCCATGTACTTCGACAGGTTTTTCTTCCCAGTCTGGGCTGAGCAGCCAACATAACTTGAGGTTACTTTTTAGCTTAGTCAAATTTGCAACGTTGAATAGGAGTTCCCACACCTCTGAAGTCTTCTTCCTACTCTAGTAGTACTAGTCGCCTAGGAGTATAGTAATCTTTTGAGTAACTTAGTATTTGGCATTCTTATAACGTGTTCAACGAACCGTAACTGAATTTGGTGCAGCATAGCCACAATACTAACGATATGAGCTTTAGCCAAAACTTCTGATTTCAGCACATAATCTTGCCATTTGACTCACAATATCGTTTTAAGCCATGTTTGGTGGAATCTTTCTAAAGTTTTAATATGCTGTATATAAAGACACCGTTATTCACTGCTGTTGAATATACTTCTGCGTAGTTATAAATCCATTTCTGATCATTATTTCAACATTTCTGGTTAGACAATCATTTGTTTTCCATCTCACAATTTTTCAAATCTGAACTTGTTACCCACATGTAATTCTATACATAGTATAAACTTTGCTGTTTATTCGGTGGAGTAAATATTTGTCCTTATCTTTTCTCTTCTCTCTGGTGTTATATTATGTCGGGATCGTCCTTCTTTCGTATACCTATCCATTTAGAACGTTCAATTTTCTGTTACACTTTTGTTTAATATCGTATTGTTGAACATTCTTCTACTATTTCGTGTCAAGTTGAGGTGAAATGAATTTACCTTTCTCTCTGTTTCGGATGGATTAATGTAAGGCAACACAACGAATTTTAGTATATTACCGGGGAATACCGCTGCCTTGTACCTATTCATCATTATCTTTGTTTTAGCTTCGACCTAGAGATCCGAAGGTTTGGTTTGCAGTGGATATTCTTTGTGACACTTCACATCATCAAACGAACTGTGACAGGATAATAAGCAGCCTAGGTACTTGAAAGATGTTACATTAATTACGTCTTTGCCATTTATGTTGAAAATGTGAGGGATATAGCTATGCCTGTTATGTGACAGGGTGGCAGTTTTTTCTGAATTAATGCTTAAACCAAAGTTTGTAGTAGCTGCTGCAAACAGATTTAGTACAGTGTGTAATCCAGCTGTTGTTGCATGGAAGAGCACACAATCATCTGTATATAAAAGTTCGTTTATAGCCCCATTCATACTCTTGCGCTTTGAATTGAAACGGGAGAGGTTAGTAAGCCATCTACAACTGTTATTCAGTATTTTTTGCATCTCTAATAATAAAGAAAATAATTGCAGTATCCCGTTTCGCTGTTACACTCTGTAGATTAGTAAAATTTTTGAAATGTATTATAACCATGTTCGTAATTATTGAACCAATCTGTTTATCAATTTTCTCTGTTGCGCAGTCTGCATGTAATAAATAAATATCTCAATAATTAAAAACCAAACATACCAAATTCTATTCACTATGTTTGAAATTAATACCTTCAATTAAATTATATGGTATTATATGTAAATTATATGTCAAATCTGTTTACACATATTGTCCTCACAAGCATATCCACACCTGCAAAAAACGCTCTTACTCAAAATTTATTTTCCGATCAAGCAGTAATAATAAAATTATGAAATCATAAACTTAAAGTGTTTATTAAATTTACGTTACACATGCTTTCGATATTTTCGCACATCTTACAAGATTTGGCAAACACAAAGTCATTAATTAAAATTTGTAGTATGTATAAAAATAGAATATTTCAAAATTTATGAGTAAAACTGTATCAGGAGTAAAAGGAAATGAAGCATTACCGACCGGATACGGGGAGTATCAGAAAGTCTAATATATTAACATTGGAATAAAAATACATCAACTAGATTTAGTGTCAAAGAGATAGATGTAAATCATTACTGGATGTGTATTTAGCTAATGGGTGTTATACATTTACCAGATTATTGGGTATTAAACTTAAATAAATATTTTAAATATATTATATCATAATTTTACTCACTAGTTATGAAAAGAAAAATATCGATTGATCAGTTTTACTGTTCAGGTCACGAAAATTGATTAGACATTTTAGTAGCTTTAAATTTACGCGTACAAAAATCAACCAAAGAAATTATGTAATTATTATATACAATATAATATTGATAGTCTGATGGCCGGTTATTAATAGAGCCCTGCAAATCTGCGGATATCCGCGAATTACCCGCGGACCAAAAAAAAGGAGAAAAATTTAATTTATTTAACAATTTTTTACATATTAATGATATTAAATATAATTAAATAGATGAAATACGTTTTATTGTTTTTAACAGTAATAGTTTCCCAAACTACTTGCCGCTTCTAATAAATCATTGTTTCTTTTATAAAATTGTAAAACTCAATGCAATCCATTTTAAAATTAACTTTTACTTACAGTTCGGCCTTTATTAAATCAGTATTGCAACAGTTTCTGGTGTCATTACAATGAGAAGACATCAAACTGAAGATCCTCTCAACAAATGCGTTTGAGTATGAGATACTGAGAATTTTGCTAAAAGCAAAAGGTTCTTAGAACTGTAGGAATTAGCTTCCAACTCATTAGCTTCAAAAATATCAGTCCACATTTTGTCTATAAGCTTATTTTTGTAAGACAGCTGTTTTTCGATAATGTCCTTTGTTTCTATGAATTCATCATAAAGGCAGTCCATCTCTCGAAAATGGCCTTATTGCATGTAAGTAATTTGAATTGGAAAAATCAAAATTTGATTCTAAATAGTTAATAGTTTTGGTAAAAAAATTAACAAAATCTTGTGCAATTTTTCTAGATTCTGCTAGCAGCATTTTGTTGAGTTCTGTAGCAGTTTTTTCTCCGAAAAAGGAGTATTTTTTTCGCCCTTCAAGTTTTTGACGTAACCTCTACATAACATCGCAGTACGTAACCCAGGCTCATAAAGATTGTTCTGTTTTTAGCCTCCTTATAGCCTCTTCAAAAACTAGCAATCAATTTTGAACGAATAACATATAAATTTCGGTTCTACTGTATTCTTTTTCTCTATTTTCATCCATAATGTATTTCCAAATAAGAGTAGGACATTCGTCTTGTCCCATACTTTGAAAATAAGTTTTTACACCTGGTCAACATTTTAAAATTTTATATATTGCTGGAATAATGATAACTATCTTGTTGGAACATGTCTAAGAGATTATCAACAAAGTTATATGAGGAATTGAGGATGAAAAATATTTAGATTTTTAATAATATTGTTTAATTTTTCTGAAAAGATTCCGAAACATAGTGTTACTGCTGAAACCGGGACTTTTCGCATCCCGGGCAACTGGTTCCCGGAACGCGGGACTTTTAGTACTCAAACCAAGACTGTCCCGGGAAAACCGGGACAGTTGGTCACCCACTTTTAGGATAAATCTGTTACCTAATACAATATAACGATATATTTCATAGTAAAACATTATTTTATATTCTAGTCACGCAGTTGCGAACAATATTGTACTTGTTAGTTTCCCCAGCCTATCAAATTTCAATTTAACAAACCGTAGCAAACTATAGTTTGTTACGCTTTGTATACCTACTAGAACCTCATATCTAAGTATGATACAAGGGTCTGTATAATTTTCACTTGTAAGTAAAATGTATATACTCAAGTTATAACATGTTAATTAAGATTATGCAATTTACTAAAACGCGATGCTATTAAAGACCATGAAAGTAGATTAAGTGCTGTTGGAAATGAGATACTTGCCTCTATCATATGAGTAATTTAGTCTAGGAAAAGTGAATACATGGAGAATGTAAGGATGTGTAAAGAATTTGGATAATGGTTTGAAGATTGGGGTAATGTTTCTATAAATGTTAATAGTTACTGTCAATTAGGTTGGGACGACGCCCTAAGAGGGTTAAAATTAAAGTTTTAACTGTAGTAATTGAGTTAATTTTCTGGAGATTATTTATTTAACGAAGGTCTAATTTTGATTGTGAAATGTTTTAATTTGCTTCCCAATTAGTTAAATAAAATATTAAATGTTATCCATTAGTTTTTACCGACCGCCAACATATATAAGGAAGGTATTGTGATCATACCGATTTTGACGTTCAAGATTTCGATGGATCTCCACGAATAGAGGTCCCTACATAACGTTTTGACTATTTTTAGCATGATGTCTGTCGGCCTGTCTGTCCGTCCGTCCGTCCGTCTGTCTGTCTGTCTGTGTACACGTGCAGAGCAAATTCGGCTAAAAGGATTTTTATGAAACTGCATATTTAAGCTTTTGACATCAATGGCACGAGTTGATTAACTTTTGGTAAAAATCGTTTGACTAGAAATGGGAGTTTACTCGCGTCGATTTTAAGATTTTTGCGAATATTTAGCAACAGAAAAAAAAATATTTCGGAAAAAATTATTTAACAAAAGTTTCTATAAGTGCAACAACTAATAACTTTTATTTGAGACATTTTTTAATAAAACGAAAAGTTTTTCAAAAGTTTTAGGCATTTTTTCTAAATATCTATTTTTCCATACGTATATGTAACGTTTCCATGGTCATGATAAATAATATCTCTGTTAGAAAATATTAGTTAGAAAAGTTATTTCTACTCTGCTGCTAGAATGTAGTTTATACAAGTACTTTGTGATGGCGGTCGGCCCTGTGGTTGCCACAGCTGATTTTTTATTTATTTATTTATTGCTATAATCTCAAATAAATTTGGTTAATTTGCCACAATTAAACACAAACACAACTAGTTCACAATTAAACAAAATTAATGATCCTTTATAAAAAGTAGCTAAAATGGTTTTTAAAGTAACACACAAGAACTAACATCATTGTAGAGAATGTTAAAGAGTTAGTTCAAAATTTTGGCGCACATCAACTTTCGAAAGAACAGTTTTCGGCCACCATTAGAATCGTATTTAGTGAGTAGCAGTCTATATTATTTTAGTCAGAACTGCTATATACTACTTTTTTGGGTTGGATGGTACTAAAATGTCGTGTAATGAATCTCACTGTTATGTAAAGAATACATGTAATTATTTTTTTCAGGCAAAATACTATCTTATATGCAGCAAATCTTTAAATTAACTCCATTTTCGAAATCTACGTCTTATATATACCCGAAATTGATATACAACTCGACAAATTTGATGTAAATAGCAAAATTCAATTTTCGAACGTTATTTCGAAAGCGGCTTCATTTGAGACCATGTGCTGCGGACAAACCTAAGTAAATAGATGCATTTCATGTATGTTTGGAGCATCTTACTTAAATGTCATAATTTACAGCCGTTCCAACCGGATATGTCCGATTTTTTATTTAATTTCGGGCAAAACCCGAATAATAACAAGTCATATGCCTTTTTTAAAATCATCAAAATTTAAAATGTTTGCTATTTTGGTAAGAGATTCGTAATATACGATATTAAATTAATAGAAAACGAGCCATATCATACGAAACTCGTCAGCCATTTCGGAAATCATTTTTTGCGTCTGAGAATGAATTATGGATGGTATCTTGTAAACTAAGTGACGGAAATTCGCGTACGCGCGGCAAATTGTAGCTAAATGCCCATTCTACTAATATGTATTTAGCTATTTCACTCTATCATAAAAATTAGTTATCGTTACCGTAATTGGCGCGCTATTTTCGCAGCCATCTTGAAACTGCCTCACTTCACAAATAGGTGCTGCAGGTTAAAATGATTAAATTTTTATAGAAAACACGTGTGCCAAATGGCATTCCATTATCATCAAGTGCAGTATCAACGTAAAATATGGTGCGTAGGCACTAGATTATATGTATAAAGTATTGAACAAACAGTTAATGAAGTCTATCGGAGGATATCGAAGCATTTCATAAGGCTATTCTTTGAAACGAAAGAAATATTTTCGATATTGATGACTTGTATTACTAAAATTTATGGAAAAGCAATAGTAAACATTTTGGCTGCTAAAAAAGTGCAAGAACAAATATTTTACAATTTTATGTGTTATGAACATAAAGTAATATTTATTAAGTACTTTAAAATAAACTCTCGATTATTGAAATAATTTAGTTTTATAAACATTCTTGTTTTCTATTTGTTCACATAACCGAGCGCTTGTTGTAACTGGACAGGGGAAAATCGAGACAACAATAATTTACAGAAAATGGAGAATAGCTTTTAGAAAATCACATAATCACCGTTAATATCTTTAATTTTTATACACAATATGCAAATCATAAGCGTCGCTTAAAATTTTTTCTCAACCGGGAGGCTGGGGCCCAATGGGTGGCCATAAAACTTTCGTCGGGGGGAGGGGGGGGGTAATTGCGAAGTCATACATGATCGAAACGTGAAAATATAATAGAAATGCGCTCAAAACAGGGATAAGACGAAGGTAATGGTATTTGGTAAAGGTGGAGGAAGAAGAAAGAAGATAAAATGGGAATGGGGTGGCAGAGAAATAGAAGAGATGAAGAGTATAAAATACCTAGGTTATATACTAACGAGGAACAATGGTGCTGAACTACACATAAGGGAAAGAGTAAAGAAGGCAAGGATAGTCATGGGGAAGCTGTGGAGTATAGGAGAGAGAAAGTTTAGCGACGATATTAGATGGAGATTGATGTTGTTTGACGCCGTGGTGAAAAACATCCTGCTATATGGGGTGGAAATTTGGGGATGGAAGGAATGGGAGAAGGTAGAACGAGTACAGGAGAGGTATTTAAGATGGATCTTAGGGGTAGATAGAACGACACCAGGGTACATTGTACGAGAGGAACTGAAAAGGGATAAGATGAAAGTGGGTACAGGTACGAGGGCGGTTAAGTACGAAGAGAAAGTTAGAATAGAAATAGACAAAAAAATAATGAGAGAATGCTGGGAAGAAAGAGCCAGAGAGGAACAGAAAGGAAGATGATACGCATGGGGGGAGATGAGAAAAGAGTATTACTGGAGATGCGGAGTGGATGCGACAGAGGTGGAAAGGAGAAGAAAAGATGGGATAAGCGTGATTGAGGAGTTGTGGAGGAGGGATAAGGAAGTAGGGGAGCAAGAAAGGACAGTCAGAATAGACAATTCAAGGAGCGCAGGGAGATATAAGGAGGTCAGAGCTATAGGGGTACCAAGCTACTTGAGGGGAGAAAGAGGAAGGTCAGGAGGGAGAGTTAGGAGGATTGCGAGACTAAGGTGCGGGAATGAAGAGAGAGGAAATAGATATTGGAGGAGACAGGAGGATAAGATGTGCAGGATGTGCGGGGAGGAGGAGGAAGATATAGAGCACCTCGCGAAGAGGTGTAGAGAGATGACAGTATGGTCGGGGAGCACAATAGACCTGTTGCACGAAGATGGAAGGGGGGAGAGGTGGGCGAGAGAATTAGAGGCAAGAAGGATGGAGATTGGCGAAGGATAACAGGAAGGAGAAACGGAAAGAAGAAAGAAAAGAGAGAAAAAAAAGAAGATTGTAAAATGTAAATTGTATTGGATGTTACTGTTATGTATTTTTGGGTTGATTGTTTTATATTTTATTTTATTTTTGTTTTTTTTGTAAATGTTAGCACCCTAAACGCCGCAAGGCTTAGGGGAATAAAGAATAGAAATGCGCTCAATCTTGCAAGTAATAAATTTTATCTACATTTATAAATATCTTTCATTAATATACGCATTTAAGTTACTGTAGCACCGTCTGGAATCCCCAATATAATGTTCAGATATCTCTAATAGAACGGATTCAAAAAAGATTTATTAGTTATATTTCTAGGAAAGCACCAATTTCCAGCATGGATTATAAAAATGCATGTGAATATTTTAAGATCTCCCTCTGACATTACTGTATTTGTAAAAATTATTAATGGTATAGTTGACTCTCCATCTCTCCTACAATTTATAAATTTAAATGTCCCAAGCCATAACTTAAGAAACAAAAATTTAATACACCAGCCTTTGGCCAGAACCAACTCCAATTTTAATTCACCTATTATTAGATTTTCATTTACTTATAATAACTTAGCTTCTATTCTTAATCTTGTTATCTTTTTTCACACCGTAAACATCTTAAAAAACAGATCAAAAACTATTATATTAATTGTATCAACTTATGTATTTATATTGTATTTTTCATTTTTTTTTTTTTTTTTAATAAAGTTGTAGGGTTGGGTTAGTCCTGTTCACAACGCTACAAACACAAAATAAAACAAATAAAATAAAAATATACCTTTCATAACAATATAATACATATTTTATTTATTATTATGTATACCTAGTATACTTATTTTGACAATTAATCTAAACTACAGGCTATTCCAAATGTTTAAGCGGAATTAAATGGAATTTTAATTTTCTTAAGTTGTCACTAGCTATTTTTATAATGGGTAAACTGGGCTTTTGTTAAACAAAATGATCAAAATCTTCATTCAATCGATAAAAAATAGTAGATTTGTAAATATAGTTCCGCTTAAACCAAAGAAACAGACTATACGTAAAATATATTAAGGTCAAATAAAGTGTATGTGTCAATTGATGCTTTTCTATGACAATGGTAGGCGTTGGAGGTACTTCAAGTACTCTTAAGTTGTTCTTTCAAGTAGGTATGACTTGAAAGTGCAATGTTTTTTATTACAATTATTTTTATTATACTCCGAGGTACAGATAACTCAAGAGTAAGAGTGCGAAACTGTTTAAATCAAAACGGAAGGCACTTTGAACACTTGTAAATAAAAATACTTCACTTTCAAGTCGTCATAGGGAATATAATCGCCATTCAAAAATCATGTTAAAAAACACTGCTGTATATTACAAAAAATGTTTTTTGTATTTTTTTTTTCAAACATAATTTTAACTATAGCTAACAAAATATTAAAATATCTAGATAATTTTTTAAATGCTTCTATAAAAACTTGAGTATCAAACGTTTAATAGACATAGTATTTTTATGTTCCTAATTTTATTATTACGTTTTTCTGTTTTTATTTGAATCATGAAAATAAACTATAAAACTCTGCAATTTATAAGACCACATATAACAGATATATAAAAATTGAAATCATCCAGTTATCACCAGTTATTCATATTTAATGGTCTGTAAAATGGCGAAAAATTTTTCGTGTCAGCTTTTTCTAGAAGTCATAGAGAATTTTCGGTCATTGATCGGCATTTTAAAAAGGGTGAATTCCTAAGTTATGCCACCTACAAAACTTTTATGCAATGCTGGCTGTCTGTTGAGTGGAGTACTCAAAGTCACATGTGCTAACGTGATCTGAGAACATGAACTGTCAAAGAGATATTTTCAAGAATTTTATGTCGAAAAGTGTTAGAATTTTTCAACACGTAAACAGGCATCAATCTAAAATGGAATTTATTTGCTCAAGAGAACAGAACTGAAAACAAAATACAGTACAAAATATATAAATCGGGGTTCGTTCTCCTAACATCCGAATAATTTGAAGCTAGATAAGATAAGATAATTTATTTAGCAGTTGTGAGTACAATAAATATACAATAACTAAGTCAAAAGTATAGGTGTATGGATGTACATATCAGACACGAAAGTACATATACATAAGAGCATATAAAAACATTATAACATTACATATTATCAAAAGTGTATCATAGATGTACAACGATATTAGCTGATTATACTTAAATCATCATTTAAAAATTCTGAAATGGTATAATAAGCCTTCCTTATAAGCAAGTTTTTTAAATATTGTTTAAATTTTAACATGCTTAGATTCTTAATATTCTGAGATAATTTGTGGAACAGTTTGGTACCAATATAACTTGGAAGGTGAGAGATTGTATTTAATCTGAGGTAGACGAATGTCTGCCTTTCCTCTAGTGTTGTAGTTATGAAAAGTCTCACCTGTATTCAACAAATTAATGTTTTCTTTTATAAATATTAATAAACTTAATATGTACAGACATGGCAATGTTAAAATTCCATATTTTGGGAATATTTCTCTGCATGATTCCCTTCTTCCGACCCCACCAAGGATTCTGATTGATCTTTTCTGTAATCTAAAGACTCTTAGCCATTCATTCGAGTTTCCCCACAGAATAATACCATAGAGAGAGTAAAGAAGATTGAATATAAGAAAAATAAATTGTTTTTAAAGTACTTACTGATACATATTTAGCGACTTTAAACAACATATAGTTATATGAATTAATTTTTTTCGATATGGAATTAGTGTTTTCCAATTTAATTGACAATCTAACTCAAAACCAAGAAATCTAACATTTTGGCAGGTGTATAAATTATTATTGTTAAACACGGTTCTATTTAATCTGAACACCATATTATGGGTTTTACTGGCATTCAGCTTTAAACGGTTCCAAACAAACCATGTAGTAGCCTCGCTAAAGAGTTTTTCTTATCTACTTTCTTGGATTTAAACAAGACTGTTGACTGTGTATCTTATGATATTTACTTGCAAAACTTGCTACGTACTGTTTTAATAAGGACGTATATAGGACTCATGGTTAAGGAGGGCACTTATGATGTTTATCTGTAAGAGGGGGGAACTGGCATAATTGTCTCTGGCCCTTGAATCGTAAATGAAAAAAAAAAACTTTTTATTTATTAAAAGAGTTTATTTAAAATAAAAATTTATTTAAAAATTTAGAGTATAATTCCGTTACTTTTTTCATTTTCATGAAAACATAAGTTCCTTTAGCATGGGGACATTCAGCCTCTGCTGAAAGAGCTTTTAGATTACAACGACGTGCAATAAGAGTGATGGGGAGTGCGTCATACAGAGACGATTGTAGATAACTTTGATTAAATTTCCTCTCATAAAGAAGCTCACAAATTCAATTCACGTATTAGATCAAATATATATCCTAATTTTACAAGAATAAACAAATCAAGACATAGTATTAACTATTACCCTATAAAGTTTATGAATTCGTTACCAGTTTCTAGCAAAGAACTAACTTCAGGACAATTTAAAAACAAAATAAAAAGGTATTGATTGAAATCCTAATTTATACCTGGAATGATTTTTTTTTTGAACTTATTATTATTGATTTTGTTTATTATATTATTGTAGTTTATTTATATGAATGTCTGTTAACAGTTTTAAATTATATGTAGATAATAAATAAATAAATATTATTATTATTAAATCTTGACTTGCTGTTTAATCATTACAGTAATTTCCTTTTTGCTATAGAAAAAAAAAAAAAAAATACCTAATCAATGAAATTATATAGCATAAGGCCTTCAATACGTCTATCGTCATAAATGTATATCGGATGTATCCTTATGCTGCATTCAGAACCTCGAAATTATAAATTAGAATTAGTATTTAGAATTAACGCAAATGATTGTTTTACGTAACTGTACGTTATCGTTCACAACCTCTAAATTAATACTTATATTTATAAATTAAAATTAAGAGTTTGCTAGCTACAAAACCTTACGTTAATTTATAATTGACGCACGAGCAGTAAGCATTTGTCTTAATCTGAAAATTTCTATGACCATATTTTTCTGTATTTATCCATATCTTTCTAATTTCTATGAGCATAGATATAAATTTTCCGTCTATTTTAATTCTTTTCAAAACTATAAAATGCTCAAAACCTCGTTAGCAAATATAAACAGTTGTCAAATATCGATCGATAAAGTAGAAATCGATAGAAATTAACCGATAAAACGCTTATTCAAAAAAAAAAAAAAAATTACATTGTGAACACTACTTAATTTATACGTACAAATTTTATGTTAAGTACTAATTTAACGTTAATAATAATTTCTAATTTCGATGTTCTGAACGCAGCATTAAGTTGTACGCTAATTTCCAGCGTACAAATTCGAACCGAGGGATAGAATTTTAACTCTAAATGGAAACGTAAGACTAAATTTAAAATCATAGTGTCTGTGCAGTTAGTTGCCATTCGGAAACGTTCATTTAACTTATTAATGTCCCCACTCTTATTTTAACACGCGTACTTTTCTTAATATCATATTTTCAAAAGTCTTTTTCTAAGTAATATTACAGTTTCGCAATGTAATAATTTAATTTTAAAATAATATTTTCTCCATGTTGTACCTAAGTCGTTATTAAATGAATAAGATATAAACAGAAAAATGTATTCAATTTCTATAAAATCACTGAATCAAAATCACCCACAACTTTAAATTTCAGAAAATATTTTCTGTTCCGTCAGTTCCAATTTTTTGGAATAAAATGTAATTAATAAATAATAAACCTTCTTAGAAAATGAATATACTTTTTAAGCGTCTTGTTTAAGTCAACCACTGTAAATTCTGATTCAGATTGAACGCGCCGTAGCACTGATCAATTGTTAGCACAGAATGATCGGTGAGCGAAGTGTTCGGTCGTGTTTCATTGTGGGTGGGATAGTAGCGGATGAATATGGGTTATTGTGTGTTATCTAAATTAAACGCCATTCGAGCAATTTTCTTTGATTTACCTTTTGTAAAATTAGTTGCCTGCGACGTAATAGGATGCCGTTGATTTCGCTTGTTTGGTTGACCGTTCGTCTAGTGCGGCCTACAGATTCAAGATTTTCTCCAATAGATTATCAACTATCCAATATGTTACTCTACCAAACTACAGTTCGCCCCCTTACTTTTGTATGGATCTAACGTAATTTCTGTGCCTGAGACGACATACTTTTTTTTCGGGATGTTTATTTATTTATTTATTACGAAATTAATATACATTTACAAATAAAATTACATTTCAAAAATACATATCAATACATAATCAATTTTCGTATTTAGACTTACCAGGAGAATGGCAAGTGCTACGCCACAAAGACCTATAAGAGTCTGTGCGTGGCTTTCAAGTTTTTGATATTTTATTTTTATTGTTTGACATATTTTTTATACAAAACTAGTAAATATAATGTATACATGTAACAGTAAGCAAAATCTATACACGATTCAATACAAAAATACAAGAATTAAAAGAAAAGAAAAACAGAAAAGATAGAAAAGATAAAAACCAGAAAAGAACACTTGGATAACTGTATTTATTACAAAAGAGGTATTTTTTGTGTTATTTGTTTAAATATAATATGTGGATTTAGATTATGCGTCACTTAATGACATATAAAATATTTTCAATTTCCAATTCAGATAAATTTCTGCAAAACGTTTTTGTCCAGCAAGCTGAGTTAATGTTAATGTTACAATTTTGTTTTTTTTTTCTTCACTCATGAAACTTTGAAATGGACTGAATAAATATATAAATTACAAAAATTCTGTATAAATAAAAAATAAAATAAATAAAAATACAATCCATACCTACGTAGAACATATATCCATGGAAAAGAAAATATTGACAGAACTCACAAAGACTTTAGAAAAGATATACTTTGATAAGCCATTACATTCACAATAGGGGATAGGCATGATTTTTTTAATTTTTTTTATTATATTCCTCTTGTTGCATATAAACATAAAAAACAGTTTTTAATTTTTTTTTTTGTAATTTGAAGGCTTAAAAAAATCATAAATGTATGTAGCGCGCGAAAACGACGTGTGACGTCATACCCCTTCTAACTGACGCATGACACTACTAGCTTACCGGCGTACATAGTCTGTTTTGAACTTATTTGTTTGTATAACTTTTATAGGTTATGTAAAGTTAGAGTGATTTTAATTAAAATAAAGTTTAATTCTATAAAAACAATTTATACATGTTTACCGAATTAAATTTTATATTAAAATAGATAACTTATATTGCAGTATTTCAATTATGCCTCTAACGTTTTGAAACTTCATGTAAACAATGTAGTAAAATTATGACATCTAAATTACATAAATATTTATATTTTACAGAGTTGCAGCGTTATTTACATAAAGTTATAGAATATAACATAAAAATTACTTTGACACTACGTATTTCTTCAGCACTGTAGCATTCATTATTTTTCATATATTCCATTGAGCATAAATGCATCAATGTTGGGTAAATTATCACTCTGAGCCCTAACAAAATCTTTATCTGCCATTTTAATAATAAATGCATGAAAAATTGTTTAAAAACAAATACAAAACTCTCGAACAATACAATACACACACGTGTAAAGATTATGTTGTAGCTGTATCTGTGATGTGAAAACCCTATCGTTTGACGTCATACTCAGTCGTTTTTACTCGGCAACCTTCGCTCCGTGGTCGGCTTAATTCAAATTTACAATATTTTAATTCAAAAATTTGGCTATAATATTAATTAAAATGTAATTTTTGTTTTGTTAGGTGACATAACTAACATTAACATATCAAAATAATGTAGTTTTAAGGAAATACAAATTTTATGCGTATCCCCTATTAGCTCATTTTTTGCACATTTGGCATCTCAGTCACCACACATTTTTATGCGCTTTATAATTAGCTCATTACAAAAAAATACATGCTGTATCGTCATTGAAGCGCCCGCTTAGGGCGTACCTTCTTGTATTTTTCATTTTTATTACATTAATTTAAAGTCATAATTCTTTTCTTATAAACTTATTTAACAAACGATAGCCGTTTCTCAACATTTTTTTCTGTTGAGAAATTATTTAAATTCATAATTTTAGTAGTTATTTAATATAATTTAGAGGTCAATTTTGTATGAATTTTTTTGATTGTTATATAATTTATTTTGGGATTAATTTAGAGTGTAATTTACTGTATTCATCGCCGCGCTTACCGCTATTAATTGTTGCAGTCCGCAACAATAATAATTATTTAAATTTTTTTGTACAAATATTTTTTTTGATTAAGTTTTTTTTTCAACAATTTTTTTTTGATAATAATTTTTTTTTCTCTTTTTATTATCATTCCTGGCAACGCAACTGAACCAAGAACCTGACCTTATTTTTAAAATTAAATTCTCTTAACAATTATATTTTTGACATTTCAAAGTCAACCCTTGTGTGTCGTCCTGGACTCCTACCCTACCTAGGCCAGGTATTTAATCGGCCACAGTCATCATAATCGGTTTCGATTTCTAATCATTCATACTCCTTTTGACCCTTTCCGCCTCCTTTTCGACCTCTTAATTTTTGAAAGTTCCATTTCTGGAGTTCTCTTTGGTACGCCAATTTTGCCGTGTTTATATATACTAAGTCACCTGACGATAGTGTATGTCAACTTTCCCAGAATTACAAAAAAGTAAAAAAAGAAAAAAATTTAAATGTACCTACTGTACTTTCCTGATTTATCATGCATGCAAAACCAAACTTGCCTGATTTATCATGCATGAAAACTATAAGTTATGAACACAGAAAGTAGTACTTACATAATACAGAAAATATATAATATTTTGTCCAAGATTCTTCTTCAAGTGAAAACAAAACTTTCTTACCCGGTTTTTCCAATAAAATTATTATAATTACCTACCTTCAGCGGGAACGCACCAAACTCACCTATTTGTTATATTTTCATATGACACGTCTACTTACTGAATAAGGGCGCTTAATTTAAACTGATATTTGAGAAAACCAAAATATGCCAATTCCGGCGGAATGCCCATTTCTGGCACAATCCCCCTATATTCATCTGCCTCTTATTTCCGGTGTGATATTTGGTTTAGAGAATAGTTTTCAGTTAATTTATTTCTGGCAGAATTAATATTCAAATTTAGAATTATTTTTGAAAATCAGCATAAATTTTACCAGAAATTAAATTGAGTCTAAATTGAATTTGTATTTAAAGTTGTTGGGTGTTATTTGAACATTATAGACAAACAACGTAAAACTCATTGAAAAGTACGTGGTCTCTTTAAAAGAAGGAGATAAGATCAACGAGAAGCGTGTTACGTGAAAATCAATTTCTTTTCCGGTTTAAAATTGCGAAGGAGGAGGCGTTCGTTTCTTCACAAACGTTACAATTTAATCAGTGAGGTATAGTCCGTATCATGGTGCTTCCTTCACGATGCCCTCGTCGTCAATTCTTTTCGTTTCGACCGAATCATGTCAAACGGAGCTCTACCAAAAATCCTCTTATTTTTTTATCGCGTCAATGTGATTTTATTCTTTATTTGATGGAGAGATGTAGAAAAAATTCTATTGTCATTTGTATGGAGGATCTTAGGTGATATTTGCATTAGCATTTCGGAATAATCTCTCACAGTGGCGTATCCCTATATTTACTTTCAGAGACAAATATTTACAAGCTGGGGTAATATAAAAATTTAGAGTTATACAAGCTGTTCACTTTAAATTGTCCATTATTGTTATATACAGAACTATAAGAGCTACGAGGTTGATTAAATTAGACAACAATTTCCATTTTATAATAGAATATCAATGAGCAAGGCAAATGATGAAGAATGATGCGACATTTTTGGTTATTTTTCCTGATTTTGTCGATGACTTCTGGCAAACAAATTGTAGTACAATAGTAGTTGGTAGTGCTGAAATGACTTCTAACTACAAGATTAATCCACCATCTTTTTTAATTTTTTTAAATGTACTGTTTTGGATGTCACACAGGATTTTTAACTATTTCTAATAGCAACCAGCTTCTGTTTTTTAAAAGAGTTAGTACAGAAAACCTTACTTGTTATAGATATTTTGTGAGAAATGTCAGGTATCAATGTATCTTTAAACAGAGCAAGTTTTTCTTTGGATATTTTCATTTAAAACAATGTTGGAGACACAACTTGTTTTTTAAAAATATTTTTAATAATTGGTCATTTTGAAGATCAATAAACTACTTTTGCAGTTTTTCTGCAATTGGAAATATATCGGAGAGATCTTTCACATTAATGTTGTATAGTACCCAACTGTACTTGTACAACAAATCTATATTTATTTTCTCATCAAATTTTCGGCTACGCAACCCACAACATATAGTTCCACGACCCACCTTTAGATCAAAACCAATAGACTGAAAAGCTCTGTGGCGGGCCCAAACCGACTAAATGATTTACTGAAAGAGATAGAAAACAGAAAAAAAAAAAGTAAATAGAGTCAGTTTAGGCATTATATTTTTCATAAATGTCTTTCTCATGAATGTTTCTTGCTTTATTACAACAAAAATTCTAAATTAACAAATGTATGTAACACGAAAGCAAGAGTTTTGGAGACATAAAACTTAATTTAATGTTAAAACTGTTATTACTCGACGGCTGCCTATCTAGTATTCAAAGGACATGCCGTTTGTTATAACTTTTCCAGACTTTACCAAAATTCGTCTAGTTTTCAAGAAACTGATATCCCGAAAGACCAGACAGACAAAATCCTCTTAACTACAAAACTTATTTAATTATATTCTGACAGTGATATTAAATGGTTGTACAAAACATCCTATTGTCTGGTACAAAATAGAGGACTATGATGAGACTTAATTAACGAACTGGTCAGTATTTGTTGCCGATTTAATGAAAAGTACAACGGAAGCATTGTATGGAGGAATTGGTGCGGATCTCTTGTGTTTGTATACAATTTGCTGCCACTAAAGATCGGCATTACACACTTATGCACACTATTACATACAATTCAGCTAAATAACATAGTTCCATTAGCCTAATTGTGGATTTGTTAGAACTTGCCCTAGTGATCCGGCTTTCTGTTACACTTTATAACTTCATTGGTTTATTTCTTCTGGAACAGTCCATTATATGACTGTTCCATTAGAAATTAAACACATTTCTAGTTGTCTATTTTTATTTATTTAGCGTGCCCTTTCAAATATATGTAACCGCTACGTCGAATCGACGACAGATATTCGCTACTAACACAAAATATTGCACAAAATGCGACGTGGATGACCTGTTCATGACTGAGTTCTAAACATTCTGGATATGAACATTCTGTCTATTTATAGCACAGAGATAGTTGTAGGCAAAATCGGGCTACGTCTTGTGGCTGCGGGATTTATATTTGTTGCGTACTTGTATGGCTCGCTCAATACATGAACTTGTAGCGAGCCCGGTACGTTTTTTTACAATGTACCATTTATTATCTACTAGGTAGCGAGCCTGTGATATAATATGAAATCTGATTTCAAACTGAAATGAGATTCCTGACTAAAGAAGTTCGAGTACTAGGCGTTTTATCTAGTGTATTTACCAACCGTCTGACCAGGCATCTTGCTAATAGTCTGGATCTTAGCTGTTCACTTAAGTTCTTAGAGGTGAAGGTTTACACACATTAAACAAGACGGTTTAAAATTAATGAATTTGATTTATTAAAAATAATATTTAGTATTAGTTTAAAAGATTAAATATAGGTAAAAAAAAAGACAAAGATTAAAACAAATAGAATCGGATAGACCACCAGAATGCCGACACAGTGCCTCTAAGAATTCAACAAATTAGATGTTAATGCTAACCGGACCGAATACTGTCTGAACTGGTCTCCAGAGACACGGGTGTTTTTATAAGACATTTCTAGGCATTTCTACGAAACAGGGTAAAAAGATTGTTCAAGTTTTTGGGTAATAACTTCGAACAAACGTTCCCTTGAACAATAAACCATAAATAAAATATTTTAAAGTTACGTGCTGTGAACGTAATGTTTCTAATTTTCTATTATTTGATTTCGTAAAAATATGTACCTACCCTTTAAAAATCCCAAAAAATGTCTTACAAAGAAATTCTCACGGCGGGTGGTTTGTGAAAGTCATTGTTCCGGCGGTCTAAACGATTCGTTAGAAGCACAAAACTTTATTTTTGTTTCTTGTATTCGTGATTGTTTTCTTTGTTGCCCACGACTCTTAATACAAATCTGTATTGTTTATATTTTTATCTACATTGTTTATCTTAATACAAATCTTAATCTACCTTATTTCTTTTTGTTTCAGGTAAATATCATTCAAGTATTTCTGCTTTTAGACTTATGACATTCTCCTTGGTAAGTCAATTTACTTTTAAAATTACTGAGAGAAGATACCAAAATAATAAGAGGAGACTGATTTGCCTTACCTTAGGTTACTGATTCCCAACTTGCATTCCGCGAAATCCTAGGGTTTTACCGATAAAACTTCCGCAAAAAAATGAGGTTTGAGCTCGAATTAATAATTTTAAGTATGTGTAAATAAGTTATTTAAAAAAAGTTTAAAAAACAATACATATTTCATTGGGAGATGGGGGCTGTGTTTTCTTCTACTTTCTTCTTCTAAACTTTTCAATAATAAAAAGAGAAAAAACTAAAAACTATCTACTTCAGACTGTAGAAATCTCATCGACCTGACTTCAAACAGCTAATTAAAAGTTAAATTTAAAGTTTCATTAAACGAATTTTGCTGTTAAAACAGGTACATCCAAATTTATTCAAAAAGGCACGTCGTTTACTGCCTTTTAGTGTCATTTGTGTGAAATCGTATTTTTGCTCTACACTGTGACAAAAACAAAATACAGAAATAAGTTGGATGCTACTCCTGATATGAGATTTCAGTTATCCACAATTAAAACCAATTTTGAAGAAAAAAAAATACTGAAAGAAAAGAAGGAGTTTAATCCATCACATTAATACCAATTTGAATTAATAGTATTTGATTTTCCATTATTAATCTGTTTATTGTTTATTCCATAAATTATTTTAGTATTTTTGTATTTATAGTCAGTAAAATTGTCAAAAAAAGTTGAGAGTAAAACCAGTAAAAAAGAGTGGTAGAAAATGGCCAGTTGAAATGGTATGGTCATATCCAAAATATGCATGAAGGTAAAGATACGAAGCCATTGTATCTGAAATAACTCGTGGAAGAAGACCTAAAAAAGAATGGCGTGACAAAATTTAAAAAGCGGCAGAGAAACATCCCTGAATGATGATGAATGAGAATGATGTAAGAAGGGCACAAGTCAAGTCAGAAATGAGTTAAAAACTGTGGTAACATTTCTCCGTGAAACTAGAAAATAAATAGAAGAAAAAATCGAACTGAAGCAAAACCCGACACCAAAGATGGTAAATAGGTTTAACGATAAATAAGTTAAAATTCTCAGGGTTCCACAAGTTTTAAATAAGGTGGAAAGGGTTCCGTGATTGAAATAAGTTGGGAACCACTGCCTTAGATCCTTCCCTATAAAGCTGACGGGTTGATTTTTTCTTAAATATACAAACATCTTATAATAAATAATGTAAAAATTAAATATGCATGAAGACCCATTAGCTCCCTGCTGAAATATACGGCTGCGCTGAAAATCCAGATGCTAGTAACCGAGATAAGTGCAGATCTGCACCCTTCTCTGTACCTATCGCAGCCTTATAGCAACACTAAATTGCGCAATCTTGATTTACAGGTTGTCCCAGGAGGAATATGCCAAATTTAAAGAGCGTGTGTCTGATTAATTTTACGCAAAAAATTTATAACGATATATGTATGTAGGTTCGATTCAAGAAAGTTACAGAGTTATGGATTATTGAAAGAAAAATGGCAGACATTTCATAAACAACGTTTTTTATTGAGAAATTCAAATAATAAAGAAGTAATAATTAAATAAATCACAACAGTTTTTTAAAATTACCACATGCGACCTCGCATACACTAAAATTGAAGAAAGGATTAAGACAAATATCATCTACATATATCTTTTTAAGATATAGTACGGGTATGTAGTAGACAATATGGTGGCGTACCAGTAGGTAAATATTTTTGGAAATACGAGTCCTATAAAAAATTCTTAATTGATGCCTTTTTTTTCGTCTGTTGTTTCTCTAAAATTTTGTCGAGCAAACAAAAAAACGACTAGCCCTACAATAAAACTTTCCTAAATTTTCAACTGATGATCTCTTTTTAGGTCAATAGGGTTTGGCGATGTATTGTATTAAAAAAACACATTATTTTACGCAAAATATTGTTTTAATTATTATTTCTTTCACTTTTCGCGTACCAGAAGCTCGAAATTTGTGTACCGGTACCGGTACGCGTACCACATATTGGGAACATCTGATCTACAGTATTAAAAATTCTTTGAAGTAATTCGTCTCGATTATTGGTCTTCTCTGCATAGACAAGTTCTCCCCAAGTGTTCCCAAAAGTAATAATCTGGTAGGTTTAAGTTCGGGGTTGAGTTTGTTCCCACTCAAGCTTTCCAGCCATTAGGGTTGGTTTGATCGAGGTAATCAGACACCATTCGGTAAAATCGTAGAGATGCGTCCGTTATTCTTGTTATAATTTAACCACAATATAGCTATGGAAAATAAATCAATGCGAAATAGATTAGTAACATTAAACTTTATTTTATATTTAACTAGCAAAATTCGATAAACTGTAGTCCGGGTATAAGTTAGTGCAGAATTATTTAAGAGTTGGGAACAATATTTTGTTTTGAATGTATAGTCGATAGCAGATAAAGATTTAAAAATAAGACATATAGTAGTTAGGTAACCCAGACCTTCCCATGATGCTCATATTTTAAAAATTTACGAGAAATTGATACTGGCTAACCATGAAATAAACCTAATCTGCTTATACCATTAGAAAATGTAACAAATGATAACACAAGAAAATCATTACAATATACATATATCAAATCAGAACACAAAACGCTGTGGGAAGATTTTATGGAGTCTGGAAACAAAGATTTCCAGGTTTAGCTTTAGGACTTAGACTAAAGCTTCAAACTACTCAAGCTGTGATTGTAGCTACAGTAGTGTTGCATAACATTCCCAGTCATGGAAATTAATGAGTTCCCCTGTAACTAGATATGAAACTCTAGCAACTGAATTTTTCAATAATAATCCTACTAAAATTCAACGTAATGCAATAAACAATTAACATAATGATATTTAATTTACGATTATTTTGCTAGGTTATAGCATTTTAAATAATTACAAATATGTACTTATGCATACAGACTTTTCTAAACCAATTAAAAAGTATAAATATTCATAATGTGAATCTATGCAATATGTATTGCAATACACAATTATCCAGTAGCGGCTGGTGGGTAAAATATTTGGGGGGAAACTTTTTGATCTATATATTGCAATGGTGTCCAGCCTACGGCATGCGGGCCTAATCTGGTCCAACAACAAGTTTCAAACGGTTGCCCCAAATTTCTGCCCCATGTTTTTTTAGAATCACCCTCCCCCTTCCTCAAAAGTTTTTCGGAATTTCTCCACTCCCCCTGTCCTTAATTGATTTTCAGAATTTCTTCCCCACGTACTCAAATGATTTTCCGAATTTCGCCCACCCGTCCTCTGTAATTTTTAAATGTCTGGTTCCCAATCCAACACAATCTGGTGTGTGAAACATATGTAGAATTCATATACACAATATATCAAGGTAGAGGGAATACGATTTTTCTCAAAAACGCGATGTGTAAGTTGGTAAAAAATTTATTATTATTAATTTAGAATTTATTGGTCTTAATTACATTGATTATTAACCAGATAAGTATACAATTATAAAAGGTATAATATATAAGTAAATAATGTTATAAAAATATAAAATAATACAAGTATCCTATTAATACACATAATCTATCTTATTTACTAACTATATTGGTATATTGTTAAAATTTATAAATTCATAAATAATTTTGAAAAGATTGATGTTATTAGTAAAAAGAATGCACTTTATAGAGGTAGGGAAAATAAGATTTTGTTGACTTAGTTGACTAAACATTGAATTTCTATTATACTTCGGACAAGCAAATATTACATGGTTCACATCTTGTATAATATTTGGATCGCAGGTGCAAGCCGCTGTTCGGATCAAATTCAGTCTGTGAAGATGTTGTTTGACTTTCGTGTGATTAAAACGCATTCTGCATATCGTAGTGGGTAAAAAATTTGATGACCTAAGTTGACCATAATAACATTAAAAATGATTAAAAATATTTCGCTTTCAAATTATACTTCCAAGTATGACTTGAAAGTGAATAATTTTTTATTACATATATTTTTTTATTAAGTTCCGAGCTACAGACAGATCAATCATCGGTCGTTAAAAAAAAGTAGCTTTGGGTACCCCATTCTAAATTATTACCTTGTTTTTTACTGAACTTTCTATTAATATTCTATTTCTATTTTTGTTCGATTGTGAACTATTCAATTTTGGCCAATGAGGACCCATATTTTTTATTAATTATATAATTTTATAGTTAAGCACGATAGTTTTAATATAACGCACTGTATCCAATTTCACGTACTTTTCACAAATCAAAACAAATGAAGGTTAGGCCACCGGCCTAAATTCACTAACACATACACACTAACAACTCTCCGCTGTTGCCCTTTCCAGTTCGTTTTTGTTACTTGTGTAGATAAATACACTAGAGATCGCATGTGACAACGCTGTCTCGGGACACAACGAGGTAGTGTCCCGGGCATGGATTTCTAGATCTAAATTTTTAAAATCTAACACATGAAAAATATTTGAATTAGACATAATTAAAATAAAAATATGCAGATATTTAGTTAGTTTAATGCAATTTTAAAGTATAAATGAAATTTTAAATTCAGTTTTTTTTATAACATTTTAGGAGCACAATGTCCCAGCGCCACCCTGTCTCAGCCGCCACTGCAATTATCCCATATTAAAATATTATTGTGCCGCCTATGTTGTAAGTTGGCAATAAAGTTAGTAAATAGTTCACTTACTTCAAGCGATATTTTTGTTAAATTTTAAACATAAGGACAGTTCTGATGTCAAATAAACCAAAAAAGTGACAAATGTCATTCAAGCAAAATAAATTTGGAAAATGAATTAATTAAATTTCGTATTTGCACTACGAATAATAGTCATCAGAAACTATTGTGAAGCAAAATTAAATAATCTTATTCCATAAGAATGTTATTATTATTAGATATTAAACAGTTTTAAATTCCGCCCTTTAGTGACTTAGCAGGCCACAGGAATAGTCTTAGATTAGTTTATGCGCCAATGAAATCAATGATGCGCATTATTTTATCATTTTCGTTAATTTTCACAAATGATCAAAATATTGTCATATAGGTAATTGTCACCAGGAGTTGTGTCTCAATCAAACCACCCACGTGACAATATAAACTAATGAACAACAAACTTTGTTTGGCAATATAAGCAAGAAATAGCATGAATCCATGAATGTGCATGCACTCGACAGTGAGATGATTTACCAATTTTCATACGTTGAATAATAGTAATAAGCAGAAAAAAGAAAATGAAAATTACGATAATAATTATTAAAATCTTTCTTTTTGTTCAGGTACCTTGAAGTATTCTAATCGCTTATAGTTTTTACAGTTATATTTTTTACCTTATATTAACAAGGTTTTTAGACATTGTTAATTAAAACTGGAACGCTGACTAATAAGACGCGTACCACAAAAAAACGAGAATTTTGGTGAAAAACTTCGAGCGGCTTTCCCGTCGAAACTATTGTAATTAAATATATGATCTTGCAGACTTTTTTTTAGGAAATTCTATGCTCCAAGTCCTTAATATTTTCAATATATCGTTTATTGTTCACAGCGTCAACAATAAAGAGTAGGCGCCCACCAATTTATAAAAAAATAACGGCCTATATTTTTTTGTTTAAATTGTCGGGAAGTTAGAAATAAAAACAAAATGTTAATTTTTTGTTTCTTGATGGCTCTACATGTGACTGTCAGTTATTTTTCATCTCTTCCTGGATTTGATCAAATACCGTCAAATTCTGTGATAAAACAATATAATAGCTGATTTGTTTTCGTCGGTCTTTTGTCTGTCGGCTCTTTTTCTCTCGGCCTTTTGTCTGTTGGCTTTTTTTCTCTCGGCCTTTTGTCTGTCGTCCTTTTGTCTTTGTTCGCCTTTTGCCTGTTAACTTTTTTTCTTTGTACGCCATTTGCGACTCCGAGGACGACTGCGACTGCGACTGCGGGGGGGGGGTCATGACCAAAAGGGGGCCTTTCGTAAATATTGACTAAATTCTCTGATAAATAATTAAAAAATTAATTAACTTGTAATTTGATATCAGAAAAGATACATTATAAATTTTTAATATTATATACCAAAACCTGTAAAAGTGGGTAATCCCACGAAAGGCGCTGGATTCGTGGATTTTTTCAAGCAAGCTTTAGTAGAGTAGATGTCCATTATATTCCTTACTTGGGAACCAAGACCAAATATAACTGATCGGACACAGAACGATTATCAAACAAATGAATAAAAAATTGTTGAAAAGATAAAAAAAAAATATATATATTCATATATAATCTAAGCTAGAACTTTGAAATAAAGCATATAGGTACTACTAAAATCGTAATATAATATACTAAAATATTTAAAAAAAAAAATCTAATTTCAAAAATACCAGGTTTACTCAATTTTAAAATTAAAAAATTAAAAATTCGTACCTTGGGAGGAAGTGAGTTAGATATAGTAGCGACGCCGAACACCATAGCTCCATCTTAATTGGAAATTCGGGATTTTGATCAGTGCGCTGTTTATTTGAGAAAGAAGTGAAAATATTAATTTTTTTAAACTATTCTAGTCACAGTTGCTCTCGCAGAAAAATCCTTTTCAAAATTTAAATTCATTAAAAATTATCTTCGAAGCAGTCACAATCGCGTATATCCGAATTAGCAATTTTAAGTATTGAGACAAAAAAAGCTAAATAAATGGATGTTTCAAATTTAATTGATGATTTTGCCGCAGGGAAAGTTAGAAGATATAATTTCAAAAAAACGTAGATAGTTAAAACAATAATTAGCATCGATAACCAATAGCATACAGTATTATTTCGTTTTGTGATTTTTTTTGTTTGTTAAAATTAGTGATTATTTTTTATTAAATTATATTTTGTAGTTAAATTATATTTTGGAGGGGGCCCAAACAAAAGTATGCGGGGGGGGGGGGACTAAATTTGAAGTTACGCCCTTGCTGTTGGCGTTTTGTCTCTCGGCCTTTTATCTGTCATCCTTTGTCTTAGTTGACCTTTTATCTGTTGGCTTCTTATATTTGGCGGCATATTGTCTGTCGACCATGAGTCTTTGTCGACCTTTTGTTTGTCGGTCTTTTGTTTGTCAGCTTTTTATTCATGTTGACCTTTTGTCAAAGTCGGGATTTTATCTACATCCGCCTTTTGTCTGTACCGGCCTTTTGTTTCTCGGCCTAATATTCAAGTCGGTATTTTGTCCGGAGCCCTAAAATGATTTGAAGAACACAGCCATGGTTAACTTGTGCTTAACCAGAAATGCTAGACACCCAGAAGCTAAATTACCAATTTAAAAACTAACCGTAAGATTGATAACTAGAACAATAATATACACCCACGCTTATTTTGCATGCATGTTGTGATATTTATTTTAGATTAAAACTATTGTTATTGTTGTTTATCCCTACAGCAAATGTAACATCATAAATATTCCACAATATGTCGAAACAAATTTATGTAGCTTTTAGCTTTGTAACTTTACACATTATTAACGTGCTGTTAATTGATCTATGTTGGAAATCACGCATAACCCATACTGGAATATTGATGTAAGTTTGATAGCAGGCAACCAGCATAGCAGACGCGTGTAGCAGTCATCAGTAAACATTATTCACAAGGGGTACATTTGTAAACAGCCACTAATAACTCACTAACTACTAAATTTTCCAATGTACAACGTTGCTAATTAACAAAGATAAATTTAATTGATTGTACATGAGTACGTAGTTAAAATGTAGATCTTTAATTACATTTCATGTTCCTTTATGAGGGTTTGTTTTTGATCTAATTTATTTAAACTAGGAATCCTAGGTACATCTAGTTACTTTACGGAATGAGAATATGTAGATTTGTTTGGTGCACATAATTTTGTTTTAGTTGTGGGAAAGCTTGCACTTTAAATCTATACAAAACTGTATAATGCCATTTTGATGAACAGAACCATTCATTGTTACTCAGAAGACTCAGTACTACAAACACATTTAATAAACTAATCTAATTTATATTAATAAATGGCAGAATATCTGTTCTTCACATGGGGTATGTTCAATTAATTTTCCTCAGCGTATCTAAAGAACTTCTTCATACACAATGTTTGTGGTCTTCCCATTCTGCGAAAAAATGAAACAATCTATGCTTTATATATGCATGTAAGAATATATATTTTTAAATCCAAGATAATCGAATACAGAGCATATCTGAACGCAAGAGGTCTCATAGGCTTAGTATGAACGACAAAAAGAGTGCATCCCGAGTCAACTACTTATCTTAAAAAGAATGCGTGATTTGGCTGTGAAAAAGGAGGACCAGAACTATAATAATAATCCGGAAATAAATCAGGGCTCAGTAACATTAAATAAAAATTCGAGTATAGAATTTGTAGCATGTCTTAACAGCACTTGAGTCTGAATAGAAATGTAAAATGTGAGTGTTGGTGACTCGACAGAACCTACTGTTCCTCACACACCGTCCTTCCACAATCTATGGCTTCCTAGGCTGGGGAATTAAACTGCTAATAGAATAATGCATACTTATAATATATTAAAATTATCGCAATTTTCATTCGAATCCACTTATTTATATAATTATTTGTTTGTTTTGTTTCATTCAGTTATATTCAAAGCAGACATTTGTGTAATTTTTATAGACAAATTACTTCGGAAAAGTTTGTGTCATTGACAAATTTTAGAGATTTTTTTCCCGAAAAACTAATATAGATAGAGGAATTATGTAACAGTAACTTATCTGCAGTTTAAGCTCTTTCTAACTAATTAAACCGGAAGTGATTATGACGAATAGTTTTAGAGTTGGTTTATTTTCGTTGTCACCCCCCAAAACAAAACCTTTAAATTAAAATTAAAATATAAAATAAAGCCTATAACTTGTCCTGAATTCGCCGTAGAGGCGTTGAAAAGCTCGTGAAAATTAGTCCAGTCATTTTAGCATGATGCCCGGTAGACAGACAGACTTTCACATTTATTTGAAAAAATTCAAGGATTAAGAACAGTAGGAAGAAGAAAAACGTTGTGGCTCAAGAATCTCAGAGAGTGGTTCGGTCTACAAAGTATGAATCTATTCCTGTGCTATGTTTAAAATTAAAATCGCCCTGCTGTTAGCTAATCTTCGTCGCGAAGATGGCACTTCGATTGAAACATCGAAGGAGATGAAGACCATCAGTCAATTAGAAAACAATAAAATAGAATACAACGTGGATAACTCAAATCAGTTAAGCAAAATTTGAACAATTTAAAACAGCTCATACCGAATATTTTGGAACACATTAATTATTATCTTAAAAAAATATTTCTGTTTGTTTGTTTGTCCTTTATGCCAAGTCAAACGGGTAGACCGATTTTCACTAAATTTAGTACAGGGTGGGGGGGATAATCCGAGGAAGGTTTTAGTTGGGGTTCCAACGTCGTCTGTGTCCCCGTAAGGGGCGTTATTGGGGGAAACCATCATTTTTCACTCTCCGTGCAGTTTGAATTGATTACGCAGGCTAAACCTTAAGAGATATATTGATATAATGTAAACAAAAAGTAGATTTTAACTATATCTAAAAAAAGTCCCATATACTTATCATGCACCGATATCGTGTATTGGGCAATTTTCTGTTTTTAAACGTAATAGTTTTTGTATTATAAAGTTAGTGGGTGCATAACATCGGAGTTTTATACTGATATATCAATTATTTTAGAACAATAAATTAAACCATTTTACGAAGAATCATAGTATATCTAACACTATACATCAAAAATTAATAATAACGCAGTTACTACAGCGTAAACACAAGCCTGAAATGCAAATATGTTGAGAGTTGTGGAATTTGTCAAAAGGTGGCAGTGCTAAGTCGTTATTTATTCTCCACTGTCTAACGGTAGTTAAATTATTATAACTACCGTTTTATATATTTAACTTTATAATCGTAATGTTCCACTTTTTTGGAATAAATGTAGTGAAGCGCCGTAACGAAAAAAAAAAAAGTAGCGATTTTAGCACCGTTAATTCTTCTTTTGTGCGTATATTGGGGTGTTGTTTAAGGCAGAAGCAAGTGGCTTTAAAAACAACAAAAAAAATGAAAATATTTCGATTTTTTAGCTATTGGCTCTTTTTTTTTTTTTTTGCTTGTTATTTTGATTATTAAGATCGATGTCCTGAAATTAGCTAATCAAAGTGTTGGTCACCTTAATCCTGATCACCCTCACTATAATATTACGCAGTCAATAAGGGGTAGTTAAATTTGTATTGTTTGAAAAAGGATCGCTAATTATTATTGAAGATGAATTTTAAGAACCTAACCTCCGTACGAAAATTTATGTTCTTTGTATTGCAAATGTAATTAAATTAATTTAATAAACTTTCCCCTATTTAAAATTTACCGTAAGATTAATTTTATATTTCTCAAAAATTGCATAGCTTATCGAATAATGTAAAATTTAAATATGTAATGAAGTTATCTATCTGTCAAAATAAGTTTAATATTTAATCTATAATAATATAGCTCTAGAAATTGGGTTCATGTAAAAGCAATTAAATCAACATCAGAATTTCATGTCTCCTCGGGCTGCAGCAAAAAGCACGTAACTAAATTAGTGCCTAAATCAACATACAACGGAAGTGAAACCCGGACTCCTCTGTGCTCATAAAAAATAACAAACAAAACTGTAAGAGATTTATTGATTCTAGAGAAACCTACGGTCAGTAATTCGTATGTGGCTAAAAGATATTCATTTATTTTGTAACCACAGAGTCCATAAACCCCAATGTTAAATAAAAAAATCATTTTGAATATATTGTTTTAGATCAGTGCAGTGGCGGTCGGTGATTTTAATCGGCTTTTTAAAAACTGTCATTTGAAAATGAGTTTTTCGGTAACATATACCATGCATAAATCATATTTTTTCAATTAAAATCTTACATATCACTTACAAATGTGCCCTAGATATAATTCAAAAAAATCAATAAAAAACCCTATAATTCTAACAATAAACAATAATAAATAAGCCTATAATAATAAAAAATATTTCTATGAAGCCTGTCTTTAGGCAAGGACCGCCTTTCAGTTCGGGCTGGCTCGTTATCTTTGGTCACGGGAGCTCATGACATTTTTGGTCTCCGATTTCATACAGCATGCCTTTTGGAGGAGAGAATATTTACCCTGTGACAACAAAAAAGAGATGGTACTAAACCCCTGCACGCTTTCCGGTCATAGGGAAAATTGCATTTCCACTTGCACAAAATTTTTGTGTTTTTCTCTGACTTAATATTGCTTGCCCTTTTGTCAAAAGAAAGTTATAACAAATTTAAAGTCTTTTAATTATAGGCATGCTGTATGAAAACGCGGAAAATCATATTTTTTTATTACAAGATCACATGACCGTTTGAGCCCTTTGGGGCCCTCCGAATCGCATGCATATATTAAAAAGACTTTAAATTTGTTATAACTTTCTTTTGACAAAAGGGCAAGCAATATTAAATCAGAGAAAAGCACAAAAATTTTGTGTTTAAGTAGAAATGCAATTTTCCCTATGACCGGAAAGCGTGCAGGGGTTTAGTACCATCCCTTTTTTGTTGTCACAGGGTAAATATTCTCTCCTCCAAAAGGCATGCTGTATGAAATCGGAGACCAAAAACTGTCATGAGCTCCCGGTCTACAATGCTTGTCGACAGTGGTCGTTTCACCATCTTCGTGTTTGAAAAAGCGCGTAGAAAATTCTGCAGTATTCGAGGTTTTCGCCACTTAAATGATGCGCCAAGCATTCCTCTCATTCGACATTGGGTTAAAAAATTTGAAGAGACTGGTACAACGCTGGATAAATCAAAATCCGGGCGACCTAGGTCATCAAGAACGGTAGAAAACGTGGAGAATGTTAATCAGTCTGTTCGTGACAACCCGAACCTTTCAATTCGGAAGCGCGCAAGTGCTTTAAATGTGCATAGATCATCATTACATCGCATTATGCACAAAGACCTAAAGCTGCACCCCTACAAAATTCAATTGGTGCAAGAATTAAAGCCCCAAGATGCCAGTCAGAGGCTTAATTTCGTAAATCAGGTGATTGAGCGATTTTCAACGTTTACCAACATTTTGTTTTCGGATGAAGCTCATTTTCATCTTAATGGCCACGTAAATAAAGTTTACGCTACTTAAATCTAAAGTTTACGCCAATAAACCGACTTCACTGGCGCATTTGAAAGAAAATATCCGTCACGAAATGGCAGCCATCCCTGAGTCCACCTGCCGAGACGTCATAAGTAATTTTACTGTTCGATTAAATGAGTGCCGAGAACGCGAGGGTCTACATTTAGACGATATTATTTTTAAGAAATAAATCCCCAAAAAGTGTATTTTAATAATTAATAAACATTTTTTCTATATACGGCTTACTTTTTTTTTAATCGATCCACTAAATATAAAATTTCTTTTGAGACACCTTAGAAAACCTTTTCACCGCTCGTTGGAAAGTTGTTAATTTCGACTTGTTTTTCTTGGTCCGCGACCAAGTCTCACAGCTATACGTAATAATTGGAAGGACAGTGGATTCCAGGATGGTTGTGCTGTATTTTTCTTCCACTTTGGGTTCTAAGAGTTTTTTTTTTTTCAACGACGATTTTTCCAAGCAATTGCCATTCTGCGATTATTTTTTTTTCTCATTTTTTTTTTAATTTAAAATTAGTTTGCCTAAATATACATATTCATTGACATGGTTGATGACCCGGTTTTTTATTGGTATAATACAAATCATGATTTGTATTATTTGTCTTGACACTTGTTCACGAAATTGATATTTAGTCCTACGTCTCTGCTAGCTGTATAAAGTTCATATATCACGTTTTCAAGCTCTATGGCAGATACTGCAAATATTACAGTATCACCCGCAATCCGCAAGTTGTTCAATCTATACTCATATATGATTAAACCTTGGGTCTCCCAGCTGATTTTTTGAAGGCTTCCTGCAGAAGGGTTGTGAATAATATTCGTGAAAGTGGATCACCCTATCTGAGGCCTCTATTTATAGAAAATGTAGAGCCATTTCTCTTTAACTGAATATTGGCAGAGCAATTTGTGTAAATATGTTGTATAGCTCAGTCGCTGAAACAGCGCATTTCGTCATTTTGCGTCATAACTTCAATGACAAACTTAGTGGCGAAAAAATAACTAAATTGATGTTTTATGCATGTGAATTATAGACTAATATTTCTCTTTACTCTTATATTTTACTAAAACATACCTTTTGAAGTCATATTTAGTTTGTGTTCGATAGTCATTTTGAAGATTTACAAATTTTAAAAGTGTTTATTTAATATAGGGACATTTGTATTGGCATCCCTGAATAAAACGATGTTTACATTTGTCATTTAATAAATACATCTATTGTGTTTGGATACTAATTTGTGTTCAAATATCTAACTTATAGAAATTTCTAAAAACCTTTTTTAGTTTGTTGTCTATTTAGCAGTTTTGTGTTTAGTTATATATTTTCTTATAGATTTTCTTATTTGATTTTGTGTGTACTGCATAGTTTTTAGGTTATGTTCAACTTATTTTTATTTTCTTTTCTTTGATCATATTTTTGAATCACATCAGTCCTTTGTAGAACTATTTTGCCTATTAGAATAGTTTAATTGTTTCAATTCTGTTCTTATTCTTATATTTTCATTTCATTTCTACACAAGTGAAAGGGTACAAATATTACATTCATTAAACAGATGAATGTAAACGTACTAAACCTGACGTCACATTTTTTTGTGACGTTTCAAGTGTCGCAACTGCACTGTTTCGCCGATTTCCCTTTGAATAGTCAACAAAACCTATGCACAAAGTTGTATCGTAATCAGTGCTTTTTTCATTATCTACAGATGGCAATGGTTGTGAATCCTGTTTAAAGAAAATAAAATTCTAACAAACACCTTCAAATATCAAATGATACTACTTATTTTACAGTGTCGCCTTCACTTATCGCATCTACTAATAAGTGCAGGCGAATATAAATTTATCCCAGCGAAAACAGCCGAATATTTTAAGCCCTGCTGTGGCCCTGCACTGCGTTATATCGCAGAGTACCCCAGCTACCTATTTAAACTGTTGATTGACCAATTTTTAAATTAAGGTCTAAATAGGCCATAACCGTATTGAATTTATATATTTTCTTTTTTTTTTTTTTCTTTGGGGTGCTGCAGGACCAAACTGGATGTCATTGCATTCTACAGTGTCGTTTTTCAGTTGTAAAAGTGTCAATGCAGGCAAAGAATTCCTTCTATAATAAATACTACGATTTATCATTTATTTATTTATTTTATTTATAACAATTTTGGCCACACAATAGGTAAATACCCAATAATAGTGTGGCACTAGAAAAAATTTACAAAATAATTAAAACAGTTCACAATGAAAAAAATATATATATGAGTCATTCTTTTTCATCGAGAGACCCCATGCTGTCCAAAAATATATTAGTCTATGAAAGGTCTACCAGGGCACATTCGATGCTTATTTTAGTCTAGTTTCGAAATCCGAGTGGCTCTTTTACGGAAACATCGTAACTTATCAAATATGACCACCAATCCCACGTGACCTCTACCTTTTCTTCGATAAATAAAAAAAGTCAACACAATCGAGTCAATTTGGGTGTCAAACCCCTGAAAATGGCTGTATGAGGAAACTCGAGGCCATAAAATAGAAGGAAAAAAAAAAAAAAAAAACCCCTGAAAATGTTACCTAAAGGTAGTTGAGGCGGCTGTTAATGAATCCAGGGTCAAATTTAGAAAATTCAATATGGCGGATGCAATATGGCGGCCGAAACCACTTGACAATCAGAGATTTTTAAAAAATCACTTGACCTCAAACTAATTTGGTACCTAAGGGTTTATGAGATCGTTCATGATAAGTCCAGGATCGAACCCTGTATTTTCTCAAAGTTTTTTCAGAAATCTTCCCTTATTAAGTTAAATAGAGTCGATACAGAAAAATTAAATTAAACAATCCATCTAAACACAACTAGAATTTCTGTGTCCGTAACACTGTTTCTAAATCTAACATCAAATTTTTTTATAATTTTAATTTTTTTTATTTATTTTATTTTTTTTGAATTTTCTCACATGAACCTTGGGTTTATCATCAGAAACCCCATAAACCTCCAGGTATTAAATAAGGACAAAATCAAGTGATTTTTTGAAAATCTCTTTTCATCAAGTGGTTTTGGCCGCCATATTGAATCCGCTTGATTGGATCCGCCATATTTAATTTTCTGAATTGCACTCTGAATTCATCATCAGTGACCCCATAAACCCCCAGGCATTATATTATATTGAAATCAAATCATTTTTTAAAAAATCTTCACTTAGCACGTGGTTTCGGCCGCCATATTGCATCCGCCATATTGAATTTTCTAAATTTGACCCTGGATTCATTAACAGCCACCTCAACTACCTTTAGGTAACATTTTCAGGGGTTTGACACCCAAATTGAGTCGATTGTGTTGACTTTATAATCGATTTATCGAAGAAAAGGTAGAGGTCACTTGGGATTGGTGGCCATATTTGATAAGAAACTAGACTACAATAAGCATGGAATGAGCCCTGGTAGACCTTTCATAGACTAATATATTTTTGGACAGCATGGGGTCTCTCGATGAAAAAGAATGACTCATATATATACAAAAGATTTATATTTATCCACTTAAATGATTAATGACAACTTTTTTAATTGTATCATAGGTACATGGGTATATGTCTGGAAAATTATTCATCTTAATAAATTTATTTAAATTTAATCATATACGATTAATTGGGGCATTATAAGCAGAATTAGTTCTGTTATTAGATAATATTAAAAATTCAGTATTTCTAATATTGTAAGAGGGAACATGAATGTTAAATTTACTTAAAAGATCAGGGCTATCAATTAAGTTATTGATAATCTTGTAACAAAAACTGACATTTAAAATAATTCTTCTATTTTCTAATGACAGAAGTCTTAAGTTAATATTAGTGAATCTGAAATTGATATATTTTAAAAATCTTTTTGTACATTTTCAATGCGATTAATGTATACTGTGGAGACCAATAACGGAGCAAAATTCCAACTGACTTCTAACTAAAGAAAAATAGAGAGAAGTCAGTGTATTATGGGATTTAAAATTTTTACAAATTCTGGTAACGAACCCTAACAATTGTAAGCTTTTTTAATAATTTTGTCAATATGTATATCAAATATTAATTTCTGATCAAATGTTATTCCCAGATCTTTAACAAAAGTAACATTAGAGATGACATCTGCATTAATATTATAATTAAAATCTATTATATTTCTGTTTCTAGTAAATGATATTTTTGAACATTTTGAAATATTTATATTTAATTTATTTAGTTTTAAGTAGTCGGATAATCTGTTTAGATCAGATTGAATTTCATTACAATCATTGAGATTTAAAATTTGCATAAATATTTTTGTGTTTGGTAATAAAATTTTATCTCGTGCCTGTCTTTCGGCGGCACAAAGAATTGCATTAAGGTTAATTAACAATGGAGGATGACCCACAACCCGGTCGTTTTCTCGAAATCTAAACATAATGTATTAATGTTTGAAGACAACGATTTCGACATTTGACAGTACAAGTGATAGCTAAGATAAAGTATGTTCAATATAACTATGAAATGACATCACACTTGGTTAATTTAATTGCCATGTTAGAATGTAATGTAATGAATATGCAAGCATTACTCATTTGATACATATAGTTTCCACAGGTTGGTAAACCTTTCCTACATTACCACATCTTCTTCAACCACATTTTCCGTCGTATTTTCTTTGACACGTCGACGAATTAGATTCAGCTTTCGTTTCATTTTGAATTGTATCAAATATTATTATAATGAAAATGCCGTAAATTCTTAGTAGCCGCGTCCAAAGTAGCATTTTTGTATTTAATATTTTTCAAGAAAAGCTCAGTTATTAGTGTCCATGCACCGTCACTAATTGACATGCATTAAAAAACATGATTTTATTGTCTTAAATGTCTAAAATACGTGCAGTAACTTGTCCTATTTCTATTATGTAATATCCATGACTTGTACAATCATGTATGTACGAAGAAGTACGTCGTCAGGGTGTCGCCAGGGAATCAGACTAAAAGAAACTTTGATAACCACTGTTTTAGACAATAAACTAAGTTCTTAAACACCAATACATAAACTCATAAAAACTGAATTGCACTGAAAATCTGAAACTAACAAACTTTTCAACAATTCACTCTCTGGTGGTCCCTTATTATAGCATTTCACTTTATGACTTTTATATAGTTTACTTCTCAATCTTAATTGAAAATTGGTAGAAGTTTATAAACCATTCCCATGATAGTGTCATCTATTTGTAAAAGTTGATATTGAATTAAACTAGAGATAAAACCATTACATACACTTGTACGTTCGAAAATTTTGGGATATCTAGCATCGGGAATCAATCGCGGATTTATATTTGTAGTAAAAATTATTTAATAGACATCAACTGCAGAAATAGCATTGAAATACATCAAACCTAGCACCGAATTTATATACAGCACATCGTACGTTAAAAAAATCTCAATGTGGCCAATTATATCAATTTACATACTGCCTCGCTTACCTAACTAACTGCCTCGCCCAGTTACGCCCGGGGATAATTCGTCATTGTTGACCTATTTTTTTTTTTTTTTGCAACTAACACAATATCTACTCTGCCAATAAAAATTTCAATAAAATGCAAAAAATTATAAAATGTATATTTCATTTTGTAATACGTTACTAAATCTGGTGACTTTGGTGATTGTTGTGTTGTAAATGAGCTTTTAATGAACCATGTGAACCTGTAAACATGGCTTTTCAATTTTTGGTTAGGTTTTATTGTATTAAGATTGAATTCTTTCTAAAATTACAAATGTCAGATTGTCATTAATATTAATTATAAGTAAAATATTTTGAAAGGTGCCATTTCAGAATAACGACTCTAAGATGATACATATTGTAAATTGCTACGGCCTCCCGAGCGTGGCCCTCCAGTGCACGCGGCTAGCTTCAGTGGGGAAGATCGTGCCGTTCGGATATATCATGTGTTATTTAAATAATTAAAAATATTTGGGCATCAGGCGATCTATCAAATAAAATGGAGTTAACAGTATGGGTAGCCACGTACTGCTGTTACGGAGATCCATACACTCCCGTCAGCGGTTTGCGCGATCTACCTGGAATACGTTCCTATGCCTGAAACTAATGCCCTACCAGATCGGTCCATGAACACGTCCCA
Source organism: Liopterus haemorrhoidalis (assembly GCA_963971575.1). Classification (NCBI taxonomy): domain Eukaryota; kingdom Metazoa; phylum Arthropoda; class Insecta; order Coleoptera; family Dytiscidae; genus Liopterus; species Liopterus haemorrhoidalis. The sequence continues at coordinate 19,354,315 of OZ020617.1, forward strand.
CCTATCTGGGTCTGCTCCAGTCCCTACCGAATGAAAATAGCTACTACGTTGCCATTAATCCTTAGAGCAGACACTAACTAGTTTAGCTCGCAAAATCGGCGCAATGATTCGCCAGATTCAGTACAAACCAAAAATAAAAACTACGTGAACTTACGATATTTTTCCCACAATACTTTCCCTGCAATACAAATCTCAAAAAAATATCTTCGCCAAAACACTACCGTATAGCTACACTATTCGATCTGTAATGAATACCGCTCTCTCTATTACCGTGCGGTCAGCATTTCCAAACGGACTTACGCCGGTTTTAGCCAAGAACTCGGCAGGCCCGCTAGCTAATAACCCCGGAAAAATATGAGATACACCGTAACAAAATACCCAACATAAAAAATTTCCCTCCTAGTGACGTATTACAAAATGAAACTATTAGTATAGTATTTCAAAATGAATATAATACCTATATGAGAATTCAAATTTTCCAGTATCAATTTTTAATTTACTAATAAAAAGTTGTAACTGTTGAAACAATTTTAAAAATTCTTTCTATTATGTTTAATGTATAAATAGTGTACCACATTTGTCGCTGAAGAAATATATGTTCTTACCTAGCAAATACGTGAAATATAAACCAAAAAGATGAATTTTGTATTATCCACTTCCACAAATATCTTTATATCTTTAGAACAACTGAACAGATTTTAAAAGTTCTTTCAGTTCTGGTGAATAAATCGTGAACCAACCTTGTTGGTGATAATTTCAAGAAACTATTAAATATGAACGGAAAGCAGATTTATTTTTACCCGCACGCACAAATACCTTTATATCTTTATAACTACTGAAGAGATTTTCAAAATTCCATCAATTCTGATTACTATAAATCGTGCATCTAGCATCAACTTTGCCCCTGACAAAACCTATGTTGTCGCTGATAATGTCAAGAAAATGCGTCAAATATGAACGGAAAACATGTATTTTGTTTTACACGCGCGCAAATATATTATTATAAGTTTGGAATTACTGAATCGATTTTAATAAAATATAGTCGAAAAATTGACTAGAAAATATAGCTGCAGATAGAAAAAAAAAAAAAACGCATGAAAATCGGATAAGCAGCTTTCGAGCGAAAAATACATACGGACAGAAAGACGTTGCTTTTATACATATATATATATATATATATATATATATATATATAGGTGGTATTGGTTTAGGTCTTAAACCATCCTCCGCCAGGTACTGCACTTCAAGTTTACCACAAGGTAGCACGTCATACGCGAATACCTGACGGGGAAAATACACACTGCCGCATCCCAGACCCTGGAGATGTGCGGCAGCGGCTAGTGCACTACGCCGTGCGTCTTCAAAGTGCGTAAGGAACCAAGCAAACATGCTTTTTGCACTCTGCAGACCAAAGAGCTAGAAACTGATCTGCAGGCAGGAATGATGTTAAGTTCCTGCTCGAAGGACGCCTTCGTTCCGCCTAGAACGCCCATAATGAGAACCACAAGCTTGATTCTGTGTTCCGGGTACATTTGACGAAGCTCAGACAAAAGGTCGGAGTATTTCTCTCGCTTTTCGACCTCCTTTAGAGACATATTTTTCTCTAATCTATATATATATATATATATATATATATATATATATATAGATTAAATTTGTTTACCTAGCGAATTTCGCTAAAAACATGTGTAAACCATGCACTGGCGCACAGAAGGGGGGGGGGTCTAACGGGTCTGGACCACCCTCGTACCAAAATTTTAAGTGTACCTACGTTGGACTACATTGTACAAATGTTCATAAAAACATTGCCAAAATGATTATAAATAATATTACAATAAATTTCATAATCATTGTTTTTGTTTATAATAAGTTTTAAATATATAATATTTCTTTATAAAAATTATGTCTATAATTGTACCCCCCCCAACCAAAAATCTGCGTGCGCCACTGAAACCATGTGTTGTTAAGAGACACCCGAGATGTTACTTCAAGTTAACTTTTATAATTTTGAGTACCCCGGATACATCATGTAACACTGACAATATAGAATCCTTCAACTTATAAATCAAGGAAGAAAAAAACGGAGGACCCGAGAGAAGAGAGCCATCATGTTTGAGTTCAGCGGGACATCGGAAGTTGTACAGAGAGAGTAACGTTTTCGATTTATTTGTCTGCTTGGTCCAAAAGTCTCTATCGACAGCCAACATCCGGTAGGTTAGCAATTAAAACACAATAATTATTTGATGAATGCAGAAAGTTTTCATTTATGGTTCAGCTTACTGCCTCAACAGTGCTAAATCCAACGCTGGCCGACAAGTTATAAATTATTGTTGCACGGTTTAGTTAAGTTTAGTGAATGTGGATTACGCTGTTGTTTTATCTTATTATATTGAACTGTCGAAAAGTTTACCTGGTGAAACTCGAATATTGGTAATAGTATCTTAAGTGAAACATTTAGTTGTTTGATAATGTCTACTGTTTCGGTTAAAATAATGTGCAGTTCTGAGAATGGTTTACACGGAAACTGTATGATAAATAATAGTAGTAAATCTTTGCCAAATATTACATTTAAGAACATAATATCTATTTATAGGTAGAAATAGAAAATAATTTCACTCAGCTTTTTGGACAAGAAGCGTTTATTTTAACAAAACACAACGTTTCGCCAACAACATTGTTGGCTTCTTCAGGTGCTATAACAATAACATCATAATAGAAAACAATATTGTGCAAATAATAACAAAATTTACCTATGTTAGTTAAACGTAGTCATAACAGACTGTACATCAATCATCTCCAAGAATAGTGAAATTGCAGAATACATAGATATTATGTGTACTTGAAGGTAACAACATAGGAAAAAACAGGAGTGAATTTAAGTTAAATTTAGAAATATAGTGATCCGAAAATTAAAACTATTGTATGAGTTTAACAGTGCAACTGAGACAAATAAAACATATAAATGTCCAACATTAACTTATATAATAATATAATGAAAACAAGTTTCATCGCTGCGCCAATATGACAGGCCGCGACACTACCCCCCCTAACTACTTGGTACGCACAGATCGACAGAGTTGACAGTGTCCCACCCTGTACAACGTAACGCAACGATAAACCCTGCAATCATGAAATTTACACTTCTATCAACTAAGTTGAAAGAACCAGAGTGATTAGTTGAGATCTGGAGCAATCATACAGTTCGACGTACCGATCTCCCAAAAACAGTGGTACGCACAAAGTAATGAGATAAAGGTACCCCAAACGGTATATCAAGACCAAACCCCAAAAAAAAACACTAAGGAACCTTACATCCAATATTTAAGTACAGTATGAAATTGCAAAAATAATAATTATAAAACCAGTGCGAACACCGGGAAACCCTAACAGTAACAGTTAGAAATCCAGGAAAAATAGAGTATTGGATCTTAATACATTCCGACGTACTCAATCCCCAAAATCGATGGTACGTACAAGGATCTTGTGGAGAGAGTACCCCAAACTGTATATTGGACCCAAGCGTTCTACTCATCCGGAGAATCCAGACCGAACTGCCTAACACATGTTAAATGATATTGTTAAGTTAAATTTACTTAAAATTTTTGATTTTGTGGAGATGGAAGGAAAGAACCACAAGGTGAAAAGGATATTGTTCAAGTTAACTCGCCAAACTCTTCAAAATTCTGAAAAAACCAGATAAGAATAAGTATAACCTCGAAATGGTACATGTGAACAAAATAACTATCGAGTAATCAACAAATAAATTACTCACCAAATGTGTACCCCATGTGGAAACAAAACAATTAAAGAATTGTGCAAATAAACTCAAAAATATCACAGATGTAAAAAGATATAAATGAGACCAATGTGACTCAGACACTTCCAAATCCACAAATGGCGAAAAAGTCAGATAGACCACAATGCAATCTGTACAAATGCGGGAAATTCAAACTACAAAATCTCATAAAATTGGACAAAAACTACTAGATGTGATTAATGATATTACTATAACAAGCAGTTAAATTCTGAGTGTCAGTTTTATAGTTAACTGTAGGGAATTTATTAATGAAAATCATTTCGCTGACACTACGTTTAAAATAATTATGTTCCGTGTCTAGGATTTTAACATTTTTAAAATCAAAATTATGATTCATATCAAAATGATGTTTAGCTAGGGCAGTAGATTCCCTTTTATTACGATTTTTTTCCCTACAATCGTAAGAATGGTTGTACATTCTGGCTTTAAGATACTGTTTAGTCTGACCAATATATGAAAGATTGCAATCTAGACAAGGAATTTTGTAGACAATGCTAGATCTGTATTCATAGATCGGCATGTCCTTAATCTTAGAATAGAGATTGTTTATGGTTTTACAATTATACGTAACAATTTTGGAGTTATCATTATTAAACAACACTTGGATAGTGTTGGACAAATCCTTAACATAAGGAAATTTTAGATGAGAGATATTATCCCTATCAACAGGTTCAGGAATACGAGAGTTATTATAGAGAATTAAGTTTATAAGCTTTCTTGGTACGTTATTTTCCAGACCTATTTTAGTAAGAGTATCGTAACCTTGTTTGATAAAAGAAGGATGACAAATAAAGTCTAACCTTTTTTTTAAAGCAATAATAGGACTGATTCTGTATTTATATTCCGTGTTAGATAAAAAATTTATGAACCTATCTGAGTTGGAAGGTTTACGGTACCAAGAAGTGATAACCGATCCGTCAGGTAATCTATGTAAATTAACATCCAAAAATGGAAGGATACCATTGCTTTCCTTTTCCAACGTAAATTGAATCCTGGGATGGATACTATTAAATTGATCCAAAATAAGGTCCACCTTATCAATAGGGAAACTAGTAATAATATCATCAACATAAATTTGAAGGAAGGGTATGTCGAAATCAAATTTCTTTAAAGCTTCAGTGATAACAAAGTTCATAACAACATCAGCCATAACTGGGGAAGCTGACCCACCCATGGGTGTGCCAAAAATTTGGCTATAAAATTTACCATCAAATTGAAGATAACTTGAATCAAATAGAAAAGCAATAATTGATAGAAATAACGTTTTTGGTATATCGGTAAAACATTTAATGTATTTCCAATTGTTGTCCAATATATGGATTACTAATTCCTTGGGTATATTACTAAATAAACTTTTGACATCTAGAGATAAAAGTATGTAACCTTTAGGTATTTTGATATTTTTGATATAATCAACGAAAGTGAAAGTGTTTTTGATATTATGAGTATGTGTTGAAGTAATCTTATTCAATATTTCCAAAATAAATTTGGCTAGTTTACAAGAAGGGCTATTTATAGATGAAATCACTGGTCTAAGTGGATTACCCTGTTTATGGGTTTTTGGTAAACCATAAATTTTAGGAGAAACAGCATTATGTGTCTTGTTGGACTTATTAAATTCTTCCGAAATGATATTATGGAACGATAGGTAATCAAAAAACTTATTGGCTCTATTCTGATATTTAATCGTAGGGTCAGATTTAAGAAGTTTGTAAGTATCTTCATCCAAAAGAAGAGTATCCATTTTTTCCATATATTCAGACTTGTCCAACACTACAGTTTTGTTACCCTTATCTGACCTAGTGATAACTAAATCTTGATTCAACTTAACAAAATTTTTTGCAAGTATATAGTTTTTCTGCATGTGAGATAGTTTTTGATTAATATTAGATTTGTTTATAAAGTTAGTAACTATGTTGACAAATTTGTTTCTCAAAATATCTTTATTATCATCAATGGCTGTTTTATTAATAATGTATTCTCCATCTTTGATGATATTAAGAATAGGTAATTCTTTAGTAGTTTGGAGAACACTAAATTTAGGACCCAAACTGAGAGTGTCAATAATGGAATCAGGAATAATGACATTAGATAGATTAGTGAACCATTTTTTTTGGGTAGTAGGTATTAACAATGGTTTGTTCTGGCAAAGTTTAGTGAATTTGTTGACTTGAGAGCGTTTTATAGTCTTAAATTTGTTATCGAACTTGTTATGAAAAATCTTATTAAGTTGGATCAAAATGTTAGTAGGTAAGACAGATTTAAGTCTATCCTTAACAAAATTGAGTCTTTCAGTTAATTTAGTAATTTTCCAATGGGTAATTTTAATTTCCAAACTTAAAGTGGAAAATTGAAATTGCTTAGTGATAGTTTCAATCTCGTTTCTAAACGGATTGTGACTGTCTTCAAGTAGGTATAAACAATTTATGTTGTGTAGTATGTGTGGTGGTGTAATCTTGTTTCTTCGGCAATTTAGTAGAAATATATTTCTGTTTTTCATACTTGCTAGTTTTCTTGTAAGTTTGTCCCATTCCAATAGAAAAGATGATGATTGATGTCCATATTGTTTTTTGATGTCTTCGAAGAACCCCATGCTGATAATAGTAGGAAATAATTTAACGTCCAAATTTTGAATATAGGTAGAAATAGAAAATAATTTCACTCAGCTTTTTGGACAAGAAGCGTTTATTTTAACAAAACACAACGTTTCGCCAACAACATTGTTGGCTTCTTCAGGTGCTATAACAATAACATCATAATAGAAAACAATATTGTGCAAATAATAACAAAATTTACCTATGTTAGTTAAACGTAGTCATAACAGACTGTACATCAATCATCTCCAAGAATAGTGAAATTGCAGAATACATAGATATTATGTGTACTTGAAGGTAACAACATAGGAAAAAACAGGAGTGAATTTAAGTTAAATTTAGAAATATAGTGATCCGAAAATTAAAACTATTGTATGAGTTTAACAGTGCAACTGAGACAAATAAAACATATAAATGTCCAACATTAACTTATATAATAATATAATGAAAACAAGTTTCATCGCTGCGCCAATATGACAGGCCGCGACACTACCCCCCCTAACTACTTGGTACGCACAGATCGACAGAGTTGACAGTGTCCCACCCTGTACAACGTAACGCAACGATAAACCCTGCAATCATGAAATTTACACTTCTATCAACTAAGTTGAAAGAACCAGAGTGATTAGTTGAGATCTGGAGCAATCATACAGTTCGACGTACCGATCTCCCAAAAACAGTGGTACGCACAAAGTAATGAGATAAAGGTACCCCAAACGGTATATCAAGACCAAACCCCAAAAAAAACACTAAGGAACCTTACATCCAATATTTAAGTACAATATGAAATTGCAAAAATAATAATTATAAAACCAGTGCGAACACCGGGAAACCCTAACAGTAACAGTTAGAAATCCAGGAAAAATAGAGTATTGGATCTTAATACATTCCGACGTACTCAATCCCCAAAATCGATGGTACGTACAAGGATCTTGTGGAGAGAGTACCCCAAACTGTATATTGGACCCAAGCGTTCTACTCATCCGGAGAATCCAGACCGAACTGCCTAACACATGTTAAATGATATTGTTAAGTTAAATTTACTTAAAATTTTTGATTTTGTGGAGATGGAAGGAAAGAACCACAAGGTGAAAAGGATATTGTTCAAGTTAACTCGCCAAACTCTTCAAAATTCTGAAAAAACCAGATAAGAATAAGTATAACCTCGAAATGGTACATGTGAACAAAATAACTATCGAGTAATCAACAAATAAATTACTCACCAAATGTGTACCCCATGTGGAAACAAAACAATTAAAGAATTGTGCAAATAAACTCAAAAATATCACAGATGTAAAAAGATATAAATGAGACCAATGTGACTCAGACACTTCCAAATCCACAAATGGCGAAAAAGTCAGATAGACCACAATGCAATCTGTACAAATGCGGGAAATTCAAACTACAAAATCTCATAAAATTGGACAAAAACTACTAGATGTGATTAATGATATTACTATAACAAGCAGTTAAATTCTGAGTGTCAGTTTTATAGTTAACTGTAGGGAATTTATTAATGAAAATCATTTCGCTGACACTACGTTTAAAATAATTATGTTCCGTGTCTAGGATTTTAACATTTTTAAAATCAAAATTATGATTCATATCAAAATGATGTTTAGCTAGGGCAGTAGATTCCCTTTTATTACGATTTTTTTCCCTACAATCGTAAGAATGGTTGTACATTCTGGCTTTAAGATACTGTTTAGTCTGACCAATATATGAAAGATTGCAATCTAGACAAGGAATTTTGTAGACAATGCTAGATCTGTATTCATAGATCGGCATGTCCTTAATCTTAGAATAGAGATTGTTTATGGTTTTACAATTATACGTAACAATTTTGGAGTTATCATTATTAAACAACACTTGGATAGTGTTGGACAAATCCTTAACATAAGGAAATTTTAGATGAGAGATATTATCCCTATCAACAGGTTCAGGAATACGAGAGTTATTATAGAGAATTAAGTTTATAAGCTTTCTTGGTACGTTATTTTCCAGACCTATTTTAGTAAGAGTATCGTAACCTTGTTTGATAAAAGAAGGATGACAAATAAAGTCTAACCTTTTTTTTAAAGCAATAATAGGACTGATTCTGTATTTATATTCCGTGTTAGATAAAAAATTTATGAACCTATCTGAGTTGGAAGGTTTACGGTACCAAGAAGTGATAACCGATCCGTCAGGTAATCTATGTAAATTAACATCCAAAAATGGAAGGATACCATTGCTTTCCTTTTCCAACGTAAATTGAATCCTGGGATGGATACTATTAAATTGATCCAAAATAAGGTCCACCTTATCAATAGGGAAACTAGTAATAATATCATCAACATAAATTTGAAGGAAGGGTATGTCGAAATCAAATTTCTTTAAAGCTTCAGTGATAACAAAGTTCATAACAACATCAGCCATAACTGGGGAAGCTGACCCACCCATGGGTGTGCCAAAAATTTGGCTATAAAATTTACCATCAAATTGAAGATAACTTGAATCAAATAGAAAAGCAATAATTGATAGAAATAACGTTTTTGGTATATCGGTAAAACATTTAATGTATTTCCAATTGTTGTCCAATATATGGATTACTAATTCCTTGGGTATATTACTAAATAAACTTTTGACATCTAGAGATAAAAGTATGTAACCTTTAGGTATTTTGATATTTTTGATATAATCAACGAAAGTGAAAGTGTTTTTGATATTATGAGTATGTGTTGAAGTAATCTTATTCAATATTTCCAAAATAAATTTGGCTAGTTTACAAGAAGGGCTATTTATAGATGAAATCACTGGTCTAAGTGGATTACCCTGTTTATGGGTTTTTGGTAAACCATAAATTTTAGGAGAAACAGCATTATGTGTCTTGTTGGACTTATTAAATTCTTCCGAAATGATATTATGGAACGATAGGTAATCAAAAAACTTATTGGCTCTATTCTGATATTTAATCGTAGGGTCAGATTTAAGAAGTTTGTAAGTATCTTCATCCAAAAGAAGAGTATCCATTTTTTCCATATATTCAGACTTGTCCAACACTACAGTTTTGTTACCCTTATCTGACCTAGTGATAACTAAATCTTGATTCAACTTAACAAAATTTTTTGCAAGTATATAGTTTTTCTGCATGTGAGATAGTTTTTGATTAATATTAGATTTGTTTATAAAGTTAGTAACTATGTTGACAAATTTGTTTCTCAAAATATCTTTATTATCATCAATGGCTGTTTTATTAATAATGTATTCTCCATCTTTGATGATATTAAGAATAGGTAATTCTTTAGTAGTTTGGAGAACACTAAATATAGGACCCAAACTGAGAGTGTCAATAATGGAATCAGGAATAATGACATTAGATAGATTAGTGAACCATTTTTTTTGGGTAGTAGGTATTAACAATGGTTTGTTCTGGCAAAGTTTAGTGAATTTGTTGACTTGAGAGCGTTTTATAGTCTTAAATTTGTTATCGAACTTGTTATGAAAAATCTTATTAAGTTGGATCAAAATGTTAGTAGGTAAGACAGATTTAAGTCTATCCTTAACAAAATTGAGTCTTTCAGTTAATTTAGTAATTTTCCAATGGGTAATTTTAATTTCCAAACTTAAAGTGGAAAATTGAAATTGCTTAGTGATAGTTTCAATCTCGTTTCTAAACGGATTGTGACTGTCTTCAAGTAGGTATAAACAATTTATGTTGTGTAGTATGTGTGGTGGTGTAATCTTGTTTCTTCGGCAATTTAGTAGAAATATATTTCTGTTTTTCATACTTGCTAGTTTTCTTGTAAGTTTGTCCCATTCCAATAGAAAAGATGATGATTGATGTCCATATTGTTTTTTGATGTCTTCGAAGAACCCCATGCTGATAATAGTAGGAAATAATTTAACGTCCAAATTTTGAATATAGGTAGAAATAGAAAATAATTTCACTCAGCTTTTTGGACAAGAAGCGTTTATTTTAACAAAACACAACGTTTCGCCAACAACATTGTTGGCTTCTTCAGGTGCTATAACAATAACATCATAATAGAAAACAATATTGTGCAAATAATAACAAAATTTACCTATGTTAGTTAAACGTAGTCATAACAGACTGTACATCAATCATCTCCAAGAATAGTGAAATTGCAGAATACATAGATATTATGTGTACTAGAAGGTAACAACATAGGAAAAAACAGGAGTGAATTTAAGTTAAATTTAGAAATATAGTGATCCGAAAATTAAAACTATTGTATGAGTTTAACAGTGCAACTGAGACAAATAAAACATATAAATGTCCAACATTAACTTATATAATAATATAATGAAAACAAGTTTCATCGCTGCGCCAATATGACAGGCCGCGACACTACCCCCCCTAACTACTTGGTACGCACAGATCGACAGAGTTGACAGTGTCCCACCCTGTACAACGTAACGCAACGATAAACCCTGCAATCATGAAATTTACACTTCTATCAACTAAGTTGAAAGAACCAGAGTGATTAGTTGAGATCTGGAGCAATCATACAGTTCGACGTACCGATCTCCCAAAAACAGTGGTACGCACAAAGTAATGAGATAAAGGTACCCCAAACGGTATATCAAGACCAAACCCCAAAAAAAACACTAAGGAACCTTACATCCAATATTTAAGTACAATATGAAATTGCAAAAATAATAATTATAAAACCAGTGCGAACACCGGGAAACCCTAACAGTAACAGTTAGAAATCCAGGAAAAATAGAGTATTGGATCTTAATACATTCCGACGTACTCAATCCCCAAAATCGATGGTACGTACAAGGATCTTGTGGAGAGAGTACCCCAAACTGTATATTGGACCCAAGCGTTCTACTCATCCGGAGAATCCAGACCGAACTGCCTAACACATGTTAAATGATATTGTTAAGTTAAATTTACTTAAAATTTTTGATTTTGTGGAGATGGAAGGAAAGAACCACAAGGTGAAAAGGATATTGTTCAAGTTAACTCGCCAAACTCTTCAAAATTCTGAAAAAACCAGATAAGAATAAGTATAACCTCGAAATGGTACATGTGAACAAAATAACTATCGAGTAATCAACAAATAAATTACTCACCAAATGTGTACCCCATGTGGAAACAAAACAATTAAAGAATTGTGCAAATAAACTCAAAAATATCACAGATGTAAAAAGATATAAATGAGACCAATGTGACTCAGACACTTCCAAATCCACAAATGGCGAAAAAGTCAGATAGACCACAATGCAATCTGTACAAATGCGGGAAATTCAAACTACAAAATCTCATAAAATTGGACAAAAACTACTAGATGTGATTAATGATATTACTATAACAAGCAGTTAAATTCTGAGTGTCAGTTTTATAGTTAACTGTAGGGAATTTATTAATGAAAATCATTTCGCTGACACTACGTTTAAAATAATTATGTTCCGTGTCTAGGATTTTAACATTTTTAAAATCAAAATTATGATTCATATCAAAATGATGTTTAGCTAGGGCAGTAGATTCCCTTTTATTACGATTTTTTTCCCTACAATCGTAAGAATGGTTGTACATTCTGGCTTTAAGATACTGTTTAGTCTGACCAATATATGAAAGATTGCAATCTAGACAAGGAATTTTGTAGACAATGCTAGATCTGTATTCATAGATCGGCATGTCCTTAATCTTAGAATAGAGATTGTTTATGGTTTTACAATTATACGTAACAATTTTGGAGTTATCATTATTAAACAACACTTGGATAGTGTTGGACAAATCCTTAACATAAGGAAATTTTAGATGAGAGATATTATCCCTATCAACAGGTTCAGGAATACGAGAGTTATTATAGAGAATTAAGTTTATAAGCTTTCTTGGTACGTTATTTTCCAGACCTATTTTAGTAAGAGTATCGTAACCTTGTTTGATAAAAGAAGGATGACAAATAAAGTCTAACCTTTTTTTAACAATATCATTTAACATGTGTTAGGCAGTTCGGTCTGGATTCTCCGGATGAGTAGAACGCTTGGGTCCAATATACAGTTTGGGGTACTCTCTCCACAAGATCCTTGTACGTACCATCGATTTTGGGGATTGAGTACGTCGGAATGTATTAAGATCCAATACTCTATTTTTCCTGGATTTCTAACTGTTACTGTTAGGGTTTCCCGGTGTTCGCACTGGTTTTATAATTATTATTTTTGCAATTTCATATTGTACTTAAATATTGGATGTAAGGTTCCTTAGTGTTTTTTTTGGGGTTTGGTCTTGATATACCGTTTGGGGTACCTTTATCTCATTACTTTGTGCGTACCACTGTTTTTGGGAGATCGGTACGTCGAACTGTATGATTGCTCCAGATCTCAACTAATCACTCTGGTTCTTTCAACTTAGTTGATAGAAGTGTAAATTTCATGATTGCAGGGTTTATCGTTGCGTTACGTTGTACAGGGTGGGACACTGTCAACTCTGTCGATCTGTGCGTACCAAGTAGTTAGGGGGGGTAGTGTCGCGGCCTGTCATATTGGCGCAGCGATGAAACTTGTTTTCATTATATTATTATATAAGTTAATGTTGGACATTTATATGTTTTATTTGTCTCAGTTGCACTGTTAAACTCATACAATAGTTTTAATTTTCGGATCACTATATTTCTAAATTTAACTTAAATTCACTCCTGTTTTTTCCTATGTTGTTACCTTCAAGTACACATAATATCTATGTATTCTGCAATTTCACTATTCTTGGAGATGATTGATGTACAGTCTGTTATGACTACGTTTAACTAACATAGGTAAATTTTGTTATTATTTGCACAATATTGTTTTCTATTATGATGTTATTGTTATAGCACCTGAAGAAGCCAACAATGTTGTTGGCGAAACGTTGTGTTTTGTTAAAATAAACGCTTCTTGTCCAAAAAGCTGAGTGAAATTATTTTCTATTTCTACCTATATTCAAAATTTGGACGTTAAATTATTTCCTACTATTATCAGCATGGGGTTCTTCGAAGACATCAAAAAACAATATGGACATCAATCATCATCTTTTCTATTGGAATGGGACAAACTTACAAGAAAACTAGCAAGTATGAAAAACAGAAATATATTTCTACTAAATTGCCGAAGAAACAAGATTACACCACCACACATACTACACAACATAAATTGTTTATACCTACTTGAAGACAGTCACAATCCGTTTAGAAACGAGATTGAAACTATCACTAAGCAATTTCAATTTTCCACTTTAAGTTTGGAAATTAAAATTACCCATTGGAAAATTACTAAATTAACTGAAAGACTCAATTTTGTTAAGGATAGACTTAAATCTGTCTTACCTACTAACATTTTGATCCAACTTAATAAGATTTTTCATAACAAGTTCGATAACAAATTTAAGACTATAAAACGCTCTCAAGTCAACAAATTCACTAAACTTTGCCAGAACAAACCATTGTTAATACCTACTACCCAAAAAAAATGGTTCACTAATCTATCTAATGTCATTATTCCTGATTCCATTATTGACACTCTCAGTTTGGGTCCTAAATTTAGTGTTCTCCAAACTACTAAAGAATTACCTATTCTTAATATCATCAAAGATGGAGAATACATTATTAATAAAACAGCCATTGATGATAATAAAGATATTTTGAGAAACAAATTTGTCAACATAGTTACTAACTTTATAAACAAATCTAATATTAATCAAAAACTATCTCACATGCAGAAAAACTATATACTTGCAAAAAATTTTGTTAAGTTGAATCAAGATTTAGTTATCACTAGGTCAGATAAGGGTAACAAAACTGTAGTGTTGGACAAGTCTGAATATATGGAAAAAATGGATACTCTTCTTTTGGATGAAGATACTTACAAACTTCTTAAATCTGACCCTACGATTAAATATCAGAATAGAGCCAATAAGTTTTTTGATTACCTATCGTTCCATAATATCATTTCGGAAGAATTTAATAAGTCCAACAAGACACATAATGCTGTTTCTCCTAAAATTTATGGTTTACCAAAAACCCATAAACAGGGTAATCCACTTAGACCAGTGATTTCATCTATAAATAGCCCTTCTTGTAAACTAGCCAAATTTATTTTGGAAATATTGAATAAGATTACTTCAACACATACTCATAATATCAAAAACACTTTCACTTTCGTTGATTATATCAAAAATATCAAAATACCTAAAGGTTACATACTTTTATCTCTAGATGTCAAAAGTTTATTTAGTAATATACCCAAGGAATTAGTAATCCATATATTGGACAACAATTGGAAATACATTAAATGTTTTACCGATATACCAAAAACGTTATTTCTATCAATTATTGCTTTTCTATTTGATTCAAGTTATCTTCAATTTGATGGTAAATTTTATAGCCAAATTTTTGGCACACCCATGGGTGGGTCAGCTTCCCCAGTTATGGCTGATGTTGTTATGAACTTTGTTATCACTGAAGCTTTAAAGAAATTTGATTTCGACATACCCTTCCTTCAAATTTATGTTGATGATATTATTACTAGTTTCCCTATTGATAAGGTGGACCTTATTTTGGATCAATTTAATAGTATCCATCCCAGGATTCAATTTACGTTGGAAAAGGAAAGCAATGGTATCCTTCCATTTTTGGATGTTAATTTACATAGATTACCTGACGGATCGGTTATCACTTCTTGGTACCGTAAACCTTCCAACTCAGATAGGTTCATAAATTTTTTATCTAACACGGAATATAAATACAGAATCAGTCCTATTATTGCTTTAAAAAAAAGGTTAGACTTTATTTGTCATCCTTCTTTTATCAAACAAGGTTACGATACTCTTACTAAAATAGGTCTGGAAAATAACGTACCAAGAAAGCTTATAAACTTAATTCTCTATAATAACTCTCGTATTCCTGAACCTGTTGATAGGGATAATATCTCTCATCTAAAATTTCCTTATGTTAAGGATTTGTCCAACACTATCCAAGTGTTGTTTAATAATGATAACTCCAAAATTGTTACGTATAATTGTAAAACCATAAACAATCTCTATTCTAAGATTAAGGACATGCCGATCTATGAATACAGATCTAGCATTGTCTACAAAATTCCTTGTCTAGATTGCAATCTTTCATATATTGGTCAGACTAAACAGTATCTTAAAGCCAGAATGTACAACCATTCTTACGATTGTAGGGAAAAAAATCGTAATAAAAGGGAATCTACTGCCCTAGCTAAACATCATTTTGATATGAATCATAATTTTGATTTTAAAAATGTTAAAATCCTAGACACGGAACATAATTATTTTAAACGTAGTGTCAGCGAAATGATTTTCATTAATAAATTCCCTACAGTTAACTATAAAACTGACACTCAGAATTTAACTGCTTGTTATAGTAATATCATTAATCACATCTAGTAGTTTTTGTCCAATTTTATGAGATTTTGTAGTTTGAATTTCCCGCATTTGTACAGATTGCATTGTGGTCTATCTGACTTTTTCGCCATTTGTGGATTTGGAAGTGTCTGAGTCACATTGGTCTCATTTATATCTTTTTACATCTGTGATATTTTTGAGTTTATTTGCACAATTCTTTAATTGTTTTGTTTCCACATGGGGTACACATTTGGTGAGTAATTTATTTGTTGATTACTCGATAGTTATTTTGTTCACATGTACCATTTCGAGGTTATACTTATTCTTATCTGGTTTTTTCAGAATTTTGAAGAGTTTGGCGAGTTAACTTGAACAATATCCTTTTCACCTTGTGGTTCTTTCCTTCCATCTCCACAAAATCAAAAATTTTAAGTAAATTTAACTTAACAATATCATTTAACATGTGTTAGGCAGTTCGGTCTGGATTCTCCGGATGAGTAGAACGCTTGGGTCCAATATACAGTTTGGGGTACTCTCTCCACAAGATCCTTGTACGTACCATCGATTTTGGGGATTGAGTACGTCGGAATGTATTAAGATCCAATACTCTATTTTTCCTGGATTTCTAACTGTTACTGTTAGGGTTTCCCGGTGTTCGCACTGGTTTTATAATTATTATTTTTGCAATTTCATATTGTACTTAAATATTGGATGTAAGGTTCCTTAGTGTTTTTTTTGGGGTTTGGTCTTGATATACCGTTTGGGGTACCTTTATCTCATTACTTTGTGCGTACCACTGTTTTTGGGAGATCGGTACGTCGAACTGTATGATTGCTCCAGATCTCAACTAATCACTCTGGTTCTTTCAACTTAGTTGATAGAAGTGTAAATTTCATGATTGCAGGGTTTATCGTTGCGTTACGTTGTACAGGGTGGGACACTGTCAACTCTGTCGATCTGTGCGTACCAAGTAGTTAGGGGGGGTAGTGTCGCGGCCTGTCATATTGGCGCAGCGATGAAACTTGTTTTCATTATATTATTATATAAGTTAATGTTGGACATTTATATGTTTTATTTGTCTCAGTTGCACTGTTAAACTCATACAATAGTTTTAATTTTCGGATCACTATATTTCTAAATTTAACTTAAATTCACTCCTGTTTTTTCCTATGTTGTTACCTTCAAGTACACATAATATCTATGTATTCTGCAATTTCACTATTCTTGGAGATGATTGATGTACAGTCTGTTATGACTACGTTTAACTAACATAGGTAAATTTTGTTATTATTTGCACAATATTGTTTTCTATTATGATGTTATTGTTATAGCACCTGAAGAAGCCAACAATGTTGTTGGCGAAACGTTGTGTTTTGTTAAAATAAACGCTTCTTGTCCAAAAAGCTGAGTGAAATTATTTTCTATTTCTACCTATATTCAAAATTTGGACGTTAAATTATTTCCTAATAATATCTATTTTTATGTAAGCAGATTTCAATATCTATGTTACAGCCAGGTTAACCAATCTTTGTTCAATCTATGTCATTCTAATCATACACAGTTCAAAAATCCCTGTATGAAATTTTGACGTAAGATTCTTTTGATTAGATGTTTGACTGAGAACATTTTGTGTCAAAATTCAAGTAATTAACTTAAATAGAAGGTTCACGTTAGAATTGTTGAAAATAAGACATATGGCTATTCTATATGGCATATGGCATTTAGGATTTTATTGTAAATATGTTCTAAGTAGTTCCCTTTAACAATAATATACTTGACCATAATTTACTTCAACTCCTTAAAAGCTACAAACAAATCTTCTTCCGGAATACCTTCCATAAAATTATGAATTACACCATCAATCTCTTCTTCGGATTAAAACCTTCTCTCCATGATTTTTTTTAAGCTCAGAGATGTAGCCAGAGTCGTTCATTGCCATTTTCAGGTGAGTATGGCGGGTGTTCTATTACTTTTATTATTATTATTTTTTTCTAACCAAAACTGGAGAGTTGAAGCTGCCCTATGGAAGACATATTATCTCGACGTATTATATATAACCCCTTTCTCTGAAACTTTACTGAGCACTTCAGGCAAACATTTTACCCACTGTACCGTTTAGTTGTAACTGCCTTTTGTCTATCCAGCTTAATTGTCTTTACTAGGCTAGTACTTCTAAAGAATACTGCATATATTAATTTCATGGCTCGCTGCTTCTTGGTTATGGTAGGAGTTTCTTTATTTTCATGAATCCATACACGATTTGGCTTATAAGTACGTCGAAAAAGTTTTGTCACCTGTTTTTTTTTCCCCACTATTTAAAAGTTTTAAACTTTCGTGGCAAATTACTATACACTTCGCTGTTTGGAAACCTGATGTGGCCAAAAACAACTGATAACTTTTTTAAATGTATGTGTTAATTCTGTGTATTCTGTTAATAGCCGAGAATCCAATCTTAAGTTGGAGCTCTGTTACCCCATAAGTGGCTTCAATGTCTTCTTCATGTATCTACTTAACAGCAATGTTCTTTTTGGTAAAAGCTGTAGAAAGACACCCTGCTCCTTTTTGATGTTGAACAGAATTTCTGACTCGTTCAAATTCTTTATGCCAACGGCACATTGTAGCCAAAAAAGGCACTTGTACACTAAAAACTAAATCTAAAATTTCTTTGCACTCATAAGCGCTTAAACCTTTTTTAAAATCATCACAAATCATTATCCGGAAATAGTCTCTACCTAATTCCATATTTTAACTCACAAAGATACTTGAAAAGATTAATTAATTGAGTTCTAACTAACCAAACTTTTACAAATTACTTCAAATACCACTCGTATTCCACTCTTATTCTCATTCTAGCATGACCCTCAGGTAATAAGAGATGATATGCTGAACCAAGAGATGATATGAGTCATCTCATGTTGTGTTTTGATTTTGAATAATTAGACACGCAGTAGTACGGACATTTTTCCAAAGTCTCGATACTGAATATTTTGTTGTTGATATACCTTTTTATTCCGTTGATTTCGTCACAAGGTGCATCAAAGAGCTGACACAAGTCACAATATTGTTTGAAATGCGACAGATTTCAGAGAATTTTTTAGAGATTTTTAGAATAATTTTACACATTCCTAAAAATTTCACAATAGTACTAATATATATTAGAAACAAAAAGGGTCCCTTAACACTGCCCTGGGGTACGCCGTGCTCGATTCCAATAGTTGTAGAAATGTAATCATTCCACAAAACATTTTGTATTTGACCAACTAAATAATTTCTCAAAATGGATATCATCAGACACACCATATTCTTTTAATTTTCTTAGGAGAATATCCATATCAATCGTCACAAAGGCCCTTTTCATAGCTATAAAAACTGCACAGATACATAAATTTTTATCTAAAGCTAATTTCCAGTCATTTGTTACTAATTGGATCGCTATTTCGCAAGAATGTCCCGGCCTAAAACCAAACTATTGAGGTGTTAATAAATTGTTTACAGTAAAGTACGTAAATCCGCAATAAATAGCGCTTGAGCCGATGTTCTAGGACTAGTCCCCAAACTCCTTGAACAGATCGTGTACTATATGTAAATTTCCACTTAAACTATGGTAAACATCGAATTTTCTCGTAGATTTAGTTTTGTCTTGGATTATAACCACTGCAGAAGTGACTTTAACATGTGCATTTAATATTTCACTTAGAAAGTTACGGTAAAGTTTTATAATTTGACGTTAGGACATCGCATCCCGTGGGTTCCATTAAATCTTGTTTACTTGTGGTTGGTGCGGTTGAAACACTTTAATGCGATGGTTAACAATGCATTTGAAGGGAAACAGTTTATGTTTACTATTGTTTAAACATGTTATGTCTAGCTTAAGATGTGGATAATACGATAATTGCATTTTGCATAAATTATACCTGGAATAGTTCAGTAATTAATTTCTATTTGTGCCCATCTCTCGTTGCCTTAACTTTGGTTTAATGCGTGATCCTACCTAACCCTAGAAATAAGATTTACTTAATTATTTTCGGTTACAAATAAGCCTAGCGGCATACACACATTTGCTGTTGTAACTGATGTTGGCTCATAACGTCAAAACTTAATTTAGATAAAAGATCTGGGAGAAGTGAGCGGATGAGGGCCTTAACATAATATGTGAGTTAATCCGACGTGATGAATTTAAAATTTAAACCTATGCTGTCTAAACCTAATCATCATCGTAATATACTCGTATACGAGAACCAAAATGAAGCTTTTAGCCTTCTGTTTGTTGCCGTCTGTCCCAAAATATGATAGTTTGCCTGGCTAAATTACTCAACTGGTCTTGTTAAAATGCAAGTGAGATAGAGACTCCTCGATGCATGTTAAATATAAGTTTTACGGCTTTTAAGAGAATGCACAACAAGGGCTGCAGAGTCAGTTAAACTGTCGACTTCAACTCCAAATCCATCTTCGGGATTATTGTTACTACTAACTCTAACTCCGACTTCCACTCAGAAATTTTTGTAACCGCCGACTCCGACTCCGACTCCGGAATTTTTGTTACTTCCGATACCGACCCCTCTCTTTATAATTAGTTCGTACAGGATATATCTTAATGACAATGCTATGCCTTTTACTCTTTACTTTACGGGAAATAATAACAAGAGCTAAGCGCTTATGTTACCGTTAGTGATATTGTCACGGGGCGAAGTCAAGAACGGAATCTTTTCTACAAAATGTATTATATAATATTAATTTACAACAGAATACAGTTGTTGGTCAAAATGGCTGCTGGTGTTGTCCGTTTAGAAGCTGATGTAAGTCTCGTTCTTGCCCCGGCTTCTCCAGGATCGGTCGAACCACCCAGGTATCCGCACGAAGCGAACACGTGGAGAAGCCCTGTAGACATCACTCACATCTCGTTTTGGTGACTTCAACAGCTGGGCAGGTCCGTGGGTAGCGTAATGCGGACTGATAACTGGTCACAAGAATGACTGTTACTTGACTACTAAGAATTACTAACCACGACTCTATTCTCTAAGACCATTTTATAACTGTTAACCAGGACACTATGACGTCAAGTCCTACCTCAATTGTTTTGGAAACATTATTCATTGGTGTAATTATTGGCAGCAATTAAAGACCATAGTCATCACAATTGAATAATGTTTATCAACACATTAGAATGTAGTTCAAAACTTATGTTGACAAATACGCAACACTGCATATTTTTTAATTCCCAAAACAGTACGTCATCAACCATGACCTACACAGCTTAAAGGCCACTCAAGAAATTGGGACATTAGAACACAATTATACCATAATTGTGACAATATTTTATATATTGTTGATTTATTTCTAACTTATTTACTTATATTTTATTTACTGACTTGTTGTTTTTACACTATGATTTTTTCCATTTTTTATCTACTTTAAAATCACCTTTACGTTATTAGATTAGGTATGTTTTTTACACTGTATAACACTTTATACAGTGTACAGTTGCTTTATTTTTCTATAATATTGTCACGTGGGTGGTTAGATGGAAATGCAACTCCTGGTTTTAACAATATGATTTATTAAGTATATACCAGTTTACAATTTAATTGTATGAATTTGTCCATGGAGCTGTCTTGGTCCACCAAGTCTTCGGTCCACCCCGTGTTGACCGGGGTTGGCTTGGACCTATCTCCGACACGGGAGTTGCTCATCAGGAAGTCGAGGAGCCTGGAGAAGCCTTCTCCCACTCACATAGTACTGCTGCTTGGCTCACCAGATGTATGGGTATATGCCGTCGAAATCTTGGTCGTCACCGTGTTGACCGGAACTTGTAGACTGGAACGTGTATTGGCTAGGTTCCTCTGCCCGGATTCCGTACGACATCCATGTACTTATACTACTGATTGACCTAGTTCCGATATTAATTCGTCATGACAAATATTTCCTTATTACGAAAATGAAGCGTATGCATTTCGTAATCAGGTAACATATGCTAGAAGCTGACAAATAATTTTTTAATCAAACAGCTGAACGTCACAATGTCTAGGTGTCGAAATCCTGGCTTTTCTGCAACTTTTTCCACAAATACCCATTTACGGACATGACCAACTCCACATCTAAACAAACAATGTAGTGATTCATAGCTCAGATTCCAATTTATATTTGCAAAGTAAATATGAGGACAATAAATCATCCACAACGAAACTGAATTTTATCATCCCATTCAAAATGAGATAAAAAGACAATATTTTGACCTGACATAGTGGCAAAAATTCTTCAACCTCAAGAAAACAAGGGGACATTCATTTTTCAAAATTGACCATTGCCCTATCCGCTACCGAATGTTGGTAATCATTCTGGCTGTAATCGTTTTATTGACAGCAGCACGGAATAGCTCAATTGAAGTTTTTCCATACCACTGTCGTAAATTTTTTAGCCACGAAGTCCTTCTACCTTGCCCTCTACTGGCTTCGATTTTTCCCTGAATAACAAGTTGGAGGTGCTGATATATTTAACTGGGTTCCTCATAATGTGTCCCAGGTATTCCAGCTTCATGATTTCGATCCTCCTGAGGACTTCAGCATTTGTAACTCCGTCGATCCAGCTTATTCGCATTATCCTACGATACGACCACATCTCAACAAACTGAATTCTTTTGGATGTTGGATGGCATCTGATTCACTGAAACAATGTCCGATAACGGCCCTAGCCTTGGCCAGTCCGGCGATTGCACCCGACACTTATATGACCAGTCTGCCCCTGCTTATATGTACCGTTAATCTAAAGTTTCCATCACAATACTTGGGTTGGTGATATGGCGAGTCCCGGAAGGAGTCTATTATTTGTTTCAAAGCTATTGTATAAAAAAACAGCACGTTGTTCTCTTGCTTTGCACTTTTACAATTAAATTATTCTTAACATTTACCTATTAATACATACTGAAATATGGATATTTATTAAAGTATGTACACTGTCGTATACTCTTGATTAAAATGCTGCTAACTAATATTTTATACATTTTATCAAATTTATGAGATATATTTCTTTCAGGGTTTAATAATATTTTGCAATACAGATGATCAATGACTGCTGGCGTATCCTGTAAGCTTAATCAATTAATTTCCATGGTGATCATTCATCATGAAACTCTAAAGCCCGCCTACTGTAGCCGTGTACATATTTAACATCGAGCTACGTGATCTTATATAAGCAGATATAAACTACACATGCTTGATAATTTAAATTTAGCTTCAAGAAATTCTCTCTTAGTTTCGGTAATAACATAATATTACTTATTATTAATGCATTAGATCCTTTGTACCGGCTATGGCCCTATTGTTTATTAAGTTAGGCTGGGATTTAGACTACGTGTATTGAATTACTAAGGAACTTTGAAACCATTGGTCATTGTTTAATATTCTAATTAGTTTGGATAACAAAATACAAATACACTGTCAACTGAGATCATAACTAATACCTCCATAATCCTGTAAAGAAGTAAGTTTATATTTGATACGAGAATATTGCACGTTGTAACTTGTAATGAAATATACAGAACTAACTTACAATCGACAGTATTGAAATTTGATTGAATATGCTTTTTTCGTTCTCTCTAGTGGATCCCAACTTCTTCCACCTGGTGCCCACTTTGAAATGAGACAAAGCTCTAAACCACGTTTTAATAACGTTGGCAGGGAGATACAAGAACAACAGTGGAGCTTCGTCATAGAATGCAATATTGTCTCGTGGAACAGAAATTCATTGGTCGCCGCGTTGGCAAGATTTGACCAATCATGATTTTTTTCTTTGGCCTTATCTTAACCCTGGAAACCGCGGTATACGAGATGAAAATATTGAAATGTGTTATTACTGTAATCATAAAATTTCATATTTGTTATTTTGAAATCAGTGGCAGCATATAAATTGACCGAGTAGTTTGTTAACAGTGAGCGTTTAAAAAATAGTTTTTGAAAAAATAGATATTACTCGTGAAGATTTTCGTTGGATGATTTTTTACGATTTTAGTAAAGGCCTAACTCAACAACAATACGTAGATTCGCTTCGTTCAACTTTTGGTAATGAAGCACCATCAGAAAAAACTGTTTACAATTGGTTTGCAGAATTTCGTCGTGGCCGTGCGTCCGTCAGTGATGAATCTTGTGAAGGTCGACCAAAATCAGTTGTGATTCAGAAACATCGATGCTGGGCACAAAATGATTAAAGAAGATCTGCATGTGACTTACTGCGGATAGAGGCATCCTTTGGCATATCGCAGACTGCAATATATTCGATTTTGCATGAACAAAATAATCGAAGATTTACAAATTTTAAAAGTGTTTATTTAATATAGAGACATTTGTATTGGTATCGCTAATAAAACGACGTTTATATTTGACATTTTATAATACGCTCTGATGTGTTTTGATACTTGTGTTCTCATATCTAACTTATATCTATTTCTTATGTCATTTCTAAAAACCTTTTTTATTTAGTTTGTTGTTTATTTAGCAGTTTTGTGTTTTGTTATATATTTTCTTATAGATATCTTATAGATTTCCATTTGATATTGTGTGTAGTAGCTTTTTAGATTTTAGATTAAATTCAACGTATTAATAATTTCTTTTCTATCTAAAAATCCAGCGTCATGAAAATGACACCTGAAAAACAATACGTGGAACCTTACTTTTTTTGATAATTGTGGGAAAATATAGTATATTATGCAACAAGCATGGAATGATGGTTATTTCACACGAGCATGAAAGTTGCGCACGAGACGCAGGCAAGTAGCGCAATTCAGAGAAGTGAGAAATGACTGTTGCATGTAAGTTTCATTCTATGCTTTTTTCACGACTAAAACTTTATTACCTATTTAACTTTTTATTAATTTCCCTTTAAAAACCAACAATAATTTGACATTTGCTTTCAACCTATTTATTACGTTGCCTAGCAATGGTCATGTACATATCATACGGAATGTAAATTCAGTTAAAATAACGATACTTGCATCAGCTGATTAACTGACTGAATAACAGACCAACTCTATCAAAAAATATAGTTGCAAAATTCGACAACTTGAACTATATCATTTAATTTTAATCCAGTTTCCTTTACAAACAAATAATAATTTGATATTTGCTTTCAATTGCAACTATGTATATTGCCTAGAAACCTAATTGCCGCTTGAACCTGTTACGTAATTAGCTCATTATGTAACAGGTCAGCGGTGTGTAGTAAAAAAGAGTGGAGAACGTGCTACATTTACTAATCACTGAAACGCCTCTAATGAACGTCTATATTGTCGAGGAAAAAATACTTGTATACTCTATTTAATGAACTAACATGTTGTAAACACAATAACTAGTATATTCTGTTAACTTCCCACTTCACTGCAACTTTTCTATCAGTAATATATCATCATTCCTTTGAAAATGTTGAAGTAACCATTGAGTTGGCAACAGTGTCTCATTATTTACGATTATTACAGACACGAGAGATCAGTGGGTTCGCTGTCAATCCCCTTTTACTGTCCTTGTTTTATGACTCTTCTTTCGCTCTTCAAGTGGCTGTCATTCATGCTTTTCCTACTAACACACATGCCGCTAGTGGCTCACTGACTTTATTGCTACACTTCTCTGTTCGGTAGGGATCGTTCCAGTTCCAGTAAATTCCACATGAGTTGCTTTCTCGATGAGATTTTTGTTGTTTAGGGCACAATTATTTCATTTATGTTTAGGATGTTTTAAGTTTTGTCATAGTTCTGAAATTTCTTTGGTTTAATTTTGTTTGTTCAATGTTTTACGCCTAGTGATTTTAAAGTGCTTTTCTAGTTTCACACTATGATTTGATGATACAATTTCGGTAGTATTGTTCAAGTAAAAGCATCTTGTATCCCCCTTTAAAATGGGGATTCTTAAAGCCACAACGGTTGGCTGGGACGACTTTGAAATCATTTGCCTGCCAAAATGTTGAGAAAAACTTTTAGGAAATTTATAAAACCTGTTGGTCATTTTAATTCAGGGGCTGAACGAGACGAAAATTAAACGAAGTAATGTTATTAATCGATATATTTAAAGAAAGAAAATGAAAATCAGAACTGCATTTTGTTTTTTTTTTTTTTTTAACGAACACGAAATTGATTTAATATATCTCATTTTATAATACGTAACTAAGAGGGAAAACTTCATTTTTTATGTTCCATATTTATAATATTGTCACGTGGGTGGTTATATTTATTTATTTATTTATTTATTTATTTATTTATTTATTTATTTATTTATTTATTTATTTATTTATTTATTTATTTATTTATTTATTTATTTATTTATTTATTTATTTATTTATTTATTTATTTATTTATTTATTTATTTATTTATTTGAAAATAACGACACAACAGACATAAGTCCTATATGTGTCTAGAGAAAAATAATAAAAAAAAGAGAAATACAAGTATTACAATCAAATTATCCTCATCACATACAATTTACATAAACACAAAGATAAGATAGTAACAAAGATAATGAATAACAGTATCAAAATCATTTAGGGCAAAATTTCAGTCATCCTTTTATTGAAGACAACATATGCTATATTGAAAATATCTATGTCCATATCATACATTAGGAGTTGATTGAATAAGCTTAACATACGAGGTACAAGAGTCATTTGTCCATAATCTGTACTGAATTTGTTACATGAAAAAAAAATATTTCTAATTCTCATGCTAACTAGTGGCACTCGTATACTGATATCAGATAAGGTGTCTGAACAATCAATTTTATTGTTTAAAATATTATGCAAAAACAGTACACTATATATATTACGTCTGTTCTCTAATGTAACAACCGCATATTTATTCCGCAAATCTACACTTGACACATATTTGGGATATACCTTGGTCAACCTATATTCAACCATTCTGATCATTCTTGTCTGAATACTCTCTATTATATTTATGTATTTCGCTTGGTATAGGGACCATATTATAGATGCATATTCCAGTTTCGATCTGACAATTATATGGAAATGCTCTTGCTTTTAACAATATAATGATTATCAAATTTACAATGTTATTGTATAATTGAATTTGTCCAAGAGAGTTAGGGAAGTCATCGGTCCACCCCGTGTTGGTCGGTATCGGCTTGGACCTATCTCCAATGCGGGGTTGCCCATTAGGAAGTCGAGCAGCATTCTCCCACTCACATGGTGCTGCTGCTTGGCTCACCAGATGTATTGGTATATGGAGTCGTTCTCTTGGTCGTCACCTTGTTGAGTAGAACTTGTAGAGAAGTTCGCTGGGTTCCTCTGTCTCGGATTCAGTACGATATCCATTTGCTTATACCTCTGATTGACCTAGTTCTGATATTCATTCGTCATTACTAATATTACCTTATTACGAAAATGCATCGTATGCATTATGTAATTAGGCAACACATGCTAGACGCTGACAAATAGTTTCTTAATCAAACAGATGAACGTCACAATGTCTAGGGGCCGGCTTCTGAAAGCTTAGCCGAGTTTAATGTTTTGGTTAAACTCGGTTACAATATAACAATCCCATAGGAAACTATAGCAACCATTTTCTAACTATTTGGTTATAGATAACTAAGCTTTCAGAAAAGGTGTTTCATTAGGGGCCGGTTTCTGAAAGCTTAGTTAACTATAACCAAACAGTTAGAAACTGGTTGCTATGGTTACTTCTGGAATTGTTGTATTGTAACCGAGTTTAACCAAAAGATTAAACTCGGCTAAGCTTTCAGAAACCGGCCCTAGGTGTTGCAATCCTGACTTAGTGACAATATCATCTTAGGGTGGTAATTCTCAAATGACACCTTTCAAAATATATGACGTGTCAGTCATAATTTTGACATGTCAATCCCAATTCAGTCAGATATGTCAGTTTGGTATCTGGCATATATAGTTTTTGAGTGTATGAAACTTTAATATAATAAAACTTAACCAAATATTTAAAAGCCAGATTTACAAGTTCACATGGTTCCATAAATTCTATTTACATCACAACTATCACCAAAGTAACTAGATCTAGTTACGTATTAAAAAATGAGACAGTTATTACTTTTTAATACCGGTTCTTCAGTCTACAGTCTGATTGATGGATTAATATAATGAGGTAGTTCATAAAGCAGATTTTTTTTTTTTTTTTGTCAAATTTGTGTAGCACTTATATGTTTTGTTTTTTTGTGATTCTAATAGATAAACTGATGATGATAATGTTGATTACCGAAAATGGTCTTTACTCATCAATTTTTTAATTATTTTATTACCTATTTCCAGATAAATTAATAAATAATATCATAGAAAGGCAAAAAAAAATAAATGTTTTCAATCTGAATGAATACCCATCCTCTGATAATCAAAAACTGTCTTCATTTTAAAATGGCTAATATAGTTTTATTATTTCTGACTGGTATTTTTCTCTGTATAATATACTTCTATTATTTTTAAGATACAAGAAAACTCGAAATTTCATTTTAGAATTAAATCACAATTAAATACTAATAAATTTAAAATCAAATTAAAAACAGTTCAGCCTTCAGACTGATGAAAAACAACGCTGTGTGTATAAAATTTAATTGAAGGAGAAAGTTGGGATGTACCAGGTAAAAAAAAAACTACGGTCGAATTTCAATAAAAACTTGTTTAATTAAATGTTCATCATAGACTTGTTTTTGTTCTTTTCGAATTATTTGTTTTCATTTTTTTTTGTGGTGTTTTTTTTATTGAACCATATTTCTCCAAAATATTTTATTAAATATCTTATTGTAAGTTAGCACTTATAATATAAATATTAATTTTTAATAAAAAAACTGATTGTAGTGAAAATAACATCTGATTTATTGGAAGTATCTATTTTAGAAACACAACTCTAGTAAGATATGACTATAGTAATATAGTAGTAGTACAAGGATGAATAAGAAGTAAATTGAAAATGTCAGCAATTTTTTAGAAATCGCTGAATTTGGTTTCAAACTCATCCACAACTTCTAATTTTAGAACCGAATTAATCTCTTTGTAACTGTGAAAAACGGAACGCCTCCTAATTGTTAATATAATTGTAATGTAGAACCAACAAATAACAATAGAGTTTGTTGTTGGTAACCGGTAATGGCGACATTGTGGTACCTGCCGAGAAAGTGTATTATTTTTCTAATTATTATCGTAATAATTTCTTGTATTTTTGTTAGAATTTAGTAAAACCCGCAAACTGTAACATTTAATAAATAAAATCTGTTACAACTTTTAATAATGTGTTATATTATTTACTAGGTTATTACCTGTCAACAATGACGGATTTATAATATGAAAATTTCAATTGTTTGTATGTGTATTTTTTAACGTATCTTATTTTCGTATAATTAACCAAAAACTATACCACCATGTCAGGTATTTAGCCAATCACGGCAGAGGGTGTCACCGGTCAGCCAATCCAGAGACAGGGTGTCCCCAGTTAGCCAGTCACGAGAACCTTAGAAAAATTGACATCACAGTGTTACCGGCCGAGACACTGGCACTCGACACAGACACTATATATAGACACTTGCTAATTATA
Source organism: Liopterus haemorrhoidalis (assembly GCA_963971575.1). Classification (NCBI taxonomy): domain Eukaryota; kingdom Metazoa; phylum Arthropoda; class Insecta; order Coleoptera; family Dytiscidae; genus Liopterus; species Liopterus haemorrhoidalis. The sequence continues at coordinate 19,383,628 of OZ020617.1, forward strand.
TATGTACGATTATTTATTCATAAACTTTTTAAGATGGGAAAACGATTCATTTTTATTCAGTACATTACATTTATATTGTTAAAACTAAAAATAATTTGAGACGTTAATTTATGCCTACCCTAGATAGTTCTGTATGAAATTATATTTGTAAATTCTTAAGATAATAAATCTGCAAAATATTGTTCATATTAGTCAAAGGATATATGAGTCTCTTGTTTATTCCTACGAAAGCCTGAACATTTCTGTATGTTATTATATTCGTAGATACGTAGAGAATAAATCTGCAAAATACTGTTCATATCGGTCAAAGCATATAGTAGTATTCTAGGGTTTCTTGTTTATGCCTACGAATACCTAGACATTTCTATAAGTTATTTTATCCGCAGATTTTTAAATAATAAATCTGAAAAATATTTTTCATATCGATCAAAAGATATAGAAGTGTCTAGAGTTTCTTGTTTATGCCTATGAAACTCTAGACATTTCTATACGTTGTTTTACCCGCAGATTCTTAGATAATAAATCTGAAGAATATTTTTCATATCGATCTAAAGATATCGGAGTGTCTAGAGTTTTTTATTTATGTCTACGAAACCCTAGACATATCTGTATGTTATTTTGTCCGCAGATTTTTAGAGAATAAGTCTGCAAAATATTGTTCATATCGGTCAAAGGACATAGGAGTTTCTTGTTTATGCCTACGAAACCGTAGACATCCATGTATATATTTATATTCGTAGATTCTTAGAGAATAAATCTGCAAAATATTGTTCATATCGGTCAAATGATATAGAATTGTCTGCCAATCACGAGAACATTAGGAAAAATTGACGTCACAATGTTACCGAGACTACATACAGACACTTGCTAATTATATATGTACGATAACAATACAATAATCGACTAGCATAAAACATATCTGAATTCAAACTGTAGCCCGAGGAGCTTACAATATACTGATAATCGATATAAAAGGGTAACTTAATATATAGCTTTATCAATAAAACCAGCGCTAAAATACTATATTTTTTTGTTATACGTTTCTACAAAATACACAAGATACAAACTACACACAAGCTTATAACTTTCAGTTTCTTTAAGTGACAAAAATAAAAACAAAAATAAAGAAGATGAAACAAAAAATCTACTAGAGAAATTTTCCTTCGTAAAAACAACACAAAACAGAAGTACTAGGTCACCTGGTCACCATAACATTCTCTCACGAAAAATCAAACTAACCCACAAAAAATAAAACAAAAATTCCCCTATAACCTGTTGTGTTCTATAAAGCTTCGAGCATTGAGTTACCGGCCTGGTAACCATGGCAACGTAAGGCTCTCTTCGTTACCGGGAGGAAGACTTATAGCAACCAGCGGAGAAAAGCATCGTTCACAATACGTAATTTCATGAAACCTATGTATGTCGTGCTTATTTCTGTCAGAGATACGTATATTTTAAATTGGAAAGAAATAAACGAAAGAGATTAATTGTAGTTCCAGTTTTTAATTGTGTTTTTTTGTGTAATGACATTTAAATTAGAAGAATATTTACTAAAGCCCAGTTGTTCGAACAGCGCAGTTTGTCATTTTGCGTCATAACTTCAATGACAAACTTAGTGGCGAAAATATAACTAAATCGATTTCTTTGCATGTGAATTATAGACTAATATTGCTCTTCATTCCTTTATTTTACTAAAACATACCTTTTGAAGTCATATTTAGTTTGTGTTTGATGGACATTTTGAAGATTTACAAATTTTAAAAGTTTTTATTTAATATAGGGACATTTGTATTGGTATCGCTAAAATTAACTATGGTTACATTTGACACATATTGTTTATAGTGCATAATTTTTTAGGTTATATTCAACTAATTTGTATTTTCTTTTCTTTGATCATATTTTTGGATCGCATCAGTATTTTTTGGACCATTTTGCCTATTAAAATAGTTAATTTGTTTCCATTCTGTTCTTATGCTTATATTTTCATTTCATTTCGATACATAATCATTCAACATGCCAAAACCGTTATCTCGACAGTCGAAACTAATTGTTTCGAATTTAATTTCATACTTTGAAAAAGAGAAAGAAAACGGTGGGCCCTTGTTGCCAATTAATTTAGTAAGGTAAGGTATATTTTATTGTATTATACTGTTTAATTTAATAATAAATTGCAAAACTGGTGTTTAAGAAAAAATATAACAACAAAATTTATAGTTTTTATTGAAAAAAAAAAAAACCTGCCACTCGCAAGCAACAGTGTAGGCTTAGGCCTAGCTAGTCCTAAGTTAGGACAGCAATATGACGTATATTCATGCGCGCACAAGGATTTACACTCGCAGTGTCATACGTAATGCGGCACTGTACATCAAGCAGTTCCTTTGCTAGGTTTGTAGTACAGTAATGAATCAGGATAGGTTAAATGCACTAGCAATGATTTCATCTGAGAAACAATTACTCAATAGTCGCACAGACATCAAAGAAAATGTTATTGATCTTTTCGCTAGAGATAAGACGAGAAAAATGGATTTAATTTTTAAGTAATTTAGGAATATACCAAAATGTAAATTAATAGATAATAAACAATATTTTTTCATGTTTAGTTTTTTCTACAAATTTTTATGATAACTTCGAAATTTTATCAAACACGCATTTATGATGTGTTTGTAAATTTCAAAAGATGCAGCACCCCCGCGGTTTCAAATCACGAGCCGCCACTGGTCCTAACTCTAATAATAATGTAATAAAATGGAGCTATAGTGTTAACATTTATATAAGTATTTGTATGTAATAATCAAAGACCGGGTAAAAATGTTTTTAATTTGTTTCTTAATTATAATCTCTAACTCATAGCCGTGCCTGTAGTTTTAATTTAGAAAATCCATTATAAATTCTATGGCACGCTCATGATACCAATTAAAAACATATTTTTCCTTGTTTTTGGTAATAATAAAGTAAATAAAATATTATGTCTTTATTTCTACCAAAACTATCCAAAACCATAACTTAATAAATTGAATTTATTTTAATCAAATTAAATCTGAAAACATTATTTTGTTACATATTATTTAGTTTAAAAAAGTCATTCATCAATAGTTCTGTACAGCGGGTTGCGGGTCACGGCGTACAAATATTACATTCGTTAAAGGGATATCATGTAACCGTACTAAATTAGACGTCACATTTTTTTGTGATGTTTTAGGTGACGCAACTGCACTGTTTCGCCGATTTCCCTATATTAGTTATTTTAATTTGAAGTGAGAACGAAAATTCACAATTTTGTGTTGTATCGATAGTTTGTTATTTTAATTAACATTGAATATTGGAATATGTTCAGTTAATTGTATTATTATTATTTGCAACTGTAATTACTATTGCAAACTAGTATTTGTAGCTCACTGGGACATGCTAATAGTATTGTGGGATGTTTGTGACTGCAGGATTTTAAATAAAAGACTCCTGTTAGTGTTTTTAATGACGGAGTTTATTTTGTATTAGAACGATGTTGACGCTACAAAAGAATGGATGTTAACCCCATAAAGAATTATAGATAACTGTGGTTGCTGAGAGGGTATGCCAGCTCGGAAGGCGCTAAGAGGGTTTTGATGACGTCAAGATATAAATGAAATTCCAAAGTACAATACTTAACCATATGGTTGACAGATTTACTAAAGGTTGGTCAAATAGCAAACAATTACAAACAATTTCAAGTACAAACATATTACTTTGACGAAGTCCTCTGGGAAAATTAACAATGAAATAAAATTTTGAAATTTGATACGTCTTAGGATACCGAATTCTAAAAATTTCTGTCAGATGGGTCATAAACCATCTGCCGCAACAGTATGATTCAATTCTAGACTAGGTATTTGAGATATTTTAATTTTCTCATTAAAATAGTATCTAGTTATCCTTGCCACAGTAAATAATTTGTGTAATTTGTTCTTCCATTTTCTATTTGTTTTTATTTTGAGTTTATGTTATGATGTACACTTTACTGATGATTTTAAAAAACCGCGCTCTATTCTTGTACTCACTTTATCGCATTTCTGCTTTATATAATAATAGTAATGTAAATAATAACAAAATTTATTTACGTTTGCTCAATAACGTTCCGTCAGATACTATTTACCTAGTAAAATAGCGTTTAAATAGAAGTATGTGTTATTTAAGCGGGCAGATATTATTTGCCCGGGTAAAATACATTTTTCTAAAATAACGATCTGCCTGCGATATATATATATATATATATATATATATATATATATATATATATATATATATATATATATATATATATATATATATATAGTACACATATGTATATATCTATTCCGAAGAGCACATACACAGATATATTTCCTTTCCTCATTTCTACTTAGGAACTTTCCGATGAACACACAGTGGTTCAGAATTGCACCTTTTGTATCTGGACACCAAGATATTCTTTTAATTCAAATATTTTTAATGAGTTTTCCAGTGTCTGGTATTATTCCTTTCTTCCCGAATGCCAATCGGGTTGACTTTTGGTCTGACTCCATTTTGTTCTTCTAAGTATTCCTATTTATATTGTACACTGAACTTTTTTTTAAATTTTTCGGTTTAAGCAATTACGGCTATTGACCAGGATAATTTTATTTAATTTTATTTCTTTTGTATACAATTTTGATTTTAAACTACAAATACACACACAAACAACCATACTTCCACTGAGATTCGATCCCGAGACCTCCTGGTTTAGCAGTCAGCGAACCACTTCGCTAACCGCCAAATCAGGGTGACCAACTATTTATTTATTCAGTGGTAATGTGGGGCCGATGTATAGTATGGCCCATATAGCCAAATGTTGCAGCCGTATCAGCTATATGTTCGGCCGATATTCTTGAAGGCCGATATCCTTTGGATGGTCATCGGGCACAGAGCGAATGGACTATATATGAAGGATTGGGCTGGTGAACTAGCTGGTGTAGGTACACCGCAGCAAATACCATGGAGCTCTGATGTAAATAACAATGAGACTAGCAAAAAAACCACGTAGAGACGTGGCGGTTGTAGAATGCTTCAAAAATAATATCAGATGTGGCTGTGAGACTTAAAGCTAATATACAGTGTGTTTGTTTGAAACGCCGTACGTCGAATAATTCCTTTATTTTAAGATACAAAAAATTATTCAGAAAAAAAGTTAAACTAGACAAAAGGGCCCACTTAAGGACTATAATAAGAATAGGGGATAGGCATGATTTTTTTTTTTATTTTTTTTATATTCCTCTTGTTGCATATAAACATCAAAAACAGTTTTTAATTTTTTTTTTTGTAATTTGAAGGCTTAAATAAATCATAAATGTATGTAGCGCGCGAAAACGACGTGTGACGTCATACCCCTTCTAACTGACGCATGACACTACTAGCTTACCGGCGTACATATGTAGTCTGTTCAGGGGCGCACACAGATTTTTGGCTTGGGGGGGGGTCCAATTATTCATAATTTTATAAACACAGGGTAAAATTTCAATTTCAAGTGAAGAGCAAAAAAAAGGTCCTCCCTTCTAAATTTTAAGTGAAGATCAAAAAAAAAAGGTCATCACTTCTAAATTTTAAATAAAGAGACAAAAAAAAGTCCTCACTTCTCACAGTACGGGGGGGGGGGTCCGGACCCCTTGGACCCCCCCCTTGTGTGCGCCCCTGAGTCTGTTGTGAACTTATTTGTTTGTATAACTTTTATAGGTCATGTAAAGTTAGAGTGATTTTAATTAAAATAAAGTTTAATTCTATAAAAACAATTTATACATGTTTACCGAATTAAATTTTATATTAAAATAGATAACTTATATTGCAGTATTTCAATTATGCCTCTAACGTTTTGTAACTTCATGTAAACAATGTAGTAAAATTCTGACATCTAAATTACATAAATATTTACATTTTACAGAGTTGCAGCGTTTGTTTACATAAAGTTATAGAATATAAAATAAAAATTACTTGGACACCACGTATTTCTTCAGCACTGTAGCATTCATTATTTTTCATATATTCCATGAGCATAAATGCATCAATGTTGGGTAAATTATCACTCTGAGCCCTAACAAAATCTTTATCTGCCATTTTAATAATAAATGCGTGAAAAATTGTTTAAAAACAAATACAAAACTCTCGGACAATACAATACACACACGTGTAAAGATTATGTTGTAGCTGTATCTGTGATGTGAAACCCCTATCGTTTGACGTCATACTCAGTCGTTTTACTCGGCAACCTTCGCTCCGTGGTCGGCTTATTTCAAATTTACAATATTTTAATTCAAAAATTTGGCTATAATATTAATTAAAATGTAATTTTTGTTTTGTTAGGTGACATAACTAACATTAACATATCAAAATAAGGTAGTTTTAAGGAAATACAAATTTTATGCGTATCCCCTATTCTGCATCACTTCCAGTTTCAGCGGATATTGTTTCATCTTTTTATCTGGTATAGGGAATTGGTACTTTTTCTTGAAAGTAAATTAAATCGGCTTTACAAGGATAACAAAATATCATACTTTAATTATAACCATTTCAAAATGGCGACCATTTATTTACAAAATAATAAATAACATAAAAATCGTAGAAACTAAATTATAAAAAGATATAACATTATGTAACTAGGAAAAACAATAACACAAAATATGACTAAAGTTATTAATAAACTAAGCAAAACTTATAAATGTTCAATATGACCGCCGTTATTATCCACACATTTTCTCATTCGTAATAAAAACTCTTTCATTACATTTAGAACGATATACTCTTGAATTTCCCTGATGGCTGTTCTTACCTTATGTTCTAAGTCTTCTAACCTTTACCTTTAGGATACCTTTCTTGATAAATTTGCTAGGCCCTAACAGAATTTATTTGACATTCCCCGAATATCTGAACCATATCTGTCATTTCTTCATTTAAATAACGTAAGCCATAATTACAAACTATTTGATGTTATCACTTTTAATATCAAACTCGTACCAACAGGCAAGAAAATTTGCAGGTTTTATTGGGTTTTTTTATGTTACAAAATCATTTTCAAAGCTTGCTATATTTAACTTTGTACGATTTATGATATTTATTATTTTGTAAATAAATGGGCACCATTTTGAAATGATTAAAATTAAGTGTAAAATTTTCCTTATAAAGCTGATTTAATGTACTTTCAAGAAAAGAGAATTAAAGTATCTCTTCCTATGCTAGATAAAAAGTTGAAACCGGAAGTGATGCAGAATTCTTATTATAGTTTTTCAGTTGGCCCTTTTGTTTAGTTTAACTTTTATTCTGAAGAATTTTTTGTACCTCTTAAAATAAAGAAGTTATTCGAGGTGCGGCGTTTCAAACAAACACTCTGTATATATATATTAAGATTATTAAAAATACTAATGCATATTTTTTTGTTTCAGGTAAGCTGCATTTCTAAGATTTGATAATTCTGGTTAAAAAGGTAATCAGCAATTAGTATATAATATAATTATTGAGACTGACATAACCTCATAATAATTACAGTTTTCAACTGTAAATGTTCTGATAAAGCGTTGATTTGACAAATATGGTAGCTTAGTAAAATGACACTTCAAGTAATATAATTATTGTAGTTGATTTTAAATTAAAGTTAGAGTGCGGGCAAGTTAGGTCTTAATACGTTTAAATCATATTAAATTTGAAAAAACATTGTTCTTTCAATTTAATAGTATTAAACTCAGATTAACGCCTAGATTGGCCACTTTCTAGTATTACTAAGAGATAGAAAAAGAGTTCAATGCCGTATGGCTTAAGAGCTACAACCTAAAATTAATTAAAATGTAGTTTTCCACCTATCTAATACATATAATAAATTCATACATTCATAACAGAACCATTCAAGTAGAAAATTTAATACTAACATCATGCACAATAGAAACCGAAATTCCACAAGGATCTATCCTTGAACCAGTCCTCTTCTTCTTGTACACTAACGTAGACGATACCATCGTGAACAGGCTTCAAAATGCAACACAAAATTTCATGAAATATATTGAAAATTGTAAAATAAAAATAAATAAAACCAAAACAGAAGCCATATTATTCACCAGAAGAAAGTAGAAAATGATCAATAAGCTTACCATCCACGGGATCAACATAAATTAAGCGCCAGATTTTATATATTTAGTCTCTACGTAAACCAGAAACTAACTTTTACTTTCTCTGCAACCAAGTGTGTAAAACAACAAAGGCAAAGAAGTCTGCGCTATTTCCACTGTTGAAAGTCTGACTTGACCAGCAACATAATGCTGCTGTACAAAACGATATTAAGTCCACCTTTATTTCCAATACTTAATTAAAATTTCTTATCTATTTGTAAGAGTTAAATATCATCACTTTAAAAAAGTATTTTTCGCCCACCTTTTTTATGAATTTGACATTTAACAAAGCATAAGCTCTGTTCCCATTCTTTTGGTATCTCTTATTGTTGCCAGATCTTTTCCATTAGCCTGTGTAACATTGTACTCATCTTTGTACCTCCCGCTTTGAGTAACACTTCGTAATGTTATCTGATCCTGGTGATTTATGGTTTTTCAACTTAGCTATGGCGTTTTCAACTTCCAGCAGTAACACAGTTGACTAGGTCTGCAGTCTGCATTTATGATTCTTATTCTCTTAATTTATGGTTTGCATTGAGTAACTGATTAACATGTTTTACCCATCCAATCTGTGATTATCTAAAAACGTCCAGTCGAGGTCATATGACTGAAATAATAATTAACGTAATGATGTGTTTCTCTCTCACTCACATTAGCAAAATAGTAAGAGAAATACAAATTTAAGAAATACAAAATAAGTTTGTGAAACAATTGTGTTTATTGTTCAAGTATAGCTACAACAAACGTACTTATATACACAAACATGTACCATAGGTTATCCTACCTCGGGGTTCGTCTGAGATTACTAATGTTTTCTTGTGTTATTCGTACTGAACCAGTAGCGACTAAAACTCTATTTTGCTATTTATTTCATCGTGTTTTACATTACATCTGTCCATTTTTGGACAATATTTTTATTTTAAATAATTGTTTTCTTTTATTTAAAACAATATGAGTGTAAAAGGAAAAACATTAAGGAAGCAGCCCCATTTATTGGATTATAACCTATACGAATATTTCCTACGATAGCAAGAAAAACAGTGGACCTTTGTTAACTGCTCATGCAGTTCAGCAGGCAAATAAATATGAATTTATATTTATTATAATTAAGATTAAGCTCCGGAGCCATATATATTCACACTCAATTTGCATTCATTTCATGAATTTTTTGTAGAAACGTGTTTCTTAGATAATAATAAATTATATTTGGTATGGAAATTATTAGTTTTTTGCACAGTTTTCATTATTTTCTACTTTTATAACTTACAATTTTAGATTAGATTTCCCCATAAATAAGCCTAAATTTAACGTCTATCACAGCTAGGTTAGTAGAATGCGAGCGGAGCAGAGCGAGTTATCTACTTTCTAGTTTAATGTCAAAACGTTATCTTAGGTTAGGAAAGTGTCAGGTTAGTAGAACCAAGTGGAGCGAGCTAATTAAAGTTATTTGACGAACTAAATCAGCAATAAGAATTATGGAAACAATCATTATAAAAATAAATCACATTATGGAAACCAATAATTAAAATAAAAAATGTTAATTGTTTCTGAATTAAAAGCCCTCAAGATAAAAATGTTTGCTACGCCCGATTTTGATAGGCGTGGGTAAAATCTTAGTTCGGAATATTCGAATATGACCTTGACTGGACTTTAGATAATCAAAGTATAGCTAACATTTGGCTCAAAGTACTTAATTACTTATAAGTTGATATATCTAAAGTATTATTAGTTTTAGTGTGTATCCATAAGATATTACAGAGTTAAATGTGAATATAATGGAACGCTCCATATGTATTAGCGTGGTTAGCTTTCTTTTTGTTAACCCTACTATACTAGATTCTAAGTATTAAGTAGAGCAGCATAGGTTCAAAACTTGCTTTGTTCGGGTGTTTTTCTATCAAAAAAGAGCTAATTCAATATTATTAATAAATAAATACTGGTTCTGTCGTTGCAGGCATTGTTAATAAAGTTATGGTAATGTTAACGTTATACGTGGGCGATATTTGCATTATTACATATTTTAACGTAATTACCAATTTATTGATTGCACAGAATGTGTGTCGTTTGTCGTGCTACATATTAGTTCGGTATTCTCAGTTACACACGTATAAGTGTAAATGGTTTGATGCAATATTGATGAAAAGAGAATCGCGTGCTAAGTTATTGGTTCGCAGGAGAACTACGGCTAATTAACGCCTAAGAGACCTTCAAAGGGGAAATGATGTAGAAGGAAATGTGAAAGCAATAGATGGCTCTTAGGAGAGAAAAGATTGCTAAATAACATGAACCTTTCCGAATCTGGACTTTTGTTAATTTATTGGTATGGTTTTCTTGCAAAAACGTCTTGGAAAGTGATAATACTATCCGTTTTATTCGTCTTTTAAGATACAATATTATCGAAAAAGGATCGTTTAACTACGTATAATCCAATCAGGATATTTCGTCATTTGTAGGCCTTTGATACTTTTTTGTAGGCAGGCCTTTGATATTGAAAATGTTGCCGAATAAATTTTTCTTATAGAATGTTACATTCATTTCAAAATAAAAATTATGAGCATTATTTTATTTTTTGTGAATTTTATTTAATCTGTAGCTCGGAGCCTAATAAAATTTAAAATAATTAAAAATATTTCACTTTCAAGTCGTACTTTCAAATTTTACATTCAAATACGACTTGAAAGTGAATTATTTATTTTTTATTATTATGTTTCGAGCTACAGATAGCTGACGAGTAAGGATGCGAAAGTATTTAAATCATAATGGAAGACACTTTGAACAATTGTAAATAAAAATACTTCAAGACGTTATAGAAAATACATTTTTTCGTAAACCGTAAAAGATATTAAAAACATCAAAAAAAATCTTTTCAAATGTTCTCTCCGACATACATTATCATATAAAAAATCAAAGTTGTCCTTGACATATTGTACTTCCGGATTGTTCCGGAAAATTTCAATCCTGCTTCTTTTGGTAAACTTTGATCATTAAATTTCAGCTTACACATCGAGATTTTGAGAAAAAATGTGTTCTCTCTTACCTGATACACTCCTGTATACTTACTTACTTACTTAATCCTGAAGCCTTTCTACCTTACGGTGTAAAGCTATAGTCGAGTTACTTATTTTCTGGTGTTGTTCTCCATACTTCTTTCCATCGTGTTCTGTCCCTTGTATATTTTCTTATCTCCTCCCACTTTACGCCTCTCTTCGTTTCAGCTTCTTTTGTTTCTTGGTACCAGGTTTTTCTCGATCTTCCTGGTCTAATTTTCTTCACTGTTCTTGCTTCAAAAACTCCTTTTACTATTTTCTCTTCACTCATTCTGTGTATATGTCCCAACCATCTTAGCTGTCCTTCTTTTATTATAGTCTCCACTAGAGATTCTTCTCGAGAATATCTCGAGAAAAAGTTTTAATTCTCATTTTTCATTTCTCGAGAATTGTAAAATTTGCTCGACGCCTTTACTTTAGTACTTTAAAGGTGATTATAATTTTAACATGTTTTTATCCTCTACAATATTTTCAAAATTAAAAAAAGATGTATATTCTAATAATTATTAGTTTACAATTCTCGAGATTTCTCGAGAATTCTCGAGAAAATAAGTCTAATATCGAGAAATCAGAAACACTAGTCTCCACTGGTTTTGTGCTTTTGTATATGTTAGTCCAAATTGTGCAAAAGGGGGAATTAAATTCACATATGATTAAAGAAAATTACACATTTAGCAATCTGTAATGAACTGAACAATTCGAATAGCGTTGATTATTGATTATAAAATTATATTTAACGAGCATGGATTGAATTAAAATTTATTTCAAATGGAAAATAAGATTTTGTCCGCTCCATCGCTCAGTGGGTTTCATCATTTTTATGTCACTTTTTAAAATAGTTGCGCTATCTGGAATTTGTGGAAAAATAAATTTTGTTTGTGGTCAAATTATCACTCAGGTGGAAAAACATCAATACAGCATTAACCTCCAATTTTATTGTTCCTCCAGTTTTTTGCACTGCACTAAACATTCACGAAAACTACGTGCTACATCGCCTATATAATAAAGAAAACGGTAAGAATATGTAAAATTTTAATACTGACGTTCGAACTGCCCACTAATAATTTACTTTTGGTACACTCTTTTTGCACCATCACCACAAATTACACACATGTGTTTTTAAATTTCACAGATAGTTTTCGCGGTTTCCAGCATACATATGTAACCATAGTGGTATACAGTCTGTCCCAAATTTAACATTTTAACATGGTTTCCTAAAAAAATACAGAGGTTACTAGATATGAACGAAAATGTAACTTTTCCGGTTTCATAATTTTTGCTGATAACTCAAATTTGTAATTTTGGTGTGCACTTTCTTGAGGCACTTTTTCATGGTGCATTTACAAATATTCTCATTTTATTTAATCGTGTACCGTTTTCAAGTTATCGGGGTCACTTTTAATTTTTCATATGGAGCTAATAGTAGGTTATCATAATGGTGAATAGAGTTTTTTTTTTTGCTATTCATCTATAATATACTCCTTCAAAGCTCGAATAGCCCCCATATTGAATTAGTAAAACTAGTTATTTTTATATTATTTTAAATATGTACTAATACATTTGTATTTTTGTTGTACTCTTGAGCATAACAAGCATTTAGCTTCTGCTCTTTACATTGTAATAATAATAATAATAATAATAATAATAATATAAAAAAGACCTATTTTATTTTCGTAAATAATATGAAAAATTAAGGAAAACCTTTTTTGTCTATCAAAATAATCGCTGTATCGTTGATACCTATTATTAGAATAGAAAAATTATTTATTACAGAAAAAAATAGAATTATTTGAGCACATGCTGTAATGTAATTTTTTTTATTTTCGTTAACTTTTATCAATTAAAATATTTATTTTCATAACATATAGTTTTATTCTAGACTAATAAAATACTATTATACAAGAAGCTGAACATTTAATTTTTGTTTTCCTAGCTATATATATGATAGAGTGATTACTTGATAGACAAAAAAGGTTTTTCTTAATTTTTCATATTATTTACGAAAATAAAATAGGACTTTTTTATATGGTTGAATAGCAAAAAAAAAGCTCTATTTAAAATTATAATAACCTACTATAAGCTCCATATGAAAAATTAAAATTGACCCTTATAAATTAAAAACAGAACACAATAAAAAAATGAGAACCTCTGTAAATTCACCATGAAAAAGTGCCTGAAAAAGTACACACCAAAATCACTTAATATTTAAATTTTGGAAGTCGATGAGCAAAAATTAAAAACCGGAAAATTTACATTTTCGCGCAAATCTTGTAACCTATGTATTTTTTATTTATTTTTTTTTTTTATTTATTTATTTTTTTTTTCAGAGTACAAAGACATCGTTAAAATGGTCCCTTAATGCGCCAACTTTGGTCTTATTTAAGCGACCTCGCATCTCTTACCGTTCTCAACAATTCTCGACCGTGCTTAACAAGTTTTTTGGGTTATCCTCTATATGAGATGCGGATAGAACCAATAATATTTAAAATGTCTTATTGTTCTCCATGTCGTACAGTTATCCATGTTCCCTTACCTGTTTATACAGGGATACAGGAATTAGTTGAAACGTCACACAAACCGCGTAGCTATCATACAGTTCCAGAGATCTAGGAATAAGAAACTTTCCCCTTCTATCCTATATGACAGCTAGAAACCTATGATTATTGGTATGAGAAATATTATGGATTTCTTTAGATAATCATTACAATAAATACAATATACACTGTATATGACAGCTAACAGACAAGCTTAAACACAGAATCGGACTGAAATATTAAAACGGAAATATTATACCATTCTGCACTTAACACATCAACTTGTTTAATTAATATTTCTCACCAAATTAAAGACAAATATAAAAACCCTTTTTTAATTAAATTAGCCTTTAAAAAAGGTTTTATTTTAGCATATGAACATAAATATATACTGAAAGTAAGTCATGCAAATAATGTACTTGACGTAATGAACAAAGACAACAGAGAGAACGAGCAGACGCTGCGATGAAAAGAACAGATAAAACAGTTATACCTGACACCCATAAATATAAAAACATAGCTGCAGTTTTACAAAGGAATAAAAAAAATGTTTATTATAAAATTAATATGTTTTACTACACAAAGAGCGTATACGCATTTTATGTTTTTTGTCATTTTCAGGGCAATATTTTTTTAAAGGGTGCATTTTTATAACAGTATTCCTGTCATTTATGTAAATTAAGTACCTATTTTAATCGGAAAATGAAATTTAGAATTTCATTTCACTTTTTGCAAACGGAATAAAACCTGTATTATACACATGTATTTTGGGGGCAAAGTCAGCGACCCTGACCTCGGAAAATTTATCCATTGACCATTCATACTCAAAGTACACGTACTCTTAATATTACCTGGCTCGAGGTTAGTAATTATCTTCGAAGATTTACGCACTAGATATTTATGGCGGCCAATTAAATAATAAAAATAAATTGAAATGGTATTTTAAAAGATATTTGACAAATAAATTGCATTATTAAATAAATTAAATTAAATTAAATGGAGTGACAAAATGAATTAACTGAATTTTGGGGTGCATTCGAGTTGTACAGAGTAGAGCGAGCGATGAGCGAACAGTTGATGGTGACGTCATGAATAGAGCACTGGCGGGGCGCAGCAACGGAGCGAGCTTTGGTTGTGACGTAATGTTTATAAAATCTAGCCATTCAATTTTAGGCGGCGTTTTTACTGTCAGATTAGTTCACGTCAGTCATGAATCAAAATTATATACCTCGGTTTTTCCTTGATTTTTTTCAATGAAGAAGAAATAAAATTAATTAAAAATTAAATAATAATCAATGAATTAATTTAATGAATTTTTTCCATTTTAATTTTATGCACGGTGTATTTTAATAATTTTTTTGCTGTTTACAGAACGTCACAAATACATAAAATGGTCGTACTCTGTAGCTATAGACAAATAACAATATTATTTGTCTATTGTTATTTGTCTAAGGCTATTATTTTTATTTTATTTATAATTTAATTTTAAACTTTCATTTCTTTCCCGCCGTTCCCCGACTTTTTTAAGTCATACTCCATATGCTCGGTCTTAAAACCCCGAACACATAGAGCGCACTCTAAATGCTCGCTCGATCGCAAAACGAATGCAATTGAGCGTACTCCGAGCGTCAAATCGAACACGTTTGAGTGTACAGAACGTGCTCGGAACGCTCGGAGCGTCAAATCGAATGTACCCTTGGAGTTTTAGTCGCATTTTTTTTGCGGGAACTTAAGTTCAATTACAAGAAAAACGTGTCCCTTAAAAGGGTGTTTTCAGTGCTTGGGAACCCTTAACTAATCCCTGGAAATGCAGAAGAATTATGTTGCTTGTTGGCAGTCACCTTATTTATTGATTTTCTTGATAATTATTACTTTTGTTAACCATCATCAAAAAGTTTTACCTGTATACTTGCTTTATTCCAGCTAAATGCTTTAAAAGGCAACGACTAAAGAATTAAAATACGTTGTCTCTTAATTCAATTTCAAAACTAATTTGAAAACGAGTTCAGATTCGAATTATTCGTCAAATCTTTTGTATAATGGTTAAATTTTTAACAAGATCCATAAGCACAGTCAACTCTCTAGTGCTGACAATAAAGATAAAAAGTACAGTTAAAACACTCTATCCATACATTCATAAATATCTAAACCAGTTCCGTCATAGTAAAAGACCAACATGAGTGAAGTTTCCGTAAATGGAATTAACTTTTTTTCGTTAAATATTAAAGTTTATGGAAACTGACGCTGCCACTAACACGGAACGTCAACTCTACCTTGCTTTAGTAACTCATCACTATACGAGTTACTATTAACAAGGCTGGCTTTGTTTACATGCTATGAGTTTGTTATAGATTGATCCTAGACGTATTTTGGTTGGTGTTGTTAATAGGTTTTGCGAAACTGCTAACTACCCATAAGTAATACGTAAATATATTTAAGTATAAGTAAATTTGTAAGCAGATTTTAATGTACAAACGCTAGTTCTACTGGTTATTCTATTTAGACAAATTGGATCCCAATAACCCTTAGTTTCTTTTGTAACTAAATCAGAAGTTTATTAAGTATTTATTTGTAGGGTGCAGTATTTAGCTAAGTGATATTTAAACAGCCTAAAACACTAATTATATTATATTCCATTTAAAGTCACATTAAAATGTACAGTACGGAAAATGAAAGACATGTAATGTAATTTAAGACTGGATACTTAAAAAGTATTCAATTATAGATGCATAGAATCCATAACAATAC
This sequence comes from Liopterus haemorrhoidalis, assembly GCA_963971575.1. Classification (NCBI taxonomy): domain Eukaryota; kingdom Metazoa; phylum Arthropoda; class Insecta; order Coleoptera; family Dytiscidae; genus Liopterus; species Liopterus haemorrhoidalis. The sequence continues at coordinate 19,400,095 of OZ020617.1, forward strand.
ATATATAATAGAAACTCACATGGAAAAAAACATGAGATGAAAATGTATTGGCTTTTCTGGCGCATATCGCAACTATCAATACTTACTTACTTACTCCGTTGCGTTCTAACCCTGGACGGGGGAGGGTATCCTAGCTGTCTTCACTGTCTCCATCTACTCGGTCCAGATTTTTCTTAAATCTGAGTTGATAGTCAGATCAATTCTGTAAAAATTTACTGTGTAGTAACGTTACTACAAGATAAAATATTATAAAAAGTATAATGCCTTTCATTCATGACAGTAACTGACCTTGCTCATAGAGACACATTTAGTTACTATTTTCATAGTAACTGAGTTACAGAATTGGTCTGATTGTCTCTTACCTCAAATGTGGATAGTCTGCAGAACGCTATTCTTCCGACACTTCGTCCCAGACTAACTTGATGAAGTGATGATCTGGTCCTCTCTGGACATGACCAGCCCATCGAAATCCCTGTTTTGATTTCTTTCACAATGTCCAGGTCTTCGAACAGATCTTCAATTACTGTGTTAGATCTGGGATGGCAGCACTTGCAGCTATAAATGGAAAATAAATTTAAAACTAAATGGATACAAATCTATTTTGAAACCTGTGTGGATTTATCAAATCTAAATCATTTATTTCACCGACGATATACGCATTGTTGCGTAGGTGGTTTGAAAGTGCAAATTACTGGTTTAGCAATAAATTTTATTAAACAACTGCCTTTATCAATATTTAAGAGAATTTCTGTGGGAGCTGGGGGAAGTCTTTCTTCTAACCAGTGTTGACCAGGAGATAGCTTTGGAGCTCTCTCCATGGTGGGCATCATAGAGTCGAGGAGTCTGGGAGTATCTTCCTCCACTCACCTGGTACTGCTGTTGGCTTACCCAGAAATATGCGGCAGCTTAAAGGAGGTAGCTGAACGAGTACTCCTGGAGACTATATGTCAGTATCCTCTCACTGACTTAATTCCGACGTTATTTATATATATTTCCATGGTAGCCTAGTTCCTTACTGAATTGTCTTGACAAGCATTACCCAATTATGAAATGCAGCATGTGCATTACGTAAATAAAATCTGTTTTCATGATGCTGACAAATAGTTTTTTATTCAAACAGCTGTATGTCATAAGTTCGAGGTGTCGCAATCCTAACTTAGGCTGGACATCGACACCTCCGTGTCACAAAAATTACTGACTACTTAAATCGTGTTAATTTCGCTTAAGATAAATTGACCAAATGTTGCAAGAAATAAATAGTGTAACTTAGGAAATAGGACTCCAGATCAATATTAACATGACAAATTTTGTGCTGAGTGGTAATTTGTCAGTCTCGGGTAGACCCATCGATCAAGTTTCTCATTACAAATATCGGAGGTAACTATCGGCTGGAATAACCAAATCTTAGAGATTAATAGAACGATTAGTTGAGGATGGGCAGATTTTGGCTCAAATTAATATATGATCTACGTCAAGAGAAAGGTATTGGATCAATATCTAACCAATCCCGCACCCTCATAAGAAAGTCGTGGGAAGAATTAAAATCTTTCAGATATCAGTGGAAAAAGTAATGACGAACACTTCTGGACCGAAAACAAATTTGTTGCTCAGTAAACGAAAATTTGTGATATATTTGAAAGGATCGCACATCTAAAGGCATAGGCAACACATTACTAGAGTCAGCGACAACAGACAACAGAAAAGTACTACAATGACGGCCTAGAGGCAGTACAGAAACCAAGGCATTGGGATTAATAAATAAACAATATATATATATATATTGTAGCCCAAGCATTTGATAATGTTATCGTGCCTAACCGTACTGCCCAACTTATATGACTTCCTTTTGTCATACTTCGGAACAATTTGTATTTATTGTCCTACTTTGTCTTGTTAAATTGGGTTTATTTTTAATTTTGCGTTCCGACGATTGTTTCTTTCAGTAACTTGTAGTACTATTATAAGTAAGGGTAAGTTGCACGAGCATCTCGTGTGATTCTGTTATTAAATTTATATTTGAGTTGCCGTGGCTCCGTGGTAAGACGGTTGCCTACGGAGCACAAGGACGCAGGTTTAAATTCCCCTTCTCCTTCGGATTTTTATCTTCCGATATTGTGCAGTCAGCTATGAGGTCGGCCTGACTAGTACCTGTTTATACAGGGATAATAGAACCGATAGAAACGTTACACTGACCACGTGGAATTCATATCTATGACTGGTGGTTTAGAAACGGAGAACGTACCTTCTCTGTCCCTATACGCCTGCTAGACGTTGGAAAGCTTTTATTATTTATTTAATTCGTATGCACTTCCCCGGTCTGAAAAAAAAAAGAAATATTTTGCTTATTCGAGCAGTACATTATTAAAAGATTAAGTATTAAATTTTATAGTTCTTATTTTAAATATTTTAACCAGTGATCTGTAATTCTACATTTTAGTGCCAACTAACCAAAGAAATATCCAAGAAAATAAAAAATTCAGTGTTGTTACCAATGCTTAATGTTCTAATTTATGTCAGACATTTTCAAATTCTGGTCACCTTAGAATAAAGTGAATAAACGTACTAAAATATGAAATTCGTCCCCTAGACTTGTCCGACGTGTCTGCAGCTATATTTTTACATTTTAGTAGACAGGGAATTCACCGTAAAAATTAATAACACTATATTGGATATGAAACCAATTATTAGAGAAGTACCCCCATTTATTATTTGGCTCACATTAATTTATTTCTTTCGTGTTTCACACAGTCTCGTGTCAAATAAAACATTTACAAAAAAAGTATGATCCTCGTAACACAATATAGTAAATAAAAAAGTTAAAATAAAAATCTCTTACCTTGTATATAAACAATGGCCCGACATGGTTCTAAATATTTCTCAGTCGTGTCAATTTATTTACGCTTGGCCAACCACCCTACATTTAGACGTAACATACAGCAATATATTACCCGAGTAGCCACACAAATAAAACGTAAACAGCATTCACGACAGCGCTAACGCAATGAACACTGGAATTACATGTTCTTCACCAAAAAGAACGAACAACTCAATAAAGATACTGTCCTTGTGCAACTTCAAGTTAATTTAGGAACTGAAAAATTAATATTGCTGTCTTGAAAATCATATATATTCTTATATGGTGCCAAAGACTGGACTAAATTAATTTAAGTTCTCAATAAATATTTGTATTAGTAATTGTTCAGTCCTTTGTAATATTAAAGAGTCCCGAAATGGATAATACACAAGGTTGTACAGGGATCATTTTTAGTAAAGAGAAGTTGAATGGAATCGGACCAGACCAGTGATGAAAACGAAAAAACAAAAAAAAAAAAAATCATAATTTTGTTTTCATACTGAGTATTCCATGTCAAGTGGTTTGGGGGCCTACGCTCGATTATCTTTGATTTTAACTGGTTGTAAAGAATCATTTTATTGTTTTCTTCGCATATAAGTCTGTGAACCGTTCCAGTGCGCCCGGGCGTTATAGACGAGTAAATCAATTTAAGAAATAAACCTGTGAAAATTTTTAGGCCAATATATTATATCCAATATCTAGAGAAACATGGCTTTCTGTTTAAATGTTTGTCTCCCAACGCAGTTGAACTGCCGCAAAATATGTAAAGTTTGACTGTCTGTAACTCGACAACCAAAGTAGCTGTTGATCTGAAAATGGGTACACAAGTGTGATACTAGTTCCATACAAGTTTGGAAGGAAAATTTAGTATTATTATTTAATAAAAATTTATAGTTGACCCTGAAAGGCAAGTTTTAGAGAATACAAGGAATTTAAAAAATCGCTACAAGGAATGCATTTCAAAAAGTTTCCAAAACTGACGTTTGGAAAAGTATATTAAAAGTAGAAGTAATTTAAAAGAGAAAAGTTTGAATGAACAAATAAAACTGAAATTTAATTTAATATAAATTATTGTTTATTTGAGGATATATATAGTCGGTTTCTTTGCTTTAAGCGGAACTAGAACTTTTCAAATCTAGTAACTTTTACCAATTGATTGAAGCTTTTGATAATTTTGTTTAGGAAAAGCCAACTTCAATATAAAAAAAAAATAGCTAGTGACAACTTAATAAAATTTAAATTCCATTTAGTTCCACTTAAACGTTTGCCTCATATTTTAATTTAATATATTTCAAGAAGTATTAATTTCAGTTTTAGTTACCTTACTTTATTATTTTATCGTACTTTTTTATATATTTGTAGCTTAAATTATACAAGATTATTTATCTTCCAACATTTGTATGCCAAAATGCATTTCCGCAGTTTATGAACATTAAATATTTAAAGAACTGAAACAAAAGAAGTATCCATTACTGAGAGATATGTTAAATAGTTTTTTACGTTTTGCAGTTATTATTGTGTTTGTTAACAGCATGAATACAAAACAGTTAACGTGCTCTGAGCACATATGGTTGCATTAGGAAGTATACTAGATTACAGTTTTAATATCAAGAAATATATATGTAGCAAATAAACAAGTGCTGTAGCTTTTTAAAAATATTTTTAGTTCAATGATCTTTTTGAGATATTTTTATTATAAGGATAGAGTTTAGAACACTTCTATGCGCAGAAAACATATTCTGTCTAACAATAATTACATTCATATCATCTCCCTAGAATTGGTTTGTTTAATATAACAAAGTTTTACCGAAAATGAATTATTGTTATAGAATTTAATTTTAGGATTGTTTTTTTCAAAATTCACCTGAAACAAATCCATAAAAATTTGTACAATATGCATTGTTTCTCTATTATTTTGCTTATTATTGGTTCAATATCCAGAAAAAACTTTGTTCAATATCAGGATTTCGAATAAATCAATTCGCCAATCTTTCATTTGGTTTACAATTTGTTCAACATCCAAAATTTCGCTAGTTCTGCTGTGTTCAATATCAAGCTGAACCAATCAAAATATCAATGTAAAAGTCACGTGTCATATGTCATACAAGTTATTTTGTGTTATTTATGTTGTCAAAATAAAATTATACTCCCTCCGTTCCAAAATAAGTGTCCGATTTAGGAATATTATTTGTTCCAAAATAAGTGTCTAATTTCATAAAAAAATATGCAAAGGGATATATAACGTATATTTTCACAACTAAATTAAATATAAGGAAGCTTGTAATTGTTGCCTCTTCTATGAAGCATGGTTAATTCCATACACTTCTGCAGTGCAATAAAACAATTGTCCAGTTTTTTCGCGGTTATTTCATTCCATGTTTTATGCACGGCCGCAATGAGTTCATCAATACTGGACGGGGACTCTTTGTGTTGTAATGATTGAATGGCGTTAAAGAAACCCAAATCGAGGACTAGTTTAAATAAGTAACTACTGATACATTTAATTTCATTATTTCAATAATCCATTAAACAAAAAAAAAACTAAAATCGGACACTTATTTTGGAACGGAGGGAGTAATTAATTAATTAATTAATAACTTAGTATTGGTTTGTTCATTAACACAATATTTTGTTCAATATGCTATAAAATTATCGAAGTTTCTGTCTCCGTGCAGTTTTGTTCCATGTCCTAATTAAATATGCCAATATCTTATTGATTACTGTTAAATATATTCGAAAATTAATTTAATTCCTAATTCTAAATTATAATTAACAATTTAGAACTATTGAACATAGTGTAAATAAATAACTTTGAAAGTAGTAACCATGTAAACTTTACATGTGTTTTCAGCTAAATGCAAGTTGAACAAACAAATTGTAGGGTGACGATATGAAACTGAACTATGAAGTCTCCTTCCGATTTAATATTATTATTTTATTTTAACCAGTTGTTGTTGGCTTACTGTTAACTAATTATCACATGTTTTGCTTTCCTGATTTTTAAAGAGAGACCATATTTTCAATGGAAGTAACTACCATCAGTGACATATTCAGGAGAGGGCACTGAGAGCACATGCCCCCACTTAAAGTCTAGAGAAATGAAAATTTAACAAATGTAAAATAATCGTACCGCAAAATAATTTATGCTTTTTACAACAGATAGCCTATATTATTTCATTATAATCAGTACTGAGATTAATGTAAAATGCATATTCCCATGTTCTCTGTGATTTTTAGGATTTTTCGGAGGTATGATGAAGAAATCCTTATTCCGCCATTCATGAGTCTGTCTGTCTGTTCGGTAGACAGTGTGGCCAAACGGATGGATGTAGAGAACTGAACACATGTACGAAAACTAATGAAAACTTTCGAGTTCAAGAAAACATATCGCGCGTAAAATATAAAAAAATATGTAGGTATTTATCGGAAAAAAAATTAAAATTTTTTAAGGATATCAAATGAAAGTTGTTTATACCGACGTGGATTAACAAACACATTTTGTTATCAATAAATAATTGAATCGGTTATTTTGTAAAGGCCACAACTCCAGAAAAGTAAATTTTACAGGAGAACAAAATACTTCTCCGGAGAAGCGGTCTTTCCAAAGTAAACAGAGAACAACACATGCCTGGATTAGATAAAAAATAGTGGAGATGAGGCATTTTCACATGTAACAAAGCTTAAAGCATATTTTGAGTCAAATGGTGACTTAACTCATTTATGCAAAAACAAAGAGATGTGGCCTTTTCGAAATAACCGATTGAATTAAACTATCATTTTTTATATTTTCATCAATATCCTACAGCAGGAATGTCAAACTCAATGGGTCGCGGGCCATTTTTTTGCAAAGGAATAATAAACAACAATGACAGATCTTCAGATATCCCGGAAGGGTTTTTGGATTTTATTTATGAACAGAAAAGAGAAAATGGTATATTTTAATTTATTTTTATATATTTTTATCTATAATAATCTCAAAATTTTTATCCGTTGACGCTTTAGGAGCCATAAAAACATATCGAGGACCGTATTCGGCCCGCGATCCGTTTAAAACGACCCCCTGCGGCTTACAGATAAGCATCATAAGTGCCTCCCTTCCACTAACCTTAAGTCCTGTATACGTCACTGACTACACTATCCATTAAACGTTGTAAACCACCTAAACTATTTGCAAAATTGACTGTATCGCCATCATAGCCGATGTTATTTAACACAAAATGGTGTGTGTTAGTCAATGGTCGAATGCTTGTTAATGAACAAAAACCTCATCGTCTATATCTTGTAGTGCTTCTTTAAAAATTTTCTTAGAATAGATGTTAAATAATAATACCAATAAAAGCCGTGCTCCACTGGATTTGTAGTACAATTATAATAGTGCGTCTTATATGTCTTACTGCACTAATTATTTCATATTATACTTGTTCACCTAATTTATAAATAGTTATAATTTGTAATGTAATATTTACAGTAACTTTGACATTGTGAGTGGAAACTGCAGAAAGCGTAATAAAGAAATCAGTGAAACATAACAAAGTATGCTCATTTTATAACTTTTTATCTATAAATGAGTTTCAGAAAATTACCTTCTTGACAATTCAGATGAGAACAGTTAAGGTGTAATATGCAAATTGCATGCTTAAACTAATTCAGGAATTATTGAAATGTTTGTGTAGTACTTTACTTATTTTGTATTTTCGTAGTGCCTCGATTTCAATTGTACCTAGAATACGAGACAGCAGTGTCAACATAAATAAACAAACCACCAAACGCCATCTGTATTCGACACTGATTCATCTCATCCCATACATATAACTATACCATATTAAATCAGCTCTATATAACTTCATTGTTCCATAGGTTTGAATTGTCCAAAGTTAGCGAACAATTGATGTAATGTAAATATGGCTTAAGTTCATATACTTATAGAAGTACAAAGTTCCATCATCAAATATCTCTGGTCTTTGTGTTATTATGAAACGTTTTATTTGCATGGCTACTTTGTTGATGTACCCTGAATATAGGCTACTCATTCAACTGTATGTAAATCTACTAGGAAATATTTAGTTCTATTTATAAGGGAAACTTTACAGAAGCTTTGCAATGAAACTTCATAACTGTTTGCACGAAATATGAATTGAACTGAAAATATGTAAATCACTGCTGACTTAATTAGTTTATTTAAATTGGTTCTCAACAAGCCACTATCGAGATACTGCAGAAAAGAGAAATTTGAAGGAGAAATGCTTATTATTTTAGTGTGAAATAAGATTTAATTAACTTCAAATCTCTTCAATATGACATAAAAGTGCATCTAGAGATTTGTTAGAAAATCTTTTTATTGCACTAATGAATAAATTTAATTGACTAGTCAGGAGCTATTTTATTACAGTGAATAACAATTAGAGATTTAGAAAAAATAGATAAATTGAAGGATTGCGGTAGTTAAATCTGTTATGGCAGGAATTGGTGTTGGAGGGGAGTATTGGAAATGTTCACAACTGCGAGTGGAGAGTGTGAAAGTATGAATCTTCTTCTTCTTCTTTGGGCACTATCAGTCAGGTTTACTTTTGGCCTCACTCACATAAGCCCTTCATCTCAATCTATTCATTGTCAGGTCTTGTCAAGTACCCTGTATACCAATACTTGTTAGATCTTCGTTTAGCTGATCTCTCCATCTCTTGCGAGGTCTTTCCACTGGTCGACGGGTATTCAATCTTCGTTCCCATATATTCCGAACCATTCTATCCTCCCTCATCCTCATAACGTGTCCTATGCACTGTAATCGTCGGCCTCTGAGTTCTTGGGTGATACTTGGCCTTGAGTATAGTTCTCGGATATCTTTATTCTTAGGGATTCTCCATCCAACATGAATTTGAATGGGACCATAAATTCTGCGTAATATTTTATTTTCGAAAACTATGAGGTGTTGTCGATCTCGCTTTGTTAAGGTCCATTTTTCGCAGCCATACATAAATACTGGACGTAGACATGAGTTTCGTTTAGAAGAGGGGACCAATTTCAAAATACGATGCATTAGCAGCTTTAATTCTATTCGTAATTTCCTGCGGTATCATATTTACCTGGTTTATCATGGTGCCCAGGTACTGGAAAGTAGAAACTCTCTCAAAAGTGTTGTCATTAATTTCAAAGACGGTCGTGTTCTCATGACTGCATCTACTTACAGTAAGATACTTGGTTTATTCATTACTGATGATGAGTCCTACTTTACGAGCTTCGACATCAATAAGGTAAATTACGTCACCAACCTTATTTGACATAATATCCAGGTCATCTGCATACCCCAAAATCTTGTGGTAACCATTGAGCTGTAGACCACCTTGGTTGATATCTTGGGCTTTTCGTACCACCATCTCCAGCACGAGGTTAAACAGCAACGGTGAGATGGCTTCTCCTTGTTTGACTCCAGTATTAATTTCAAAAGGCTGTGACAAAAGGTTTCCTATGTTCACTCTGCTTATGGATACCGACACACACACCATAGTCATCTTGATAAGTTTACTAAGGATGTCAAATTCGTCCATGATGTCCCAGAGTTTTTCACGTACAATGCTGTCATAGGCTTTCCTGAAATCAATAAAAATATTATGAACGTCGATGTTATGTTCCCAACATTTTTCAAGAATTTGTCTTAATGAGAATGAAGTATGAATATGTGATTTTTATGCCTGTATTTCACCAAATATAATTATTCAATATTAAAAATTTCACTGTTAGTCGTGAATATTTAACTACTAAAGCTTACAGCTTAGTTGTACAGTCACTTGAATAAACTATTTACAAAAGTCCTTACAAATAGGCTTACAATGAAACTAGATTTCTATCAACCTGTGGAGCAAGCTGGTTTCAGGTCAGGGTTCAGTACAAACAACCATATACAAACTGTAAAGAACCTGATTGAAATAAGTATTGAATAAAATAGACCAATAGTACTGATATTCGTCGACTTCGAAAAAGCTTTTGATACTATTGAACTATGGCCAATGATAGCAGCATTAAATGATTGCACAATAGATTATCGCTACAACCAGATAATAAAATACATTAACACTAAAGCTACAGCTAGTTTTGTACTTCATGACGGATCAAAAGTAATGGAAATTGAACGAGGAGTAAGGACAAGGAGATATAATTTCCCCGAAACTATTTACTGCAGGAGTACCTGTTCAAAAGTCTATCCTGGGAACACAAGGGCATTCAAATATATGGTGTGAAAACCAAAATGATGACAAACCATATATTGAGCGAGGTACTGAAAATCGACGATGCTAATATTGAAGTTGATGCTTGCAAGTATCTTGGGCACGAAATACGAATTGACAGAGACAATCAAGCGTGCGAAATCTTCAGGATAATATTACAAGGATGGGTAGCATTTAAAACTACCCTGTGAAAACCTAGAAATTAATATAAAAATTCAGGCTATCGTGGGAAATCGAACCCTTAACTTTGGATTCGCGTCCAAGTACCAATTAATAAACCATGAAGGTATGGAAAAGTGAACAGGATATTAATATCAATGGTATGGGACTTGGATGCGATATTTAAAGGTTGGACATTCGATTCCCCACGCAGTTTTGATGTTAATTTTTACGTTTATATCACATTATTATAAACGAAAATAAAGACTAATTCAAATAAAAATAAATTACAGATAAGGTCTATCAACAGAAATGAGGGGAAAAAGTTGATAAACAAATTCGGGAAATTGTCTTAAATATTATACTTATGCCACTTTCAAAATCACTGTCAGCTCGTCTTTTATGGTTGAGCATATGGCAAACTAGCTTGGCCATCAAAGTTTTCAAGAAGTGTTTTCCTAAAATTGTAAAATCTATCTGCTTTAACTATTTAACAAGAAAATAACTTTGTTTCCTTAGACCGATACCCAAAAAAATTAATACTTAACCAATCCATTTAATACGGTCAAAGAATCTATTTATACAATCAGTTAAAAATATTTTGACATTTTTGGTAAAGTAATAGTAATAATATTCCATAATTTTAAAACGCGAAATATAATGTTGAAAAGTTGAAAGGTTTATTCTGAGTGATCCCCCACACAGTTTCAACGTGAAAGGTAAAACTGATTCCATTAACACTTATGGTTTGGCACAATGAAATAACAAAACCCAAATTATCACCTTCTGTTTTTACCGCAACCAGTATTACAGCGGTGCGTTGACACTTCACGGGGACGAAGGTACTAAATTGAAATTATAAAATATTCATTCGTTAACACTTTCCTCCTGTTTGTTGAGTTGAAATTAATTCACTTTGGGGTATGTTTTTGATATTGATCCTTCAAAGACATGGCCAGAATTGTTAATAATTAATCGCTGATTTTAATAATAAATGTGCTGTAACTTGATATTTACTAATTATTGTTTACTAGGTGCATATATATTTTATTTATTCATTTATGACTTTCTAGTATTTTAATAAATATATGAATATATATGGTTTTTATCATAATATTTTTTAATCAATGCTGCTACATCTTTATAAACTTTGGGCACTGTCTGTCGAGTTGACTAAAATCAACTCGACCTCACTTACATAAGCTGCTCCGGATCATATAAGTAACACTGATAGTGATATAACAATGATCTAACAACGATTTAACACAGCTATGACTGAGAATGGATGTGATTTGAATAAAGCACTCACTGCTTTGATAAAGTTCAGTAACAATCATATTTTCGGACAAAGAAAAAGACGTCTTCGCAGCTTTTACATGATTAAATTTTTATTGAATATTATTGGACAAAGAATAAGCAAGTTATAAATATAATAACATATAACAGTAACATAGCCTAACTTATTTTGTAAATATAAGTAGCTGTACTTACGATGGCTCATATATTGTATAATAATAAGAATTTAAAATCACCCTTTACTACTTAGAGAATAAACCTTTTGTATTAATTTTGAAAAGATATTCTGGCAAAATATCATTAAATAACTACATAACTTATCTGATTCTGAAACTTCCTTAGCTATACTTTCCCATACTCGATTTTGTTCATTTTTATTGCTGTATTCGCCATAAGTATAATAAAAATATCTTTTTAGGTGACCATATCAAAAACATCGTTATTTTTTCTCATATAGTACTAGACAAAAAGTAAATCTTTTACTTTTTAGGCCGCTGGATGTCAACGCCATCTTCGGTAGTGATGTTTATTCACCTAAAAAACATAATGTGCACCTTTGCCAAAAAGGCCTCGTCTGCCTGGGCCATCAAATTCAGATGCGGACGAAAAAGAACCACTTTTTGGTCATGGTGCACAAATAACTATTGTTTCTGAACCAGAGAAACAAAATTAATATTAAAACCCTAGTTATCGCGTATAATGTTACGAGGAAACACCTAATTGTCACTGACAAAAATGAAGCTTGGGTTATTTTGTAGACGTGATAAAACTTGTAAATAACACATATGTGACGATGGAAGTGATTTGCAAGTTCAGTGAGCGCCATATAATTTAATTGTAACAGGTTTTAAATCTAAAACGCGTCATATGTATGTTGGCTGTCATACACAGCAAAAAATTATAAAAGTTCATTCGCAGTTTGGTTAAAATTTTAGTTTTAAAATTTTTATTTAAAAGAAGTAAAAAGTTCACTATTTTTAACCAAATCTCCGTATAAATCTGCATTTATTCATATATTCCCAGTTTTATTTTTATGAAATATTACTTTTTCAGTGTTAAAATTAAGACTACTTTAACACTATTTAAATTCTAATACTATTATTTAACCAGTATGTAATTGTAACCTTTACACTGAATTTAACCAAAAAAGAAATGTAAATAATTAACACAAAAAGCGAGAGACTTCATGGTACACTAAAAATTATTTTTTATTGTACCATGAAGTCCCTTTAACATTATTTTTTTAGATTTACGGAAAATTCATCGCAGAAAATTCATCGCGAGATAATTCATTGCAGAAAATTCATCGCGGGAAAAATCATCGCAAGAAAATTCATCGCAGGGAAATTTCATCGTGAGAAAATTCATCGCAAGAAAATTCATCGCAGGGAATATTCATCGCAGGGAATATTCATCGCAGGGAAATTAAGTTAAATATCCGGTCATTTTAATTCGTATAGTGAGCGAATTCCATTGAAATTGAAATCGTTTAATAAAAATGGTAATATTTATTACATATAAGAGACATAAATAAGATAGACAATTAATATCAACAAAAATACTTTACATAAACAAAATATTGTTTAGTTTTAATATTTGGCATGGTGGTCTTCTATGTTTTCCACAAAACTGTATTTATCAATTTCGGTGAAAATCGATTACTTCAGAAACTTTTAAAATGTTCAGAGAAAACGCAAATTTGCACATAAATTTGGATTAAAAATGTGATAAGCCCTTATTCTATTTTCATTCAATATTCGCGACACACACGCGTAACGCGTAAGTAAGTTGGATTGAACCTAATTTGATCCAATAATTTCGACCCTACTCTCAGAAGATGGATTGGACCTAATTTGGTCCAAAAACACCTACCCTACCTAGTTGGAGTTTACCTAAACATTTTTCATCAATACATTTCGTTCCCAGCAATGCGAAATACGACCTTAGCATTTGTAATTTCCCTGCGATGAATTTTCCCCGGGATGAATCTTGCCTGCGATGAATTTTCTTGCGATGAATTTTCTCGCGATGAAGTTTTCCTGCGATGAATTTTGCCTGCGATGAATTTCCTTGCGATAAATTTTCCACGATGAATTTTCCACGATGAATTTTCTGCGATGAATTGTCCTTTTTTTAGAGTGTATCATCCATCCTATAATATGTAATATCAGTTTGATGCGCTCCCTACTTAGGATCACCAGCTTGATAAGAAGTTTCGAGTTCTTCCATGTATCTCATGTACCAATATTTATTAGATCGTCAGTTAGCTGTTTTCTCCTTTTGCAAGATCTTTCTATTAGTCGATGAGCATTCAATTTTCAATTCGCGATCCTCTTTACCATTCTGTTATCTTTCATTCCATGCGTCCTGTCCAGTGTAACCAGCTATCTCTCAGTTTTTGTGTGATAGTTGATCTTGAGTTCTGTTCTCAAATTCTCCATATACCATTTTGAATGGGACCAAAGATTCAGCGTAATATTTTATTTTCGCTAACTGTCAGGTGTTCTTGACGTCGCTTTATTAAGGTCAACAATATTTGGTTTTTTCTTTATTGATATTGACTCCAACTTTTCTTCGACATCCATAAAGTCAGTTTGGGATACTACTTCTTCAACCCTATTTGACATTACATCTGCTTGCCCTAATCTGTGCCACTGAAGAACTAATCTAACACTTTGATCTTTTGTATAATTATTATGGTAAAATTATACTACTAGCGGTTGCTGTAGTCTTGTTAGAAGACCCGACACTGATAGACAGAGAAAGAAAATAATAAAATTTTCTAGAATAAAGACGACGTGGAAGACTCAAACAATACCTAAGAAGATCATGTTGAAATAAAGTCGAAAATGCAATTGAAAAATAGGCCTTGAAGACGAAAGATGGGACACTAACAGTAGTATGGGATCAAAATAGAGAATATGACTGCAATAGAAAAGACAGCGATAGCTCCATAGCCGTCGCTGTGAACTACTACTATCATTAGTAGTAATATTTATTTATTTACTGCCTTTCGGCTTGACATCTACATGCTATTTTCAAATTTAAATTAAATTAAATTTTTACATTCCTTATCTTATTGTCTACTTCTTTCTAGAACTTCTTTCACATCCTTTGCTTATCTTTCTTCCAGTAATCATTATCCATCTCCTCATTCCCACTCACCACTATTTTTTTTTTATTCAGAGAAAATCTTTTATAGACACCAATCTGGTAGTGTCGGAATCTCCTTCATTTGGCCTACCTGTACAAATAAATCTTGCTTGCCTCTTTTTTCCCACCAAGGAACTATCTGTGGTGATTTTCATCTTGGAGGGAACAGGCTAGCTCAACCTATCCGCATATTCTGTCTTTCTCGCTCGTCTGTCTCTTTCCTCTTCATGATGACTGACAGCATCTGTCGCACCGTTTCCCAGTTTTTCCTGGAGTGCCGCGTAACCTGAACCATGTTGTCGGGTGTCAGATTTACTCCCGTCATCGTGTACGCTCGCAATCTTTCTGCAGTCCATCTCCCACATATGAATAATTTATGTTCGGCTGTGTCGACTGCGCCGCAGTAGGTACAGTCGTCGTCCTGGTCCTTCCCAATCCTCAAGGTGAAGGACTTAAAAGACCCATGGACTGTCAGGGCTTGCGTGATATAGTAGTCTATGTTCCTGAACTTGCAGGCCAGCCACTCTGCAATGTTGGAGATGAGCCTTTTTGTCCACTGCCCTTTGTCCTGATTCCTGGACCACTCCTCTTGCCATTTCTCCACCGAATGTGTTCTGGCAGCGTTTTTCACCTCAGATCCTCCACCTGCCTCGTATATCTGTCGCCTTTTCTCTGCAAGGAGTCGCATAGGGAGGGTCCCTGTCACTACTTGCAGAGCCGCAGTCGACACAGTGCGGTAAGCCACGGCTACCTCTATTAACGCCTGGCGTTGAGCTTTCTCATATAACTTGTTGTACTTGCCATATCCCAGCATTCCGCACCAAACAGAGGCTCCGTACAACAAAGTTGAGTGAACTGTCCCCAGCAAAACCTTCCTTTTTCTCCAGTTGGGGCCTCCAACGTTCGGCATCAGTCGTCGTAGAATACCAGCTCTTTCTTCCGCCTTGTTGGCCGCCGTCTTAAGATGTTCCACGAATGAGCCGTTTGCGCCAAAAATGATCTCCCACCCTAAACCTAGCTATCATATTTTGTGCTCACCTTTTCTATTTTCTCAAATATTGCCGTATTTCGGTGATGCATATTTGGCTATACTTGCTGTTGTACACATTGAATTTGAGAACTATCTCTCATCCGATCTGTAACAACAACAGCTATATAAATACTGTATAAATACAAAGGGCTTAATTCTTTAACATGATTTGACCTGTAAATGACTAATATGTATATCAACTTTTTGATTAAATTATCAACGAACATACGTTTTTATTCTAGAAAATAATTTTCGACTGTATTCCATTGTTAAAAATATCTAAGAGTATATATTTCAAAAGTGAAACAAAGCATGTAGTAAGCGTAGCGTGGATTCCTTTGTTACAAATAAAATATGATATTGCGTATAGGGGTGAAAAATTATTTACTACATTCACAGAATGTAACTTCAGCAGTCGCTTGTAATTTATATGTCACTAATTTTAACCAATTATCTTCCAAGGGTGAAGGTTATTTCTTTATAAATTACAAATGACTACATAATAAATATTTTGGGTTTAATTTCAAGTTACATTATATGTTTTTGTTATATTTTTAAATAACACAAATATATTTCAGGATATATATGGTAGAATAATCGTAACTCTTAAAATATTTGACGTCTTCAACGCCATAAAATGGTAACTTCTAAAAAGTCTAGGTTCTAAAAAAGTAGACAACAATATATATAAATGCTTTTTAACAGTTATTATTATTATTGTAAAGATAATAACTTGTTACATTTTATACCTTCTTTATTTCACCTAGGCCTTGCGGCGTTTAGGGTATTAACAATTACAAACAATGACAAAGAAATGAAAAATAAAATAACATACAATCCAATGGATATTTTACAGCCAACCAGCGTAGCGTAGTGGTAACACATGTGCTCTGCGTTGCGAAGGTCTCGGGTTCGAATCTCGTTCAGGCATGGACATTTTCTCAAATAAAAATTGTCCTGGCTACTTGCCACAGCAGCAAAGGCCATTAAATTTTAAAAAATGATATTTTACAATATTTTTTATTTTAATTCTTTGTCTTTCTTCCACTGTCCTTCTCTCACTTCCTATTCTGCTGGCAGCTCCCCTGTCCTATCTCCTTCCTTCTTGCCTACAGTTTTCTCGCCCATCTTTCTCCCTTGCCTTCTTCACTCTTCAGTTCTTTTATCTCTTCCTCCCAGACTTCCATCTCCTTGCAACTTTTAGCTAAATGCTCCAAAGTTTGCTCCTATTCTTCCTTGCACATTCTACACAGCCTTTTCATTGGCTTTGCCCAGTACCTGTTGTTTCTCTCTTCGTTGCCGCATCTTAACCTCGCTATCATCCTGACTTTATCTAGGTATTGCGATCACTCTTATATCTTTTCACACTCAGCAATTTGTCTATTCTGTCTGGTCTTTCTAGTTCCTGTATCTCCTTATCCCTCCTTCCTAATTCTTCTTCTATATCTGTACCTCAGTTTCTCTTTCTCTATGCTTCTGTTATGTCCATTCCACACCTTCAAAAGTACTTTTTTCTTGTCTCTCCCCATTTCCGTATTATTTTTTTATTCTCTTCCTTTCTGCCTTTCTCCTCATATTTCACTGCCCTCGCTCCGGCACCCACTCTCAGCTTTTCCCTTTTCATTTCCTGTTTCACAATATATCCTGGTGTCGTTCTGTCTACTCCCAATGTCCATCTCATATAGCCCTCTTGTACCCTTTCTATCCCCAAATCTCCACTCCATACATAAGAATACTCTTAACCAGCGGCGGTCGGTGAAGCATGTTTGGGAGGGCAATCAGCATGATCGGACACGGTCGTGCTTTGTCGTTGCTATACTACTGTTGAGCAATATAGTACGAGCTTGTCCGATCATACCAATTACCCTCCTAAACATGCTTCACCGACCGCCACTGCTCTTAACTATTGCATCGAATATCTTCATCCTCTATTTGATATCGTCATAAAACCTCCTCTCCCCTATGCTCCATAGCTTTCCTATAACCAGTCTTGCTTTCTTCACTTTTTCCCTATTATTTTATAATATGTACTCAACAGAATTAAAATTTACTCCCAGAATTATTTCCATTACTCTTGGTTAATTTAAAAAACAGAGAAAAATCTTGCATTTAAAAACAGTTATAAATAAAATTTCGCTTCTATTATTTCGGGAGGGGGGGACCAGACCCTCCCTTGGCAGCGGCCTTGGTATGATTATTACAAAATAAGGAATAAAATGTTCTTCTAAATTATAGTAGAAAATAAATTTCCAATTCGAATAAAACCATTTAAAAATTTATCACTCGGAACTAAACCGAAAACCGAAAAAAACCGTTATTTTTGCCGGAACGAAAACCGGAACCGAACCGAAATATATTTTTTAATTGAACCGGAACGAAAACCGAAACGAAATAAATAACGGTTCGAAGCCCTGTTTCTCACTGATTATCATGTGTAGTGCAGTGTGAGCATGTGCCCGTGTGCGCCTAAGCGTCAACCGCTACTGCTACATGCATACAGTAGAACCTCGATTATCCGGACGTCGATTATCCGAATTTTCGATTATCCGGATTCTTTTAAACGAGCAAATTATTTTACGAATTCGCTGTGTTACGCCGCTTTGTACCGGTTTTCACATCATGACGTGTCTAGACGTGCGATTTAAATATTTTCTTTTAATATTACCGATATGTCATCGAAAACGTGTTGTACTATCTTTCAAAGATAAATTAGATATAATCAGTGCATTGAAATGAGGTGACTCAGGACGTTATTGGTCTGATAAATATGGCGTCGGCACTTCCACAATATCGGATATAAAAAAACAAAGTGAAAAAATTACACAGTTTACTGAACAAATATATATCAATAAAAAAAATCCATGCTTCAGGTACGTAATTTTTCTTTCCTATTTCTCCTCACTTTTTTTTTCGATTATCCGTATTTTTCGTTATCCGGACTACCTTCATCCCCGACCTAGTCCGGATAATCGAGGTTCTACTGTATATATCAAAACAGATACTAGAAAATAATATCGAAAAAAAAAATAATTAAAAGTTATAAAAATATATTCAGTGGGATTCTGATAGCTGGCGTTAAATTACGTCGACGGTAAATAACGCTCTCCATAGTTACGATTGAATGCTAAATCACCATTCTCAAACATCACAGTGACCTGTCCACTGTTAATTCACGCTAACACGCCAACATTAATACGTTCTGTATATCGTTATTTATGTTTTACATTTAGGGAATTAATTAAGAATATTTCCTTACAATTGAAATAATTCAATATGTTTATTATTTTATTTACAATCCAGTTATTCTATACTACATCTATCATTATTATAGAATATACCATATATAAATAAAGTATTTTTATATAATTTATAATTGTATTAATTTATATAATTATTGGCATATATTTATTAATCTATAGCAGTGGTGTTCAACATAAGGCCGTATCAGGCACGAAAATAATTTTTAAACGGCCTACATTAAATTTTTGCCTCCTCCGTACCTTGCCTCACCCATTTGCCACCCCAAGTGATATTTTAAATTTATTTAATTCCCTATCACCAAATGATATTCTGAATTTTGAACTCACCCAGCAGGTGGTTTTTTAATTTCTGCACCCGATTCTAAAGTGATTTTTAAAATTTTAGGACCCTTCTACCCACTTTTGCCACCTGTATGATTTTATGAATTTTAATCTCCCGTTCATTTATTTTTTAAATTTCGGTCGCTCCTCGGCTCAAGTTATATTTAGAATTTTTGTCCTCCCTCCTGATTTTTTACCTGCCTCGGTCTTAAGGGATTTTTTAAATTTTTGTATAACTTCCTCTAGTTTATTTTCTGAATTTTATCTCCCCCGTTCCCAAGTGATTTTTGGAATTATTTGTCAAGTCGCTAATATAATTTTTATATACAGTTTTTTAGTGCTTAGTACTTTCTTGATGTAAAATATGCAGTAAAATGTACCATTTAATTAAGATTGATGTAATTTTAATTATATTATAACTTCGAATCTAAAGTTTTAGAGCAGGGGGCGGCAACCTTTTTTACTAAGTGGGTATATTTCAGAAATGCAGGAATTCGGCGGACACCGTGGGACAAAGAGGGGGGTAACATTTAAACAAAAATATTAATGCAATTTAAAACTTTAATTTTAATAAAAAAAATACGTAATATCAAAGTGATAATTAACGCGATATTTGACAATGAAAATTCGCGGACAATTCGTTGTAATGTGGGACATAAGTAGAATTTCCAGTTCTCAGGCATTGGTCCAAATGAGCGTCAGTGAGGCCTGTTCGATATTTTGATTTTAAGTATTTCATATTAGAAAATATACATTCACAAGCATATGTCGACGCGCAGAGAGACTTCAATTTTAGAGCACATTTTCTCAACAATGGGTAGCTATTCCCATTCACCAAGTTCCAGATTTTTTCTTCGTTACGGTGTGATTATAATTCAATGTCATTTGTTATATTTATAACTTCCAATTCTAAGTCCTCCTTTTTGGAAATACCGAAATTTGTTGCAATTTTATTAGTCACATCATCCTCTCTTTCAGAAAAAGGACCAATAAAAAAATGTTAAAAATGCCTCCAATTCGTAGAAGTCTTCAATTCTGGTTTTAAAATTTAGTTATACAATAAAATTTAATGAATATTAAATTATATTTATTTATAAAACTATAACACTTCTAGTCTTCTTGACATTACTTTTATTACTAAAAGCGGCTCGGAAATAGAATTTCGCATGTCTAGGCGGGCACTTAGAAATTGCTTCGCGGGCACCGCGTTGCTGAACCCTGTTTTAGAGGTTATAATACGTTAATGTCAGTACAAGTTATTTCTCAACGCTGCAATTCAACTGATGTTAAGTCCCTCCAACTTTCAGCGTTAATGTGCATGGTAACGTTTGATCTTAGAATCGCAATTCAACAAAAACCTACGTGACTTAACATTAACCCTTATCGTGACAACGCCATCTTTCGGAACCCCACAGATCAAGTCATATAAAAAAATAATAAATCAAATAAAAGTTGTTAATAATAACTTGTATAGCAACTTTTGTTAAATAACGTGTTTCGAAATATTCGTGAAACAACCCGTAACGGATGAGAGAAAGTCCGCGTAGAGAGAGAACCCGAAAGCAAGAGACACGAAATGCGAAACTAAAGCGCCCCACTACTACTTTTCTGTTAGTCCCACGCGCACCCATACTTTGTACGCCACGGCTTGCTGGTTAAGTTATAAAAGTGACATCAGTAGACTATTTATCCCGGTAGACGTATCTGTACCAAAAGTTGCTGTAAAATCAAATTGAGACATTCACGTTCCATGCTTCAATATGAAATTTCTTAAGAATGCGTTTAACTAAATTTCCTTTAGACGTGTACACAGACCGACAGACAAAAAGCCTAGCTCGTTCTTTAAATATCTCGAAAAGTTAAAATTGGTATGATTACAATACTCCCTCTATATGTGACTGTCGGTTAAAAAAGGATTTAACTTTTTCAAATAAGTAATATATTAACAATTTGCAATTACAAATAACGTCTTTTCTTTTAATTATCCTGAACGAGCTTGAAGGTGATAAGAAGTAAATTTAAAGCGCAATAAATTCAAAGGAGCAGTCTAAACAAAGGCACCGTGATTTAGAAAACATAAGCCAGACATATCCAATATATTTTAATTTCGTTAAAGCCTGTTTTTCTCCTTTATTTTTTATGTGATTTGATTGTTGTGAGGAATGAAAAAGACAATGATAGAAGACGAGAAAGAGCATTTCTACAAGTTTACGGAATTAAATTAGGCTCAGTTTCGCACACGTCTGTTTTTCGTTTCTTTATAGAGTTTTTTTGCCTCTTCTTTTGCGTAAATTGGCAGCCGGAGGCAATGGAAGATACACACAAGAGATGTGTGTTAGTAATCGATCCGAATGCTAGGAATCTACTTGATACTTTCAGCTCCAAAATGGAAAACTGTTGACAGCGTTGTTAGGTTAAGTAATTGAAAGATTATCTTAAGTACGCTGTGGCTAAAAGCATAAGACAAATTAGGTTTTTTCACTCTTGATTTTTGTTAACAAGTGTTATTCAGTGTGTTATTTTGTTCCAGATGGAATATTTTTTCATTTTATTTGTCATGTTTTGTAAAATTCTCATATGATGCAGGACAACATACAGATAATCAGTGCGCCAAAATAATACCAAGAATGCTAGAATATAATAATATTATTTAATTCAACACGCACATTATGGAGGCTATATTACACGGACATGAAGTTTGCCACCCGAGCCGTAGACGAAGGTTGTACTTATTCAAGTGTAAAAAGCCATTATATGCAAGTCAACTACAATAGCTATATGGATTTTTCATTAGAAAAATAGTTAATTTAATTCAAAAACGGAAAGTCTGAGCATAAATAGTAAAATTGCTGAATAGACGTCATCAAGATGGCTACCGAATCATAAGTCGATTGTAACTTACTATTTCAACAAATTCATAAAGCGGTACTTTTTTTCACGAATGGGAAATTTGATCACAAGGGTCGTGTGCGAGTGCAGCTATCACATGAGTGAAAAAACTATGCTTTATGCATGAGTTTCATAGAATATTATTTCTGCGAGTGTCTGTAATTAGAAAAAAATAAATAAAAATTTATATATACATACTGGTATAGCCCATATTAGTCAGTTAAATAACTAAATAAAATGATAGTGCTACTTTGATTTTTCACGTCCTACCCGATTTTCTTATTCTCAAAAAATCATCACCCTCGTACCAGAAAAGATGTTCTGTATTTTTAAATATATTAGTGGGTTTCAAATGACTTTTATTTTATAGCTTATCCTCATATTATATAGCTTTGTGTACAAATTTTCAATTAATACGTCAAGATTTTTTCGAAATGATTTTTTATAATTTAGAACTTTCGTCAAAAATTACTATATTTGGTAAAGAAATGCCGCTTGATACACGTGTTCTATACAAAATTTCATTCATTTATACTCGCAGCATTTATATTGAGATTTGATGCAGATCCAGGATGGGGGCAAAAATAGACCACTAAGTACAATAATTATAAGTAATTTTCACAATAGAACAAAATAGCTAGAAACATATTTACAAAATAAAGCGCCTATTGGTTTATAAGATGTTTATAATGCAATTTGTTTTTTATAATTACAACTGATTTTTTTTACATTTGAGTTAGTTAAAAGAAAATGCACCGCAAAAATGGAAATATATTAAAAATAATAAATAAACAAATAAGATCTCAATTTTTGCACGGACAAAAACAAATAAATTAGTATAAAAATACTACGTCTGTTCGAAAATTAGAACAGACGTAGGGTGTTGTTAAGAGGCTGTAAAGAGACCAGTTACCATCATATATCATAAAATAATATTTTATGTTACTAGGAGTAGAACGCGCTCTTTTTTGTGCTGAGCTCAAATGTTGCTGCCGAGGCGCAGCCGAGGCTTGCATATTGAGCGAAGCACAAAAAAGGCGTTCTACTCCGAGTGACATATACTATTTTTTCTTCAAGCGTAGGTATTAAAAATTTGCAACCATAAATACTTATGACTTTATAGTTTCAGATGCTATTGCTGCTAATTCCGGCGGGGTAATAATAATAATAATAATTATTATTATTATTATTATTGACCACAATACAATACAATTAAATTGTTTACAGTCAGTCAAACAAATAGTGTAGATTTATACAAAAAGAGTTACACATAGATATAATTATTACTCAGATACAAAAACTAATGATAATACTAAAAATTTAAATCAAAATATTCGGGCACAGAGTACAATGGATTTTGAATTAGCACATCCTTCACAAACGCTTAAAATTTATTTTGGGGTAAAAGTCTTACTGACTTTGGCAATTTATTAAAGAATTTAATAGCGTAGTAGGTAGTGCTATTTCTGGATTTTGATAGGCGGCTGAATTTAGGATATATATCATTCTTGTATCTAGTATTATGATTATGAATGTCATTAAAAGTTTTAAAGTCGTTTTTATTTTTGTAAAAAAATTGTACATTGAATTGGTTGCGACATTTTTTAATTTTTGATCTTTATATTGTGTATTTTGTAACTAATCACAGAATGATCACAGAATAATAATAAAGTAACTCACTAATAACGTAATTAATTTCTGAATTCACTAAAAACCACGCTACAAACATATTAAATTGACAGATGTTTTGTTTATGGCGACTGCTGCCATCAGTGCCATCTGTTGATAACTATATGAACTATTTACTAGTATAAAAATGTTCACATTTTGTTACTAGTAAAAAAATGTATCATTTCTACCGAATGTATTGAACAATGTAATGTTAGCATTATAATCCGCTTGAAGAAAAAAAAAAATTATATTAAAAAAATTATAATAAAATAAAGTGCAAAACTTCATATATAAAACAATTCGATTCCTTTACGAAGAATATCAGCCTGTCCATGAGTACTCTGTCGTCACCTAAAGCAACTGACAGATCATAGCACAGGCCTAACCTCTCCCTGACATCCTCGAACAGTATACACTGAATTAAAATATATAACACAAATAAATTTGTATAATATGTCTCACAAACTGGAGGCTCTTCACCTCGAAGGATGTGTCCATGGGTCCACCAACAGTAGCCTAAACGAAGGCGTGGTTTGACGGTTTCTTCCTTGCGGTTAATCCTGCAGGAAGAACTCCATGGCTTAATATCCCTCATAACATGTCTCAGTTTAATATTATGTATACTATTTCACTTATCCTGTTTTTTACAATTAAAAACATCAATTGCAATTATTAATGAATTGATAGTTTTATTTTTTAACTAATTTTATTTTAGATTGTTAGTTTTGAATAAGAAACTTATACTCTCTGAGGGTTATACGTACCGTTATACGCTTATACTATATATTTTGTGTTAACATCTGTATAGTTAGATATGTTGTTTATTACACCCATATAACTGACACTCGGCACAAGATGCCAATCTTTCGATAGCAGAAAATAAGAATAATTATTTACAAACAAATAAACTTTGTATAAAACATTTAAAACAATTCAAAACAACAATCTAGAAGAATAAACAATAATTGGTATTAATGTTAACACAGACAAAATAATTACTGCAATAATAAAGCTTTTAGAAAAACTATTTCACGGTGCATAATTATTCCCAACACATTCTGAAGAAAAAACAGTAATTATCATTAAACAAATACACCACAAACTAAAACTTTTAAACAAAACGAAAAAAAGATAAAAGAAAAACAAGCGAGAAAATTTTAATTATTCCCAAGAATTCATTACTTTTCCTCTTCTCTATAATCCCTTATAGAAGTGGAAGAGAGACAGATATAGAATTCTACTTTAGCGAGTGGACGACCGGTAGTTAATTATGCAATACCTACTAGAAGGTACTAAATCCCTTGACCTGTGAAAACGAAGTGGGTGCGCACTTTGCATTCAAACATGGACCCTTTAACCTATAGAGACGTTCGTAAGCTCAGAGTGAAAGATATGGAATGGGGTACTGCTGTGGGAAAACGAACAGAATGGAGAATTGCTCGCCTTATGGCTCCTTTGCTTTCACAGGAAATATGGGGTTAAATATCCTGGAAAATGCATGAATTTGCCTCGACGGATATTTGAATAATTTTTATATTCATGTGGAACAAATTGTTTAAACATGTAAACAGTATATTTGTATTGGTTAATGTGATTCAAAATTATTTGTTTTATTGTAAAAACTCCACCATATAACAAAGGTAAACATATGTTTCATGTAATAAACTAGGGGTACCTAAATTTGATTAACACGATATATACACCGGATATTTGAGAGCCGCAAGATAATAAAAAAAATATATATTTTTTGTATGAAATTTATATTATAAAAATTATATGTAAATATTAGGAAATACAGGCAGGTACGTAATTTTATTTATTCATGTATAGCTTGTTTCTTTGGTTTAAGCGGAACTAGACTTTGAATTTTAGTAAATTTTACCGATTCAGTGAGGCTTTTGATCATTTTGTTTAGCAAAAGCCCGCTTCAGTTGTTAAAAAGACAGTGCGGGCGCGATAGCTGGTGTCTGCTTCTGGCTATTTCGCGCGATTTTCTCTACAAGTGACGTGGGCGTGGTAGAAGGTTTGCACAACAGTAAAGTAAGCTAAAATTAAATTTCGGCCAAACTATGTATCAAATTTTGCAACGAATTGCAATTTATCTAATATGATATTTTTAATAGTAAAAAAATTGTATTTAATTGTAAATAAAAAATTGCATTACAGATGCAATCTTGTATGCCGATCGACACCGCAATTTGTAACTCTTTGTTCGACAAATATGTTAGTGGTATATTTTTATCGCCATATTAAATCTGCTTCGGTTCTCAATATAGGTTCAAATGATTTAATTTTCGTAAGGAACAAGTATACCAAGGGCATTTCATCATCATTAAGTATAATATTTTTCGACGAAGGTTCTAAACTACAAACAATAATGTCGAAAAAAAGTTATTATTTGAAAATTTCTACACAAATTTATATAAATATAAAAATATTTGAAACCCACAAATACATTTAAAAAATTACAGAAAATCGTTGTCTGATATGCATTATAAAATTATTGAGCTGTAACATTTTTACTTTTCTTGAGCTGTAACTTTTCCCACAGTTCTAAGTATTCTATTGGATATGTCAAAAATCGCTGCAAATTTTGATACATAGATTGTTACTAATTTTATTTCAGATTGTCAGTTTTGTTTAAGAAACTTATGATGTGTGGCGCTTATACCTACCGTTAATAGAAAATTCTTTACTGCATTCGTTTAAATTTGAGCAATAAAAAAGGTACTGGATTAACAGAACATTCATAGATTGTCATTTTACTGAATACTTCGGATTTTTTTTTTAAGTTTTCTAATTTTTTTGTCGTATTGACATTTATGATCTCATAATGATCTTCTGTCCAAAACTAAAAATATAAATTTTTCAGTATCCATTTTTCATTCACAAATTATAAAAACAAATTAAAATTGTATGGAGAACGCGTAGGTCGCGCGAAGAAAACAAAACAAACACGTTTGAACTTCTAGCGGTAACCAGCTATTCACGCGACTGATAAGCTTCGACTATATCCACCCATGTTTACTCCTGAATGCTTGAATCAGTCGAACGAATATGGTCAAGTACGCGCGAACCGTAGCCTTAGGAAAATTTAAATTCCAGTTAGTTCCTCTTGAACGTTTGGAATAGCCTATACGCGGTTTGATAAAAGAATTCAGGGACCAACTTTATTGACAAGAAATTATTTTACATTTAAATTAATACCTTTGAAATACTACTTTTCTCAGGCCATGGGCGCCCACAAAATTTTTCTTCAAGGCGGGCAAAATATGAAAATATGATATTTTTGAAAATATTTAGTTATTTTTATTTCATAAATAGAATACTTTAGTTAGCTTTCATCAGTTGTCAGTATTTGGGCCTCTGTGTCGTTTATATCGATAGGTTCTGCGTGTAAAATGAGTACGTCACGTAAATATGTCTTATATTACAGAAAAAATCTACGCGCAGATTTTAATCTGTCATCGGGCCCGTAATTATCGTTTTCCGGGGGATGGGGCCGAATTATTTTCCCGGGCTCGGGCTCCCTCTCAGCACCGCTGCTTACTCTTTCCGAGGCCTGAGGTGCTCCAGTGTTTCGAGACCCCTTAATGCAAAATTGAAACGAGTAAATGCACATCAACTACTGTTTGTTTATCATTTGATAGCAAATATGAAACAGATATAATAAAAATAGTTATAATATAAAATCGACAAATATAAAAATAAAAAATGGAGTTAAAAGTGAAGACTCCAGGGCGGGGTGTGTTCCTTTTGTAGGTCTCTGTAGGTTTTCACTTCAATCGTTTGAAAACCACGTTCTTTTGACAAACTCTACAGGTTTAAACAACAAACTCTACAGGCAAAAAAGTCACAGTCGGCAATTTCAGCTGAGTATGGCGTAAGGAACGAGATTGACTGTTCTTTGCCAAAAACTACCGAACCATAAAAACTAGTGTTTGTCGTAATTGTCGACATTGGTGAACAGGTCTTGACAAGACCCGATATTCCTACTCCTTGTACAAATTCTCCAACAGTCAATCGTGTACAACTATGTATTATTTCGCAAACCTAGATAACCATTTCGTCGGTTTGAGAAATTGAAAGCATACCCGATTTCTCATCATATTTGATTGAATTATTATATATTGTTACCTACATCTCCTCGTTGGATGATAGAGCCTTTACAAATTCGCACCATCGGGTTCTGTGAAAAGCAAGTCTCTTTACCTAACACCAGGTAGTTCCGTAGACATCAAGGTATTTATATATCCGCTTCCCTAAGGGTCCCACTCTAGTGCCATTCTGGAGATATCATTTACTGCCTTCCGAAGGATGTGGCCAATCAAAATCCAATCGATTTCATACCATTTCTTCGACTCTTATCTGCGATCTTTTTCAAAAACTGTTATCAAAAATTTTAATATTTCTATCGCCGTCTTTTGAAGTTTGCAACAAAAATTCACACATAACGCTGACCTTCGGTTAGGTTTATTTTAAAAATCACCGAGATAAAGAAATCCAACTACAAAAACCGCTATTAATTTCGAACGAACTTATTTCATTCTCAATGCCGGAACAAACTCAATGGCTGTATATTTACTAATTACATGCGGTTTGACTTAGTTATTCAAAACTTGGTTATGATTAAGCGGGAATTTTTGCGCAATCGCGTTTCTAGCTTGTACTGTTGTGTGCATCTCTACGCAGGCTACATAAATTTACCTCGTGGGCCTTAGTTTGCCATGCCTGATTTACCGGGTGTTGAAGAGAACTTCGGCCGATTTTGTCCTCTATATATTTTTCGAGACCATACAGAGAGACACACAGATAAACAGACAGCAGACAGATAGACGGAGGTAGGCAGACATACAGGCAGACAGACGATACATGGATTTTTTGGTTTATCCGAATAATAAATTTTTTTTATTTTGTACCAAACTTTGAATAAGTTTCTCGTAGCATTTTATAACTTATATCCATTGGCTTATTATACTCCCAGTGGAGTCCTTGAGAAAATTAACTTGTGTTAAAAGATATCAAATTTCTAGGTAGTAATCTGTTTTATTCTGTGTTACAGTAGTTTCTTCCAACCGAATTAAGTGGTATTCTTTGTAAATATTCATGTATTCTGTCAGTTCCGTCTGAATTATGAAGTGCAAGCACACCGCTTTTACTTGACACGGAGTATTACATTTATTATTAGTTGAATAAACTAGTGATTTCCTAGATAACATGATTCACTTGACAGTTAATGGTTACGGAACAGAGAAGATATTAAACAGGTCGTTTGTTTTGAATTGTATATTAACAGCTACTCAAACTTAAGAGTCGACATTCGACATTTTATTACCTCGAATAAAGAAGTCGAATTATAATTTATAATTTAATTAATATATATTCGTTCTGAAAATTCGAGGAAATACTAGGGATGGGGAGTCGGAGTCGGGAGTCGGGGGTCGAGGAATCGAAATCAATTTTTTTCTAAATCCGGAGGAGTCAGAAAAAGTTATCGACTCCCGACTCTTTGATTCAATTTTCAGGATCAAGAATCAACGATGAGAACAAACCGAAATCGAAAGCAAAATAACTATATTACCAGAATTTTTTAAAGCACCTAAGCAGGAACTGTTTTCTGTTCAAGAACGAAAATGACATTAAAATATTCAATACCGGTTTTACCCGGATTCCTTTATGCTTTCCAGTTTAAAATATGACTAATATTACTCGTATTAACAGATTAATACGATGAGGCAGTAAAGATTTTGTTTTTACTCATATCCATTTTATCTCTTTCTCTATACTCAGTTGTTTATTATGTTTAAGCGGAATTAAACTGGATTTTTATTTTATCAAGTTGTAACGAGCTTCGTAATTATTTCATATTTCATGTTGACAGCCAAAATCTAAATGTCAAGAGGAAAAAGTGACATATTATGAAAAATAAAGTATATAAAATGCAATGAAAATTTTTTAAAACTAATATATTCGAAAACTTGGATTAAAGATGATAAAATGACATTTTATAAAAACAGATCTTAAAGACTGTGTGAGGCTTTTTATCATTTTGTTTAATAAATGCCCACTTCGATCGTTACAAATTGAACTCGTGATAAAGAAAATAAAAATTCCATTTAGATACACTTAAACACCCTTGTAGAGTGACACTGTGATGAAGAATTTCATCTGGAAGTGTAAATGACCCTATTTAACGCTGTAACTGTGAACGGTAACCGCTACCGTGACATAATCGAAAACTTTGTGTCACATCAATAACATGAGCTGAGTCTGGAAAACATGTGATAGTAAATATGGGTCTCAAGAAGTAAGGATATTGTCCTTGATGTTCGAGTGTCAGCACTCAAAATACGACAAAAAAATCAGCTGTGGCCAACACAGGACCGACCGCCATCATAAAGTACTTATATAAATTACATTCTAGCAGCAGAGTAGAAATAACTTGGCTTAATATTTTCTAACAGAGATATTATTTATCATGACCATGGAAACGTTACATATAAATATGAAAAAATTGAGAATTATTCAGTAGAAATTTTGCAGAAATTATTCGAAATTTTTCGTTTTATCAAAAAACGTCTCAAATAAAAGTTATTAGTTATTGCTTTTATAGCTTTGTTTAATAAATTTTTTCGAGATATTTTTCTGTTGTGAAATATTCGAAAAAATCTTAAAATCGACAAGAGTAAACTCCCATTTTTAGTCAACCGATTTTTACCAAAAGTTGATCAACTCGTGCCATTGATGGCAGAAGCTTAAATATGAAGTTTCACAAAAAACCTTTCAGCCGAATTTGCTCTGCACGTGTACACAGACAGACGGACAGACAGACGGACAGACAAACGGACAGACAGACGGACAGACAGACAGACAGACGGGCCGACAGACATCATGCTAAAAATAGTCAAAACGTTATGTAGGGACCTCAATTCGTGGAGATCCATCGAAATCTCAAAACGTCAAAATTGGTTTGATCACAGTACCTCCCTTATATATGTTGGCGGTCGGTAAAAAACAACCTAATATATTAATTTGAAACCCGTGAACTATTGTACGACTCTCATATTTATAGATTAAATTCAAATTTAGTATTGTGTGGAATATACAAATACCAGTAACAATTCAGTCATTATTACTAGCGTGTCACATTGCGGCTTCTGGGGTTTTATCATTTATTTTCAAAACTAAATAAAAATTTAAAAAATTCACTGAATGGACATTACAAAAAAATAATATACCACAGAGGTTTGTTGTATAAATTGCATTTTATTATCCTGTAATCCATTCAAATAAAATCCAGGATTTATGCTTTAAGCAAAATAGAGTACAAAATATGAATAAATCAAAATATTAAAATGGCACTGAAAAGTATATTATAAATATTCAAGTGTATTTTAAAAAGCATTCGACTGCTCAAATTATGTAAAAGAACGCGCTCTTTAGCAAATATGTCTGGAAGGTAAGTTTGAACTAAGATATCTTTTAACGTATCCGGAAAAATGAAATCAACATTTGAACACTTCGTTAGCATAACGAGGGTCTTAAACTTGAAAATTGTGATAAAGTTGACATATAAAAAGATCAATGTGTCGAGGAGGAAAAGTTCTAACTCAATCGCATCATAGCATTACGAAGTTTACTTTATTTGGACGTTCAAATAACATCATATACTCACATATGCTGCTTTCAGTTCACGAACAAAAGTTTTGCTCGATTTTCTATACCCTAATTGTGTATGATATGATGTTGGAAAAGATGTATTCGTTCGCAATTTTTAAACTTTTCATTAAACATACATTAAACCAGGCGTCGGCAACCTGTGACCCGCGGGTCACCAAGTGACCCATTTGATAATTTCAAGTGAAAGATTCCACTTGAGTTCTGCAAATAGAGTAAAATATATAAAAATAAATTATAAAACATAAACATGAAACGAAAACTTTGAGAAAATATAAATAATAACATTTTGGTTTCAATACAAAGTTTCAGTAATGAATATAGGCGGAATATAGAGACATTGTCCGAACGAATCTTATCATTATTAGGCGCAAAACTACCGAAAATTCAGACGCTTATATTTGTCTTAAGGTGCCTACAGACGGCTTGGAAAGTCACGGCCAATGTTTATACTTGCAACAAGTCACAAACCACAGCCAGCTTGCCACTGGCCGGCGTTCGCTTCCGATGTGGTATTCTATCACAAGTCAAAGGAGTTTGACCAAATCGGTGCAGACTTGCATATGCATGTTAGCACCGTACACATGACGCGCACACACTTGCAATCACACCAGGCGAGAGTGTTGTGCTCAGAAGGAAAATTATAACAATATTTGCGTAATCATGAAGTCTACTTAAAATAAAAAGTATTTTTTGTACTTTTAATCTAATTTAAATATCAAAAGCAAGGTCGAAGCTGCGATCATAACCTCACTTTCACTGTCAGATGTCATTTTACAAATGCTTGCCCATGTTCGCTATTTTTGTACTTGGCCAGCACGGACGCTTCGTCTGTAGGTACACAAGTACAAGTGTCCGCCAGTGCTACATGTTACGGCCAACGTCAGAATTAGCTCTGGCGAACGCTAGCACACCGTCTGGAGGCACCTTTAAGGTGACTATGTATAAACCAGACTTGGCTAAATTGACGTCAGAAATTCATCATCAAGGGAGCCATAGATAACGACGAGAACGTTTATAAAGTTCTTAAATTAATGAACTAAAACTTGACAATTATATTTGTTTTTATAATAATTAGAATTATTATTATTTTTTTTTTTATATTTGAAGTTTAAAAGCATATTGTTATTATTTTCTCAATAAAATTTATCTTATAATTCACTAAAACTGTTTTATAATGAAAATATCCACTGACCCGAAACGTCTTCTTAATAGTAATATTTTGGTTGATTTTGACCCGCAGCCAAAAAAGGTTGCCGACCCATGCATTGAACAATACATTTAACACGGAAGCAGGGCCCACTGATATTATGCCAGTGCCTGGGGCAGCATATTTTCTAACGCCCCTTTCGTCATTATGCATTTTGAAAAAACAATTTTTTTATTCAATAAATAAACACAAAGTTCTTTCACAATAACTATGGAATGACATAGTAATGGATAAATTTGCTGTTTTGCCAGTTATTTGTTTACAAATGTCAAAAAAGTTAGGTTATATATGATATATACAGGTGCCCGTTTTTCGATCCTTTGGGATATCGAGAACCGTAAGAGATAGGAAGTCGGTTAAATTGGGGCAAAGTTGCCACATTAGTTGGCCAATTGAATGAAGTATTTGGTTTTACGGAAAAGTGCACTGGTCACTAGATACCTGAAAAAAACTGATTTTGCTCGATTTACTTCTTTTATTCGATTAATAAAAGTTTCTAATTTGCACGTTTTTACGAAGAATTCACAGCCATCGTCAAAATTTTAATTGCTCGTATCACTTTCGAGGAATTCATACTAACTTTCAATTTTCATATGGGGTTCAAAAATGTCTTTAAATGCATAAATCGAGATTTTTTCTCGCTTTTCATTGATATAAAACAAACCTAAATTACAATGAAATATAACTGAGAAATTAGAAAATTATTGGTTTTATTCATTTCGATCAAGTGTACATTAGAAATAAAATAAAATTTTTAAATTTGTTCCGGACTTATCTCCGTTAGATTATTTCTTTATTAATGAAAAATCATATTTACAAAACAATTTCTGCTGACATTAATGAGCTGCACGGAAACATAGTAACACATAAAATAAGGAGAAGGGATGTCAGACCAGCAATATCTAATTTAAGGAAAAGTTTAGAGCTCTGTTTGGAGGTTGAAGTTGAAACATATAATTTTCTAATTTCTCAGTTAATTTTCATTTTAATTTAGTGTGTTTTATATCATTGGAAAGAGAAAAAAATCTCAAATTAATGCATTTAAAGACAAATTTGACTCCCATATGAAAATTGAAATATAGTAGAAATTTCTCGAAAATGATACGAGCTTTAAAAATTTTGAGGACGGCTCTGAATTCTTCCTATAAAACGTGCAAATTAGAGACCTATATGAATTGAAACAAAAAAGTTATCAGCCAAAAAGTAAATCGACCATTATCAGTTTTTTCCTTGTATCTAGTGCCCTGTGTATTTTTTAGAAAAACCAAATACAACGTTAAAGTGGACAACTAATGCAGCAACTTTGCCATAATTTAACCCACTTCGAATCTCTTATGGTTCACGAGATCCCAATGGTTAGGCTCAAAAAAACGGGCACCTGTATACATTATGGTTATATAAAAGGCGTATCACACTAGAACGCTATCCAAGTCTTATTTTTGTAGGTTTTTTTTCAGGATCCAAGTCTTCAGGTCTTGACATATCACACGGTATTTGAATATTAGTTAAGACTTGGAAATTGTTTGTTTACCCATGCGCACATCGTGAATTTATGACAGTTGACAGTTATATTTTGAAAGGTTATTTTAAAACAAAGACGCGTCACCTGTAAGACCTGGGTAAAGAGACCGATAAATTGTATCCTGTTTCATTTGCCTGGTCTTCAAAACCTAGGTTTTTTCTTCATACTATCAGACGCACAAGACTTCGATTCGAATGCAAAGACTTTAATTTTCCAAGTTTAGACTTGAATAATAACTCTAGTGTGATAAGGCCTTAATACTTTAACTTTTACTTGCTGTTTAGGATGTTGCAAGACAAAAATGGGCTACCAACCTTTGGGAGCCAAATGTAATGAGTAATTATAATGTATTTTACATGTAATTACTTATATGACATTCTAATATTAGCAACTAAATTATCATTTCATAGTTATCTTGAATGAACTTTAGTAAAAAAACTTCGTTACAAAAAAGTGATATGCAGTGTGAATTTTCACACATTTCAGCTTTTCGCAGGTATTTAATAAGTGAATGGATTAGAATGGAAATAACTGATCCGTATCCTTTAACTCAAAGGGGTTCAACTAGAAATCTGGAAAAATTCCAAGTAATGTATTGAACTGAACCAGAAACGTACGAAGGAAATTTTTTTATCAAATTGTGTTTTTCTCTAAATTAATATTTTTTTTTAATTAATTGCTAAATTATGCCTAATAGTTAATGATTTTTAGTATTTATGTAAAAATATAATTAAAAAAATTTTGACAGTTGAGAATCGAGTTCATGTATGTAAGTTCTGCGGTTCTGTTGTATAACTGCTATTAAACGTCATGTTTCAACCTATTGTTCGAATTATTTTAGTTTTTGTTTTTAAGGTATCGAAGAGGAATAATTTAGAAATAAGAAATCATATATACTAGTGATATACTTATAAATCAAAAACACATTGTTAATAGTGAGAAACACATTTCTGAAATTAAAAAATGAATCCATTTATCAATATATTTTTATTCATTTAATGAAAACGAAGCAAGTGTAGAAAAAATCGCTGGTATTCTTTAATTTAAATTTTATTGTGAAATTTTTGCAAATTATTTAAATTTACTATAAAAAGTTAAATAAAGGTTGTTAGTACTCAAATTCTGTTGGCTTCTTACACTTGGTAATTACCTTTATGACCCTGAAATGTGTGAAAATTCACACTTCACATCAATTTTTCTATTTTTTATGCATATAAAATTGCATTATTTTGATTATGAAACTGAATTGAGTGTTATAATGATCTTCATTATCACACTAAACATTTTAATTGCAACTTACGCTCTGCTTGTTCCTTTGGCAAACTAAAATTAAGTGTGTAGTATTCGCAAAAAGTAATATTAAAAAGTGCATATTTTAATATCAAGTTTGAAAGTGCATCTGAATGTTATGCACTTTTGAAAAGTAGATTTACTTATTACATAAGTTTTTATTTGAAATGAAACCGGTGTTATATAAAATAGTAGAGCCAACACCGTTGTCAAAGAAACACGACTCGCAAATGAAGTTTGTTAGTTGAAAACTTGCTTACATCTAAACTTGTAAATTTAAACTTGAAAGTCAAAAAACTTCGATGCTACAATGTTTGACCTCACAGACACACACGAGGCTTTAAGTAAACTTTTATATTAGTTTTTTATGTGTATTATATTATCTCATAAACGCGGTTTAATATTAAACTTTTTTTTTATTCAGTTATCGGCACTTTGAACTTTTTAATAAAAAAAAGAGGATATAATTAATGATACTTCTTATACAGTTTAGCAGGAACTTTTTTGGACTTCCTGCAACTGCAAGTAACATATGTTCATTAAAAATACCCAATTGGCTTTGAAATTTTATGAAAGGTTGTCTTAAAGTCTATTCAAATTAACTATGAAATGTTGTCACAGTTGAGAAAAGTGCTGTGTCGCCAACTGATAATGTTTACAAATATCAAACAAGGTATGTTATATCCAACCATTTCTAAAAAGATAAACTTACATTAACAACACACTAGAGCAAGGGTACTCAACCTTTTCATACCTACCGCCCACTTTAGCCTCTCTATTGGTAGAAAAATTTTCATACCGCCCACCTGTTGTATAATAATAAATACTTTCGCAAAATTTAGCAGCAAAAATCTTTATAAAACAACTTACTGCATCATCTCTTATTATTAAACACAATAAATATACATGCACCAAAACGTGGCAACGTTGGATGTCACAAAGTACCCTGTGTAACACAGTTCCCTTACCCGTAATTTTTGAGCAGAGGTTTAATGAAGACATGTAGTTAAATGTATCTTTTTATTTATGCTTTGCATTACATTCAGTTAATTAAATTATTAATAAGATCCTTGAGGCTGATGCTGCGAAACTAAATATTGGATATCTGCTTCAATTTTTGTAAGGAACAAACGAAGGTCTCCTCTTTCGGAAATATTCAGACGGTTTCTTTCTTTGGTCATAATATGATTATGACCAAAGTGATTATGACCATACCTGACTGGTACTGACAAACGTCTGTCTAATGCTAGGGAGTGGGGACAAATTTAGCGCCATTTAGTTTCATGTAAAGTGAACTAAACTTATGCGCGGGCGATAAAAATTGTATATTTTGAGAAATTTAACTATAAACAATAAAGAATTTTATGAAAACTTAATGAAAATGTTTTTCAATAATGATATGGAATTTTTTTAAATAATACTTGTTTTTAAAACGTCAATTAAATTTAAAAAAAAACGGAATGTAGCCAGAATTGGACAAAACCCCTACCGCCCACCAAAAAATCCACTGGTGGGCGGTATGGGTAGGGACCAGGTTGAGTACCACTGCACTAGAGGGTAAAGGGGCTAATGTGAATTATAATATAGAGCAGTGTTTTCCAGCCTGTGTGGTGCGATTCAGTACAGTAGTACAATACTAGGGTTGCCTCTTATATTTTGGGATTGCGCTACACTAGTGCTCCCATCTGGCAACTGACGCTTCTATCGTAAAGTTTGACATTTTTGACGGTATACGAACTCAGAGCGTTTTAACGTACGAGCGCTATTTGTGTTGATTACAGTAACTTGAACAAATTCATTTTGGCTAAAAATGGAATTAAACCGTGAACATTTTCGAGCAATTATTTTTTACAACTTTCGACGTGGATTAACTAGACACAGTGCATCGATGAACTTAATTCGACTTTTGGCGAAGAAGCACCATCAAGGACTACTGTTTATCGATGGTGTGCCGACTTCAATCGTGGCCGTAGCTCATTTAAGGACGAATTTCGTGAAGGTCGTCCAAAAATCGATTGTTGTTCCAGAAAACAATGATGGTGTACGTGAACTGATACTTTAAGATCGTCATGTGACTTATCGTGAGATTGAGGTATCCTTGGAAATCAGTGGGATCAGCATGCATTCATTATTTCATGAACATTTGGTCGTCAAAAAGACGCGTTAGATCCCACATAATTTGACAATCAGAGTGGAAAAAGTGCTGCGAAAATTGGTTCAAATGCATGCAAACGTGCCTTGATCTTCATGGAGAATATAATATAATAAATAATTATTTTTGATCTCAAATCCAGCAACATAAATGGCAACCTTCGTACAGTAGTAAAGGTGGAAATATACTATTGAAATACGCCACGCCACCCGTCGTGTCCATACACGATGCACCGTGCACATATGTAAAACGGGACGCGATGATACATAATTATTTAACAAGTGTAAAACAAAATAGGTCGTATAAAACGAGCATAATATACTATTTTTTATACTCTGCATCACTTACTTCATAGAAATTTTAAAATTTCATTTATGAAATACATCGGAATACAATCTAGGGATTTTTGTGAAATGCGGTCACCATAGCAAAAATGTATAATAAAACAATTTCTATGATAACCCAACACAACAGTAATTTGATAGATGCAAGACAACACATTTTCTTTTTGAATTTTCTTAATAATAATATTATAAAATAATTATCTGGCATGGAAATAGTACTGTCAATCTCTCAAAATAAAAAGTCACCAAAAACAGTTTAACAATAGTTTCTATTGTTAAACTGTTTTCAACAATGATATTGTAACAATGATATTGTGAACGCAAAGTATAAAAACATTTTTGTTTTATAGTTGATATAATAGTATATATTAAGACTGAAATTTTATAATTTTGCCAGGAAGAATATTTTATCCTGGAACATATTATCCCACTTGTATTTTTTGGTGGGTTAATATATCACAGTGGTTAAATAAAAATCAGACATTTCAAAGAAAAAAAAAATATATGTATTTTTGAAATATGTTATGGTGTGATCAAAAGGATATTTCAGTGTCTCCTCTTCGTCTGAGGCGAAAAAGACGGCAATTTCCTGAAATGCACTTTCCGTCAATCTGTGTTCCATTCTGTGAAAATACCACTGGGCTGTATAAATCCCAGTCAAAAATAACTTTAGGAATATATGTCCCAATACAAAAATTTATTAAATACATTGTCAAAAATAAATATACTTATAAAGTTTTATGTTCAGCCATGTTATTATATATTTTAGCAATAAAATAAAAGCAATCTAAGTTAATTATAGTGCGTTCAAAGGTGAGTTTGCAGTATAGCTCTTATGGCAAATGGGAGAGGTGTTGCCAAATGTTGTAAAAGTGTCAAATGTTTCAATTATAATAATATGAAAAACTCGTATGATTTACAAAAATCAACTCTTATAAAACTCAAAATAACACTCAACAAAAACAAATGGCCATTTGCAGAATACTGCGTCTTCACATATCAGCGCGTTTTAGAGCTGGCAACGTCGACAAGCAAGAAAAGGTTAGCATTATTGTGTAAACCCATTAGAGAGTATGAAAAAGAACTACTCCATATGCCATGTACTGCAAACTCACATTTGAACGCACTATACTTACATTATTATGTTCAATAAACAAACAAAACACCTTGTGCGTATATGTAACCACTTGTTTAGAACTTAAAATTAGGTTAGAAAACACATGTATTCTCAGAGACGATTCATATAACTTGCACACACTTGCTTCAAAGATGCCATTGCGTATGTTTTCAACGTAAAAATGGAATATACATACTCTACAAAAAAAAAAAATATCTATATAATAATAATAATACTGAATTTAGTGGCAAAGGAGCGTTTCTTTACCAAGCAGCGCGAAGAGCAACAACGAGATTTAACCTGGCAGACTTGAGTCCCGTCAGAGAAAACGCTGGAGTACAACTCTCCCGGGAGGAATACAACAGAGTTACTAGTTCGGTGAAACGAGGGAAGATAGACATGTTGACAGAAGAACACATGAGTAAAAGTATGCACTCTGTGTTCTTCCGACATATTAAAAGTCTAGAGTTGCCAACCGAACTCACGTTCTCGTTTCTTAAGTCTGCGGGTTTGAGTTCGGAAACAGAAGGTTTTGTGTCTGCGTGTCAGGATGGGGTTGTAAATACTTTAGCGTACAGGGCCTGGATATTCCAAACGGCGGAGTTCACACTCTGTAGGTTGTGCCACCACCATCCTGAAACGATTAAGCACATTCTGTCTGCTTGCCCATCTCTTGCAGCGTCGAGCTACGTGTCACGACATAATGCTGCTCTCCGCGTGCTCTACTACCATCTTAGACATGCCTATGGTATTGACCAAATACCGGTTATACCGTACGTCTCCTCTGACATAGAATCGGTGGTGCAAAATTCCAAGTTCCGAATTTATTGGAATTACTCCTTCCCCACCTCGAGGTTACTGACAGCCATTAAACCGGATATAACCCTCCTGGATATTGACACCAAACAGATGTTTGTGATCGAATTCTCAAATCCAGCTGAGAAGAATATCTCTCTCAAGGAGGAGGAAAGAGGTACAAGTATATGGATCTCTTGTCCGAGCTTAGAAAGCTGTATCCAAGGTATAAAGTTAAGTAGTCCTGATAGTTGGTGTTTTGGGTGGTATGAAAGCCTCCTATCGAAGGGAAATCGAGTCCATTCCCGCCTGCAGATCTTCTGCCACCTCTTTGATATGAAGGATGCAGAAAGCAGTGCTGCTCGAGTCACTCCGCATTGTGCGGGCACTGGATCAGAAGTAATTTCCGCGTCTGCATATCGCCAGGGTTTGGGATGCAGTCGTGTGAATTTAGCTACACTAGTCTCTGCTAGGACGCGGCTCAAAAGGTTGCTGAATTTTGAAATTAGTGGACGATTGTCAAGACCTGACAAACCCCATAATAAGTCTGATTACGACACATTGTCCCAAGGGACCGAAAGGGTTAAGAGACAATTCTAATTTAAATTAGACTAAACTTATATTTAGCAAACGTTACTATACAAAGTATTAACTATCAACTTTTATTTGAAACGAAATTGCGATATGTTTTCTTAGTATCTACATCTCTTCTCTTCATGATTTTGATAAATTAGAAATACATTTCATCAAATTATCACGTTATTATCTTATTCAATAATAATTTCTCTGCTAAGAAGTATTTTGTTTAAGTGCTTTTTGGTGACGGTCGGTTTTGTGATGACCAAAGCTGTTTTTTTAGAGTTGGACAGCATTTTTCATTCTATGTTTTGTTGACAAATACTGTTTCTATTTTGTCAGTGCCCAGGTTTGGGGACTTCTTATTCTATATTGCGAAATTGCGACATATTTTTCCTTGATTTTGCAATACGAAAAAGTTTCGTATATACTGAATAATTTAAAAACAAATATATGATTATACTATCAGAGTGGAAGGATGCTAGTCATACAATCATATTTCCCAGACGCCACGCTGTCATCTCACGAAACGAATGCGCAAAAAATATGTTGCGCGGTCTTAAAATTTTATCTCACTTATAACATTGAAATTCATACGTTTCATATTTATTATTTATGGAGAAGATTTCTACGTGTTTTGTGACAAATAATGTGTTATGTGTAATGGAAATTACACTACGTGCGGTTTTCGTTAAAGAAATATTTATCTCTTCATGAGAGATGTGTAAATGTTGTTTTATATTTATGTATAAACAAGTTTTATCCTGTTTTCCATTAAGTTGTATTTAGAGCTCGTAAATTAGTCGACTATAGGCTATGACTTGTGCACTGTTAATTATCACTAACAAGTTTGTCATATGGTAACGCGAGCAATCGTTCAGAGCTCTAAATTTAATACATTATACGTTGTCCATTGTCGATAGTTTTTCAAAATTTTAGTTAATGAGTTGTTTTAATGAGACAGACATATAAACATATAAACACATTGGCTATCTCAGTCTACATCGAGAGAACGTTTAATTGAACCTAACAATATGCCATCGCGCCGATTACAATAAATCTCGCCCAAAATTATAAAGACGAACAGTAAATATGATTAGTTTAGGTAATTAGGATAGGTTTAGTTAGTAAAAATCTGAACAGTTAAAAAACGATAATAGATAATAAACATTTTACGAAGCCACCGTAGTTGGTTTAAAGACACACCGATGTCGCACTATTCGTAACGCACTAATTTCTTTAGCTGTAAACGCTGCCTTGAATGTTAAAACTATCTACTAAACATATACACAA
Source organism: Liopterus haemorrhoidalis (assembly GCA_963971575.1). Lineage (NCBI taxonomy): Eukaryota > Metazoa > Arthropoda > Insecta > Coleoptera > Dytiscidae > Liopterus > Liopterus haemorrhoidalis. The sequence goes on from OZ020617.1 coordinate 19,441,924, forward strand.
CGTACAGTGAACAATCTACTAATTTAAAGAGCTCTGAACGCAGTTTTAAAACTAAAAAATTTTAATATATTCGCGCTTCATTTTTTTAAAGAAAATATTGTTTCCAAATATCTATGCTCAGTTCGGGATCAAGAAGTAGTGACCATGCAATGCTCACGTGATAATTTTCTACACTCTCGTCGTTCGTTGGCTGTCGAGCTCTTAATTTTATGCGACAGCCAACAGGGTAGCGACTTCAATCTTTCACGTGATTTTATTACTATTTCTGCATTTCGAACAGGGTATAGCTGTTCACTCTACTTGTAACCCTCAAATAACGAAGGTCCTATTTACACAATTTCAAAATTACGTCTTTATATTTGGTAGCTAATGCTCGTTTCACTTTCAGCTGGGTCTACATGCGCGAACCGATCCCGAAAAGTTGGGTTTAGACCAGCGAGCCGATCCTTAATGTACCATGTAACGTAATGCTTACTTGAAATCAATATGTCGCGAACGAATTGTTAAGAGTCGGAAAGTGAATCATGCTACGAACATTAAACCAAAATATTAAATTTTCAGTTAAAGGGTATTCTTAATACATAGAGTAACTCATTTTATGCAAAGTTTCTTAGAAAAAATACTTCGACATTACGGGGTTAAGATATGTTAGGTTAGGATAAAATTTACATTGTAGTTTTATTAAATTCTTGTTATAACTTCACATGTATAACATATACAACACACAAAAAATCTTGAAGAAGCTAAACTGCTAATGAAACATGTCGAAAATAATAAAAGAAATTTATTAACTAACATTTACTATCTATACTAGGTTATGTAAACTTTATGTCAGACGTCTATACTCGCGAGAGTTAAAATTTCCTGAACCAAATTCGCTGAAATTCTTTGTGTTCGGAACAAAAACCGACACAGAGCGGATTAGGTCGAGCGCTTTGCGACCTGTTCGGCTTGCTAGACAAAAATGTCACCCGTCGTATATTACTGTAATGTACAGGATCGGCTCGCTAATCTAGAACCAGCTAAATGTTTCGCGTAAGGTAATGCTCGCTTGAAATTTCTTCTTGGGAACCATCCGAGAGTGGTACAAACATAAACAAAAAAATTCATGCTCACAAGTGTTAAAAGTACCGAGAATATGTCTCAACAATTTTTGCGAATTCCATTTTGCTCGCGACAAAAATCGAGAAAAGAGAGCAGGATGTTTTGCGATCCGCATATCTTGTGTGCGTTCAAACTACACCTTTTTCACACAGATCGGCTCTAACCATTGCAACCTTTCACATACACCTGCAAAATCGGTGCTGACACCGGCTGTAACTACTGAAGTCTTTTATACACGCTGCCATCTCCTTGAGTTATTGTACCTTAGAAGGAAGTACCGAAGAGACAAAAACGTTAGACCTTTTTCACACAGATCGGCTCTAACCATTGCAACCTTTCACATACACCTGCAAAATCGGTGCTGACACCGGCTGTAACTACTGAAGTCTTTTATACACGCTGCCATCTCCTTGAGTTATTGTACCTTAGAAGGAAGTACCGAAGAGACAAAAACAAAATACATCACTGGGTACATTTCATTTTGACTGTCAAATACTTGGAAGGCAGTTTTAACAAGCTCTTTGGAAAATTAAAGCCTAATATTTTTTAATAACTTTCATATACTAATACATTTGATTTCCTCGTAAAATGACGTGTTAGCTTACGCAATACATTACAGAATCGGTTCGCTAGACCCAGACCCAGATTTACCCAGAAACTTTTAGTTGGCTTCTACTTGGCTTCTTGTGTTAAGTGTCACACGAGCTGTATTGGTCGATATAAAAGATGGATTTCTCGTCAATTAATCTGTTCCAAATAAATATCAATTAATTAATAATGAAACCAAAGCGTACAGGTATGCGGAAGAAAGTAGTTAGTCGCGTAAAACCCAGCAACAAATAATCGATAAAACAATGAAAGTGATTCAGTGCGTGAAGGCTAGATAGTATCGGACAGATGGTTGTAGAACTACGGCATTGCAGCTTCGAGAAATACAACGACAATGAAATTTGTTGAAAAAATTTTCGTTTTTATCAAGAATCTTGTTTGATATGTAATGCTTCATATTCAAGGAGGTCCTGTTTGAAAAATATGGAGAAACTTTTGTCTCTGCGTACTAATGATTTGAATCAGAAACGAGTTCCTGCCACCCAAATAGTCATTATAGAGAAAGCTAAGGATGTCGACACACAACATTGCTATGTTTCATTTTTGCAATTTTCTATAAAGTTTTAATTTAGAGTGGACTGTATATTTTTATTATTAGAGCAGAGAAGAAAATTGTGGGTAACAGCAGTATGTGTGTCTAGTGGTGGACTGGCCCACCGGGAAATCGTGAATTTCCCGGTTGGCCGTTGACTAGTTTGGGCCGTCTGAAATTAGAATTTAACTTTTCCTGTTATGACACAATTATTTGATTTTCAAAATATTTAAATTGGACATAACAGTTTCGGTTTGTACTATCATTTTCAGAGCTACAATGTAGATTGTATGGTCACTGTCACTACTATAAATTTTAAAATGAATATCGTGTATTAATGAGGAAATACGTGCTAAAGAAACATTTCTTTAAATTTCGTTTGAAACGCAACTTCTTGGAAACTAATGGTTTAAATTGAAAAACTAAAATGCCAATGTAAAGAGAATTTAACACACTTTAACATTTTAAACGCACCATTACCCGTAATTTTTCTTTTGAGTAAATGTCATTCCGTTTAGGGGTTGAAAAAACGAATCAAAATACTGAATTTAAGTAGGTATCCCCCTTAAAACCACCAAAAGTAATCCCCTAAATCCCGTATAATCTCTTTGTTGGAGAGCCATATTGTATGCTAGTATTCAAAAGTTTTAATATGTTCTTTTCAGTTTTGTTGTGATAAATATTTTCTTTACAAACTAATACCTTTTTTCTATTAAATGTTGAGAACTTCTGAATCAGATCTTGAAAATGAAATTCAGTTGTTTAAAAATGATTTACAAGTCTCTCACTTTCCGCATTTTTTTGAAAAGTGGTAGGAAGTTTGAAACTCTACTTTCGCACGAATAAAATGTTGTGGAGAATGTATATTATTGAGATGTAAAAGGGGGTAACTTTAAAGAATATAACGTAGAGAAAATATGAAAGAACTGGAAAAATTGCTATGCAAATGGATTTTAAGATAAAATGTGGATATTTCAAGAAGCATCATTATTTTTAGGGAAGGGATGTTCTTATTTGTCTTACCATAAAAATATGTAAATATTGATTTCAATATTTATACTAAAAAAATATAGGATACTATAGTGAAAAAAAGATAAATTATTATATTTGTTCAGAACAGCGTAGGTACATATGCAAATACACAAAATATATACAGAGTGTAACAAGGCAGAGGAAACAATTTTTGTTGACCAAAGTCTACCCAAAAATTCGAAAGATAACACTGAAATTTTTCGGCACAAACCTGAAATACAGGACATTAAGTATCTTTGATTTTAAATGGGAACGTATGTCGTATTGGATATCTTATATAATATTCACATATCTCTGTTGTTTTCCACCAATCATCAACTGCCATATTCGAAACTATTCGTATGTACTCGAACCGTCTCGCAAAATGATTGCATAGGCTAAGAGTAGCGTACGCTGCGTAAGGGGGGTAACCAGTTACGTATTAGTAGCCGTATTTCGATCATCTGCGATTAAATGAAACTTTTTTAAGCGTTATTTCCATTATTCAGTGTTAAAACTCTTTTCACTTTCACTTTGATGAATATTTGGTGAGTTACGAGAGTATATTCAAAAACCAAAATCTTTAAGTACCATCTTTATTATTGACTTAATAGCAAAAAATTGTGACAAAAAGTGTGAATATTTTTTATTGTAAAAAATTTTTATTCTATAAATTTTTCATAATTTAAAGTTACTGAGATTGAAGTTTTCTGTTGAATTAATTTAATAAGGGAGATATTTTAAGTTTTTTAGTAGTTTGTAGAGTTTTGCAGGTATGACCACCATAAAACCCTTATAACGTCATTTATCTGCCTAACTATCTGTCTGTATGTATGGTAGAAATTGTAACCAATCGGATGAACTTTTTGACTCACATATAGCAAAACCATAGAGAGTTCAAAAAAATACAGTGCCGGATAAATATAAACAAATATGTATTTAATGAAAACAAATATATTTTTAAAATTTTGAGTGGGGTATCAAATGAAACCTCTTAATGCGTAAATGCACAAACAAATTTTTATTTTTATAAAATCTTTTTGTTTATGCGGTTTTTGTCAACATAATGGCAACAAACTTTTGTTCCCCACCCTATCTCCCAGAGGGGTTGATCTAAACATCTGAAAAAATCTCAATGATGCACATTGATGGGAACCGGAATAGTTCAACAGGAAATTTTGATCAAACTGGATTTTCGCAAAAAATTGATTTTTTGTGTTGTCAAAAAAAAAATATGTATTTTTTAACGTTTATTGTGTGGTATCAAAAGAAAGCTCTTAAGATGTAGATAATGGAACGGGATGTAGATTATTATTTTTTTAATTTTTATTCGATTTTTTCCTAAAAAGTACTAACAAATCAGTTTCCCGCACCCTTTAACCCTAAGGGGTTAAATTAAAAATCTGAAAAAATTCTAAGTATATTGGTATGAACAGGAAACGTATAAGATGAATTTTCAATCCGATTTCGTTTTTGGAAAATATTAAAGTTTTTGTGCTATAGAAAAAAAAGAAATTAATAAATAAATAAATAAATTTTACTGTGGGGATATTAAATGGAAGCTCTTTAAGTGCAGATTAATGAGCGGTAATTGGTTTTTGAAATACATTTCATTTTGACTAAATTTTCCCAAGTATTAAGATTTTCGTTTAATACCTTAATCTTAGAATCTGTTAGTTTTTTATATAGTCGCAGTATAAACAATGTCTCTGTAGGCGTTATGCTCTTGCAGGACAAAAGATCGCCCGCAGTGTGGCTAGGTATGCCATTGAATGATATATTTTCAACTATACAAAAAAAAAAAAAAATGCGTTACAATACAATACAATATATTATGGTATTATTAGAGATATATGACCACAAAATTCGTATCTAACTGCAATCTTTTTGTCGTGCCTATTGTTTTAAAGGATTTAAAACCAACACTTGCAATTTTGTTATGTAATCATTATTCACTGACTAAATACCTACAAAATCATGAAATGTGTGAAAATTTACTTTATATCAATTTTTTTGAATAGTTATAGCATCGAAACACCCCCTTAGAATAAAAATTTTTAGATGCAGCTATAACTGTGTGTGAATCCTGGTTTTACCATATAGGAGCGCACTTTTTTTTTTTTTAGAGGTGGTCCGCAAAACTTGGCTAGTAAACACATTTGTTTGGAGAAAAGTAAAAAGTATAAAGGGTACCATCAGTTTTTAGTCACTTACAAACATTTTAAGCTCCTCTTTTATTAAATGTTAAAACATTTTCCTTCCCATATATTTTTATTACAAATTGCAAAACTTTAGTACAAATACATATAAAATAAACAATAAATTATATATAAAATTACAATTTAGTAGTTTAACTAAATTGTAAAATCCAAATTTTTTACTCATTATGGTATAATTAGAAACATTCGCCTTGAATCCCTTGCGCCATTGTTACTACATCATCGTACCAAATTTTAACAAAATAGGTCTAACCGTTTTTGCGTGAATATCGATGACAGACAGACAAAAATTTAGTTTTTTTGTAGATTTTGTCATACAATTATCTGAAATATGTAGAAACCAAATATGAGGCCGAAAAAATAAAAAAACAGATAAAGCCTCCAATTTTATTAATATGGATAAGGCTTTAGTTTCTGTGTGCACCTGTTATTTATCAGCCATACCACATCGCATGCCCATCTCCATTTCTATCATCACGTAATATGATGCAATGTTAGTAACTTTTGATTTTTCTCATTTTTTAATTTGATATTTTCTCACTCAACTTTATATTCAGACGTATTCACACTTCTTATTCATATTCATACGTATCTGAAGAAACTAAATTAAATAATTAAAAGCTAGACTGACGATGCCGACATACAGATGAGCAATAAAACGTATAACAACTTTTAATAACGGGTTTTTAAAAGAGTATTTTGTCGTAGCATCACATAATCCAAAGGGAATAAATGCAATAAAAAGTTGCACCGTCAGCAGAAATGAATATAAGAATATATGGAGTTGTTAATAAACGGAAAAGCGCCATTGTTAACGATCATTTGTTGCACAATGTATATACAAACAGTGTAGCTATTGTAAAATACAAATACAGTTAAATGCAAGAGATATATACTGTTGTAAAAGGCTTTAATTTTCCAGTTCACAGGCAAATAATGTTTGTCCGATCGTTTAAAAACAGCAAAATGCCATTTGAAATATAAACATGTCAGACTTCTTAGCTTTACTATCTGATAATATAGTAAAGTGCACTTTATAGCCAGAAATAAATACAATTTGTTTTATTATTATTTCATGAACTCCAACGCGAATTGAACAGTTGCATTAAGCTGCAATGGTGGATTTTTGTATTTTTTATTGTTGTAGCAGGCAAAAACCACTAAAAGATTCCTATTTGAAAAACCAACCGCTGGCCACCAAAAATGTAACAGCCAGGGTGTGGGAGGGTATTTAACCAAAATTTAAAAATAAGAGGGGGAAAGCTGCCACCACCTAGTTTACATAAAACTAGGAAAATAATTTGATCTGAATTTACCTGCTTCTCTGTTGATGGGAATTTTAAAGTCAAACAAGTGGGAAAATTTATAATAGGAAATTTATTATGTAAAAAGAAAACCAGTGGCGAAGGGAAACCTCCGCTAGACTTGCCCTCCCAAAAAAAAATATTTAAAAAAAAATGAAAATTAAAAAAAAAAAAAAAATAATATTTAGATAAATCTTCAAAAATACATCAAATTATGTTCTATACAAATTTTTGTCCAAGGCTTGCTTTACTAGTTACGAATTAATTATCATGACCATGGAAACGTTACACATAAGTATGAAAAAATTGAGACTTGGAAAAATTTTAAATAATTTTACAAAAATTTTTCGAAATTTTTCGTTTTATCAAAAAACGTCTCAAATAAAAGTTATTAGTTATTGCGTTTATAGTAACTTTTGTTCAATAAATTTTTTCGAAATATTTTTCTGTTGCTAAATATTCGCAAAAATCTTAAAATCGACACGAGTAAACTCCCATTTCTAGTCAACCAATTTTCATAAAAAACAATAAGGTTCTTCCCATATAATAGGAGAATTTTTTAGTACCAGAACGAACTCTTTAAGTTAAACCGTTTTTGAGTTATCGTGTATACACACAGACAGACAGACAGACACACACACACACACACACACACACACATACGGACGGCACTTCGAAAATAGGTTTTTTGGATTCCCTGGACCATGAAACGTGGTCATCTGTCAAAATCTCGACATCGAAAATTTTCGCGATTACAATACTTGCCCCTTATATATATTAAGGTCGGGCAAGTAAAAAATTGATGTGAAGTGTGAATATTCACACATTTCAGGGTTTCGCAGGTATATAATAAGTGAAGGCGGTATGCTGAGTGTGTAGGACAAATTTTACTTTGTAGTAATCACGGCAAAATGAACGATATTTTTAAAATAATTTATCGTCTATTAATCATATAATAAGACTGGTTATTAAATTTACGCTCTTAAAAATTAAATACAACATTTGTCAAAATATAACTAGAATTTTGACAAAATAATTTCAACATAATAAAAATGCAAAAAAAAAAACAGAAAAAATAAAACTCACTCCGTACTCGAACTCGAAACTCTCCGTTTTCCAAAGAATTTTACACCAGCGCTCTAACCCGTTACGCCATCGTACGCCTTGCATATAAATGTCTTACATTGATATAACTTTTGTACTTTGTGAACCAAAAACCACAAAAAATGCGTTATTTTCCGAAAACATAATCTGATCAAAAATTCCTGTTGTACTATTTCGGTTCACACCTATATAGGGGAAAGTGTTATACCTAGAAACACTTTTTCATATTTTCTCTATATAAGAGTCAAATATTTTATTTTTAGTACTATGAATGCATTAAAAGTTATAATACATTTTAATACACACAATTATTTCGGTTTTATGGCAGTTAAGCAATATTTCATTAGTCATATTTAAACAATTTCTTTTGTAGTCAATGTGTTTCATGGTACAGTAAGGTGTTGTACCACGAAACACCATATGTTGTACTTTAAAGAGATTTTTATATCTTAAAAAAATGTCGGTTTAGGTAGATAAATAATTTTATTTGCTGGTTCGTATTACAAAATTTTATTAACTGATAAATTTAGAACGAAAATATAATTGAATTCTAATACAACGTCATTTTCTGAAGAAATGTCTAACCTCAGTTTCTTTTTTACTTGCGTAGCTGACTTCTTTGACTGTTTAGTTCTCATTATTTCAAGTTTTTCTGGAGTATCTGTAGCAATACGAGTTCTAGTCAAAATACCTTAGTGTACCTAGTCAAAAACAACCTATTGTACCGTGAAACAGTGTTTCCAGGGACAACATACGATATGTTTCAGGGTACAACTATATGGCTTTGTTCAAGAAAACATTATCCCACAGAAATAGGTAATGACAGAAAGTTAAATAAACTGGTGGATTGAACTTACCAATGATCACATTATATCTCTGCCAAATATCTTGGAACAATAATGGGTATTAACACCACGAGTAAATAAACAACAAACAAGTTAATTTTTACTTCTGTTATCACAATTCACTTTATGCGTCATAAAAACACGGGGAATCCTAGAATCGTACTGTAAATACAACTTACATGACATCTGGGATCTAAGTGGTCACTGTTTTCAAATATGAGTGCCTAGATGGTACTACCAAGCTGTACTACTTAACGTTTCAGGGTACAACGTACTCAAGGTACAACACTTTCCCCTACATTACTTAGAATTTTTTTAGATTTTTAGTTTAAACCAACTGGGCTACAGGGTGTGGGACAAAAAATTTTTTGCACAATTTTGGCAAAAATCGCATAAAAATAATTTATTTTGCAAAAATAAAAATGTGATCGTTAATCCACGTACTAAGGGCTTTCATGTGATACCCTAAAAAAAATATTTTTGTTTTCGATGAGCACATATTTGTATATTTTTAGGGGGGTATGTTTTTTAGATGTTTTAGTATTTTTCCTATGTGCGGGTCAAAGAGTTGTATAAGCATGCCAAATTTCAACTCTCTAGGTTTAGCCGTTTGGCTACAATTTTAACCGAACAGACAGACAGACAGACAGACAGATAGACGACAAAATGACGGTATATGGGTTTTTTGGTCATACCTACAAAATCCTAAAGATCAATAAATGAAAATAACAAAATTTAAAGTTACAAAAAAAAATATTGAATAAATGAAAAACAAAACATTATAAAACAGAATGATATTAAAAAAAAATAAAATATAAAAGTTACCAAAATAAACTTACGTGATCGACCGGACTCAGCTCTTGACTGGATCTGATGCATTACATATACACCAGACCTCAGCCAGGAACCGAGTCATTTACAATAAATTTTGATTAATATTTATACAACACATAATTTGCTAATGTTATTATTTATATTCTGTCTAACCTTCATGATAAAACTGTTAACATAGCAAAATTATGTATTGCATAAACACTCTACCTATTGTTATGAATAACATCTTTGTTATCAAAATAAATCTAGTGGTGCAACTGTTACATTGTTGTTGATCATATCATCACTAAATTTAAACAAGGATTAAGGCGAGGAAATATATAATTATTTTCCAATGACTTATTCATTTTTAACAGCATTGTGTCAATTTGTGTTTTATTTATAAAGCATATAATAAGGGCTATATTTCACGAGGATGAGGTATTCTATCCGAGCCGTAGGCGCGGGTTGTAATCATCAAGCACACCCCATATTCCCGAATATTAATTCAGAGATACAGGTACTCATTTAAGGGAAGGCTGAGTGGGCCTACGGTTGCAACGGCCCATAATTTTTTGTTTTTTTTTTGTCAGTACTGTGGTTCGAACTCACTATCCCACACTAACAAAGCAAGTGATTTGGCCACTGCACTTCTACAACCGAGCTTTTAAGTAATTAATTTTTATAACAAATGTTGTTAAACTCAAATTGCAATATTTGTATAAAATGTGCATTTGAAATGCTCAGCTTTTGCTGTATGACTATGTTTTATTGCTTCTTCCCTTGCAGTGTTTTACATATATGCGCTACTGTAACACAGTTCTCGAACAAGAATTTCAATTGTAAAAGAAGCAAAAACTAGACGCAGTACTTCGTATTATACAGTTCACAACTTAATTTATATATTTTAATCTACCAAGTTGATATTCAAATCGGGAGCTTAATCTATTGATCTAGTGACTTTATCAAAATGTCACAGTTCATGGTATAAACTATGTTTATTAATTGTATAAATGTATAATTTATTAATTTTTTTTGCAGCAAACTCTTAATCCTATAACGCCTGAATTATTAATTTAAGAAAAAAATAAATAACTCGTACAGGGCAGTGTCGGAATATACCCACTATATTGAATAGGTCAGTGATTTTTATGTATTTCGATAAATTTCATTTGCTTTCACATAGACATCGCCGGTTCCGCGCTAAAAGTGATAGCGCCGATGTTGACGTAGCGCGCCGTAGCTTAACAACGGTTTCTCTAGCGCCATTCAATGACCCCTCATTTTATCCACCATATTGTTTTCATTCTTCCAACATCCCTGCCTTATATCGTTTTACATATTCTGCGACAGTTCAGACATAAGTATTTTGCGCTATATTACAGAATAGCAGAAATACCCGTCGTTGCTCGGGAGAAAAATAAAGTTTATTAAACGTTATTTACATTAAAAAAAATTAAAAACTCATATTTTATGAAATATTAGTAAAAAACAAAATGTAGCTAATCTACTTCATCTAATATTAAATAAAAAAATATTTTAATTCCGAAAAATAAATGGTTGCTGCAAAATCAAAAAATTCAAATCAAATTCAAATTTCAATGAGGGGTTAAATACAAACATACGTTACCTTCGATTTTGGTTATTTAATTTAAGAGCGTTTATTTTATCATGATAGTTTTATGTAGGGTTTTAACAATGGACTGAGGCTGCGTATGTTTGTCATCAACTGGTACATGTAACGTGTAACAGCCCAACACTCATTCGGCAGAGCAGGCCAGTTTCACGAAGTCCTACGACATGACACGAAACCTAACAATCTTTGTTCTTCTTTGAATTTACATTGAATCCCAAAATGAATTTCTGTTGGTAAACAAATGTTTGCAATGAAAAACGACAATTAAGAAACGAATATCCAAAAGCATTTTTTCGTCATTATTGCGTCAGATGAGTTTCTTTTTGGCGTAAATAAACGGCATTAACGAAGAATTAAATAATAATGACGTATTATGATTCTTAGCTCTTGGTAAAGGCCTCGCCTAAGTTTTCCAGTTTTGGGAGATTATCCCTCCAGCACGTGTTTGTTTTTTTTTAACTCTTGCTTTTGTACGAGATTCAATTATCCTTTTACTCCATCTAATGTCTAGTTCTTATTGTGTAACCATTTATATATTTTTGATTTTGTTTATTTTTATCGACTTTCTTTTTCTTGGTCGAGAGATGAATTTTAATGTGTTTTAAGAAGTGAAGTGTTCAGAACTTTTTCCATCTTTTGACAATTCTGTTTGGTTCTGTTCGTTGATTATTTGTTGGCCTTAATACATCTAATATAATTGGAAAGTATCAATGCGGATTCAGGATAGGAAAATCTACCACATAAGCTATTAGAAGCATGCAGTTAAACAAATAATAGGTAAAGCAGAACAGTATAATATGGAACTGGAACTATTATTCAAAGATTAACAAGAATTTCACTCCATCAAAAGAAAAAAACCCATGGACACACTAAAAATGCTAAACATACACCCTAAGCTAAGAAGACTAATTAAAATGACCATGAAGAAAACAAGAATCACGGTGAAAACATCAGAACGCGAAACGGAATAATTTGTGGCTAACAAAGGAGTAAGGCAAGGTGACTCATTGTCCGCAACTTTATTCAATTTGGGTCTCGAATATATTACCAGAAATGTCAATAAAGGAAATATTAGGACAGGAGGAACTCAATTTATTGCATATGCAGATGACGTAGTATTAATTGAAAAAAATGGGAAAATATTGGAAAATATGGTGCACGAAATAGTTAAAGAAGGAGCAAAGATGTATATGATAATAAATGAAATTAAAATGATGAGCATAGGAAAAAACAAGAATCAGAAGTAAATATAGTAAAATTTAATTTTGAAATGGTAGATAATTTTAAGTATCTAAGAGTGTGGATATCAAACACAGCAGAAAGAAAGGGAGAACTAGGAGATTAAATATTAGCAACAAATAGACTACATTGACAAAAACAATTAAACGGAACATATACAAAACAATAATTGTCAAAGAAAAAGGAAGAAGAACTCAGAGTAGCTGAAAGGAAGATATTAAGAGCAGCACTAGGATCATTAAAAATTGGGGAGAACGAATATAGACAGAGAATGAATCATGAAGTATTAGAAGTACTGGAAGGGGACGATGTAGTAAGAAAAATTAAGCAACAGCGAGTAAGTTGGCTTGGCCATGTATGGCGCGGAGAAGAAGCATCTACAGCATATTCATCGTTACAGTGGGAACCAGGGAGGAAAAGAAAACGGGGAAGACCTAAGCTAACATGGATGCAAGAAGTAGAAGGAGATCTGAAGTAGAAAGCACCGGAATAACGAGATGGAGAAATAAAGTTAGAAACAGACAACTATGGAGAGAGATTACAAGGAAGATTTAATGCGAGATATAGGAACTGATCCATTCTGAAAAAGGATTTAGAAATACAAAAATGCGTCGTAACTCCGTAGGGGTGTTTAGCCATTTATTATTATTATAAATACATCCACTCTTCCACTAACTCTAATGCCCTGTTGCAGAAAAGTCTTAAAACTAGATGTAAGTTAAAACTCATTAGAACGCATTGCGTTACTATGTTATTTTGTGTTTTACATCTAGTTATAAAATTTTTATGCAACCGGGTATATGCCTTGTTTTTCTTTTTCGCTTAAGTTCGTCTTGACTTTTATTTTTTAGCTATTCATTCTTATTTTCTTACCTTCATCTTTGAACTCTTCTATCATAAGTAATTAGTGCTCTTTTATGCAACCAAAAATGTCATCACTTCTTTCACCTATCTTTTAATTTTAGGTTTGTAAAAACATGTTTTTTCAGTAAAGTACTAAATTGGCCGAGGTTAAGTTTTTAATCCAGTGTCACATGTTTAAATGATAGATATTTAACTAGGTTTAACCAAACGAGTAAAATTACAGAAGTAAATGACCGTTTAGATGCCATCATTAACCATGATTTAAGGACATAAAAATGGTTGGTTTTCGGCGTAAGTGACTAGGAGAATAGATGAGATTTTTTTGTGACTTTGACAAATGATTCATATATGCGAAAACCGCTGCATTAAGCACGCAGAGAACGACTTCTATATTTTAAATAATGCCCCGTCTAGGACATTTATATTAATATATTTAACATCATTTTTCCTTTTAACTGTTTTATAGCTTTATTTTAAGAATGCATGCTGCAGAATGGAATATGGTAAATCTTTGTTTATAGTCTTGTCATAAAATGAAATCCATTGCTGTACGGACTGAATGAACCGTTAAAAATGTACATAACTAAAAAGAAAAAGAAATAATGTGATTTCAGAGTTTAATTTAATTAAATTTTAAAATGTTAAGTTGACAATTGTGTGCTAATTTAAAAATAAATTTCATGGCTATATAGCGGCCGTTTTAAGGGCTTTGTAGGTGTGGCGCCCGCTCCTGGCCCTGGTAGGGTAGGAGTACACGACGACACACAAGGGTTGACTTTGAAATGTCAAAAATAAAAAAGGCACGGTGCGCGAATCGGAGAATTTATTATAAAAAATAAGGTTAGGTTCTTGGTGCAAATGCGTTGCCATTAAATTGTTAAAAGAGAGAAAAAAGTTTTGGGGATCGCTAATATGTTAGGGAAATTAACAGTGTACAAATAATAATGACAGGTGTTGTAGAGTTGCCAGGAATAATAATAAAAAAAAAATAGTTGGAAAAAAAACTTGTAAAATAATTGAACAAAAAATATTTGTACAACAAATTTAAACAATTATAATTGTTGCGGACTGCAACAAATAATAGCGGTAAGCGCAGCGGTGAAGACGGTCGATTACACTGTAAATTAATCCCACAACAAATTCATAAAAAATCTTGATTCTAAATTTAAGGAAAAATTTATATTAAAAATCTACAAAAAAAAAGGATGAATTTAAATAATTTCTCAACGCAAAATGTTGAGAAATGGGTACAGATCTACTAGTAAATTTATAACAAATATATTAGGCTAAATAAAACAAATAAAATATTATTCAAGCAGAACGAACTGCAGAAAGAAACGGTATAACACGAGTTAGTACTGAGTGCAGCGACATATGTCACTCAATAAATTGACAAATTTGAAATAAATTTAAAATAGACAATTTATATAAATAAAATTTAGAACATTATTAACAACCTTTCTCTCCGGTCTCACAAAAATGCAGTAATTAATTAATTACTGCCACAATGATTTTAAACACACAAGAAATCTGGAAGGAAAACTCCAGAAAAAATAACTATAACAAAATATAAATTTAATAATTAATATACCCTGATATATTAATTTACAATCTACACAAATCAGGGGATCCTGATTAAATTGAAACTGATTTTAAACTATTACTTCAATATAAAAATCAAAAACACGTCTGCTCATCTTGGTAGAGAATAGGGGATAGGCATGATTTTTTTAATTTTTTTTATTATATTCCTCTTGTTGTATATAAACATAAAAAACAGTTTTTAATTTTTTTTTTTAATTTGAAGGCTTAAAAAAATCATAAATGTATGTAGCGCGCGAAAACGACGTGTGACGTCATACCCCTTCTAACTGACGCATGACACTACTAGCCTACCCAGCGAACATAGTCTGTTCTGAACTTATTTGTTTGTATAACTTTTATAGGTTATGTAAAGTTAGAGTGATTTTAATTAAAATAAAGTTTAATTCTATAAAAACAATTAATACATGTTTACCGAATTAAATTTTATATTAAAATATATAACCTATATTGCAGTATTTCAATTATGCCTCTAACGTTTTGTAACTTCATGTAAACAATGTAGTAAAATTCTGACATCTAAATTACATAAATATTTACATTTTACAGAGTTGCAGCGTTTGTTTACATAAAGTTATAGAATATAAAATAAAAATTACTTACAGGTCTGCTTTGACACCACGTATTTCTTCAGCACTGTAGCATTAATTATTTTTCATATATTCCATGAGCATAAATGCATCAATGTTGGGTAAATTATCAGTCTGAGCCCTAACAAAATCTTTATCTGCCATTTTAATAATAAATGCGTGAAAAATTGTTTAAAAACAAATACGAAACTCTCGAACAATACAATATACACACGTGTAAATATTATGTTGTAGCTGTATCTGTGACGTGAAACTCCTATCGTTTGACGTCATACTCAGTCGTTTTTACTCGGCAACCTTCGCGCCGTGGTCGGCTTATTTCAAATTTACAATATTTTAATTAAAAAATTTGGTTATAATATTAATTAAAATGCGATTTTTGTTTTGTTAGGTGACATAACTAACATTAACATATCAAAATAATGTAGTTTTAAGGAAATACAAATTTTATGCGTATCCCCTATTATTAATTTAATAAAAATGCATGGCTTTGGCTAGCAAAAATCTTACCAGTGGCTCTAAACATGTTTTATTTTAAGGAAAACAAATTGTTTTTTCAATAAAATGAATATTTATTTAAATTAAGTAAAATTGGATAGTTAAACGGAAATAAAAATATAATTTAGATATAAAATGAAAAATACAAGATGGTACGCCCTATGCGGACGCTTCAGTAGGTATGACTAAAATCCCTTATAACTACACTCATATTTATGTCTGTCTGTCTGCATGTCCTTCTGTTTGATAGAAATTGTGGCCTAACAGCTGAACAAAGAAAGTTGAAATTTGTCACGTTGGTACAACTCTTTGACTCACATATAGGAAAATTATAGACAGTTCAAAAAGATTCACAGTGGGAAAATAGCAAATATTATATATTTAACAAAAAATAAATCATTTTTTGAAATTTTGAGTGGGGTATCAAATGAAATCTTTTAATGTACAGCTAAACCAGCAATATTTTATTTTGAAGAAATTTCGCCAAAAATGTATAAAAAAACTTTTGTCCTACAACCCTTCTTTTCAAAGGGGTTGGTCTTCAAATCCGAGTATAAATCTCAATAATGTGCATTGAGAGGAACCAGAGTAGCTCAAGTGGAATTTTTGATCAGATTACTATTTCTAAAAATATTGATTCTTCTGTCGTTGAAAAAAATAATTATCTTTTTAAAATATATTGCGTGTTGTTAAAAAAAAAATTTAAGACATAGATTAAAAAATTGTTTTTTTAAATATTTATATTTTAATAAAATCTTAGCGAAAAATTTGCTAAAATATCTCTTGTCCCACACCATTTAACCCAGGAAGGTTAACCTAAATATCTGAACAAATTCTGAGTAATGCACAATTAATGAGAACTGGATTTTGTGCCACAGGAATTTTTGATCTGATAATTATTTCGAAAATTATTGATTTTTGTACAAGTTTTTTTTAAATTTATTTATTTTACATCGGCCTATTTCTGCAACGAGGCTAATCGCCGATGCCAGGGGGTGGGCTCTTACACCTGGATGAGGGAAGAATGATTGTGAAATGAGAGTAATGTAAACATATTATTCTCGCCCGAATAATATCACCCACGGAGAAGCAAACCACCAATCTCACAATCCAGACTATTTCCACCAGTCCAAACTGCACGATTTAATGCGCTCGGCCACTCCGTTGGCTCAGTTGACAGTTTTACTTTGAAAATTTTGTTTGTGAGGTTTCACTAAATTAATTAGTTGTTCTTACAGAATCATTTAAAAAAAAAATATTATATGCGAAAATAACAATTATGCAACAAACTAACCTCAATGTCAACAAAAGACAAACACGTAACAGCTGAAAGCGAGAACACCAGTTGGCGCGCAAAGAAAGAGAAATTGAATCATCTTTAGTTATTTATCCTAGTCTTTAAAACCTAGGTTTTTTCATACTTTCACACACAAATGTCTTCGATTCGAATGCAAAAACTTTAACTAAGTCTAGACTATATTAATTCTAGTGTGATACGGCCTTCAGATGGAAGCACGCGGCTTATTCTTTTAAAAATTGTCGAAATTTATTATTTTTAATATGTACCCACAATTTATTATCATTAACTAAATAGCTACAAAACCCTGAAAAGTGTGAAAATTCAAATTCATTTACAAGGTCAAAATGGGGCTCGAATACTGTATGTCTTCGTTTTTGATTAATTAATTTTTAGTAGTTGATCTAGTCTTCAACACCTTTCATTTCATATCCCACATGCAGGTAACAATTAAAAAAAAAAAACAAAAAAGTCGCAAGCTTCCCTTTATATTTAGTAAGTAAAAGAGATTCTGTCTCTTATGAATGCCTACAACAAATCACTTGAATTTTTAGTTTCAAATTAATTTTTGTTCGATAATCTACGCTTTAAGACCTTAACGTCGCAATATAATTTTAAATAAATCAATAACTTTCGAAACAATAATTCCGAGCTCTTTAGTGAGGGAAAGTGATTTCCAGATTCATTTTAAAAACAAATCACACCTATTTATTTAGGCGTGTGAAATGAACGATTGACAGAATATCAATAAAGAATATTCCAAAACCTCAATTTTAAATATCCGTGCACAGCATTTTACAAATTCTGTTTTTGCTTTTGTTGAATCAGAATTAAACTAGACATATTGATTTAATTAAAGCGTTTCTTGAATATTTTATATTACAAATACATGTCCTAAACTTTCAGTTGTGACAGAACTTCAAGTTTCGATAGAAATATTCCCGTTGAAACTTGTGATCTTGTCAAATCATGTTTCGCGTAAATTTCTAGTTACATGTTATTTACAAAGTAATATATTTTAATATGTGTGTAGGTAGTATGTGCAAAGTAGTGCGGCGTACATTTGATGTGTTTATGAGTACTTATAATTACTTCCAAGTGCTTTAGTAATTCAAACAGTTTACCAAAGTCGTTAATGCTTTGTGTTTAGTGCTAACCTCAAGAATTCCTTAATTGCACCTGCTTTTGATTTACATGCTAAATACTCAAAGACTTTGCACACCACACCAACTTCTCCAGTTTATCACTATTTATTGCTTAAAAGATTTAGTGAAATTCAATAAAACTGCATAAAGACAGTGCAGCAGAAAATTATTAATATAATTTTGCATCTTGTTTTTCCTCTGGCACCGCAAGGTTTTTAGGACACTGCGAAGTTCTTTTTCGTTTCTTTTCTCACAGAAATTCAAATCCAAACAAATATTATTTTTCTTATGTTATCTTAGTGAATCATTAAGGCTATCCTAACATAGGAATTGTGATTGTTGCAGGCCAATCGCGGAGATTTGTCAATTAATAGGTATCTGTAAAATTATCTGTTAAATTGGTTTCAAACGTACCTTATAGATAGAACTCAATGTGTTGTCATTAATGGCTATAAATCTGACACCAGAAAAATAACTTCCGGCGTACCCCAAGGTAGTCACCTAGGCCCACTTTTGTTTAATATTTTTATAAATGATATAAATAAAGGCAACTTTCTTCTTTAAGCCGACGATTTAAAAATATTTCTGCAAATTTTAAATCTCAATGATTTGAATGAAAATCAATCTGATCTAAATATCCGACTACTTATAGCTAAATAAATTAAATATAAATATTTCAAAATGTTCATTTACTAGAAACAGAAACATAATAGATTTTAATTATATTATTAATGCAGATGTCACCTCTAAAGTTACTTTTGTTAAAGATCTGGGAATAACATTTGATCAGAAATTGATATTTGATATACATATTGACAACATTATTAAAAAAGCTTACAAAATGATAGGGTTCCTTACCAGAATACCGATTTCTCTCTATTTTTCTTTAGTTAGAAGTCAGTTGGAATTTTGCTCTGTTAGTTGGTCTCCACAGTATCTTGTATACATTAATCGCATTGAAAATGTACAAAAAAGATTTTTAAAATATATCAATTTCAGATTCACTAATGTTAACTTAAGATTTTTTTTTTTTTTTTTTTATTTAACTAATTGATGGTTGCCTCAGCTTCTCAGGCTATTGGCCACACACTTAAGATTTTTGCCATTAGAAAATAGAAGAATTATTTAAGATATCAGTTTGGTACGTCGAATTGTATGATTGCTCCGGATTTCATTGCTTGTTTTTGGGTTCTTTCACTGATTTATTAGGATGTGAAGTTTTATGATTTTAAGATTTATTAGTGCATCATGTTGTACAGGGGGTGACACTGTCAACCTTGCGATTTGTGCGTACCAAGTTGTCAGGGGGGATAGTGTGACTGCCTGTCATATTGATGCGTTGGTCAGTCTTACAATCATTCGTAATTATTGAATTTTTGTTAATCTTGGACATTAGTATATGTAACTCTAGTCTTGTTTGAAATGTAAAATTTAATTAATAGTCACTACCTTTGGTTATCATAGTATAATATTTTTAAAAAAATTTAACTCCTGTATTCTTCAAGTTCATATATTTTGTCAATGCTATTCTGCAATTTCACCATCTTTGGAGATGACAGATGTACAGTTTGTTAGAGTTACGTTTAACTAACATAGGTAAATTAATTTATAACTATATAAGATTGTTACTTTATTGTTATGTTATTGTTATAGCACCTGAAGAAGCCAACAATGTTGTTGATGAAACGTTGTGTTGTTTAAAATAAACGCTTCTTGTCCAAATAGCTGAATGAAATTATTTCCTAATTCTACCATCAGTTTTTGTTACAAGATTTTCAATAACTAGCCCTGATCTTTTAAGTAAATTGAATATTCATGTTCCCACTTACAATATTAGAACGACTGAATTTTTAATATTATCTAATAATAGAACTAATTCTGCATATAATGTCCCGAATAATCGTATATCATTAAATTTGAATAAATTTATTAAGATGTATAATTTTCCCGACATATAGTCATATACCTATGTTACAATTAAAAAATTTGTCATTAATTCTTTAAGTGGATAAGTATAAACCTTTTGTATATATATATTTTTCATTATGATACTGTTTTAATTATTTTGTAAATGTTCTCATTCGGGTCTTATGTTAAGAGACGTGGAATTAACTTTGCAGTGCCCAAAATATTGATAAAATACTTTGTTCTCATTTAGAAATCGGCAATTAATTAATTTAATGGCAGGTTATTTTGCAAATTGTGCGTTTAAACCTCTAAATATACTGTGGAAAATTAATATCCAGAAATTTCCGAAATGCAACCAGCTCGTTTATCATTTTAATCTCTTTCACCCTTCACATATTTTATTTTACTCGCCTTTAACTGTGTTAATATTCTCCAATTAAGCAGTAAAGACTATTAATCAGCTAAAGACTTATACTTTCGTGTTATTTAAAATTACAACGCGTACACTAATAAAAGTTTTTCTTTAATTATCTGAACTACTGAATGGTGACTCAACTCAGCTTAGATGTATTGATTATCTGTGTACTGAATAAAACCTGTAAAAACATCAGATGAAAAGAGTTTTCTGATTCGGAAATACGTCGAAGGCTTACAAAGGATATAAAAAAAGGCTTTATGAAAACTATAGAAATGCTTAACAAATATAAGCACTGCAATTGACTGTTGTTTTCTCAATTGAATTGACGAATTGAATTCAATACATAGCAATTTTTTTTTTCTGTACGAGGCGCTTATATTTTACTGCATTATTATTTGAATGCCAGGAATTAACAATTTGTTTATGGAGATCCGTGCTCTGTAAATCAGTGTACATACCTAACGAATGAATATTAAAGAACAAAATCAACGAGCTTCAATGAATACAAACACTAAAGGACGTCAACAATCTGAAATGAACATGAATAAATAGAAACCAATAATAATTGTACGTTCGTCTATGTTGAACAAGTACAGTCACTCGATGTACTGATTGCGTGCGTCATAATTCTCTATTCTGCTCTGTTAAATGTATCTTTTTTACCATTGGTACCGAGTGGTAGGTATCTTATGCCACCTAATCTTTTCAGCTTTTGTGAGGACTGCCTATTGATCTACAGCTTATTTTTCTACCTTCATATCTTTATATTCTGTCCCCTTTTATCTTCATCACGTGTCTTAGCTATAATAGCTGTGTTGCTATAAATAAATCAGCTGCATATTATATTTTGTGTAATAGTCAGTTTTTGGTAGTTAGAAGTTCAGTATTCGAATTTTTGCGGCTTCTCCATCTGTCATTGATCTGGATAAGGACCAGAAGGTATCTTTTAAAGAGAATATATTCTCTGTTTTTTTTTTTTTGCTCCCATCTTTTATTCTTCATCGAAATGTTTTCTTTTGTTCTCTTTTTTTAATTCAGGATTTTGTTTTAATCCTGGTTTTGTATTCATACTTGTTAACATTTCAATAATCCACAATTTTCTGCTGAATACAGTCGATTCCGCTTAATTGGGACACATCGGAACTTAGACATTTGGGCCCAATTAAGCGGCTGTCCCAATTAAGCGAATTTCACATAAAATTAAACAATGCATATTTTTCTTTCAATAATTTTATTTAATAAACTCTTGGACAAAACTATAAATTACATATAACCAAAAAATATAAACTTTTAAGAAAAAATAATAATAAATTCCAAAATAAAATAATAAATATGTACATACAATTTAATTCAATGCAAAAATGCGTCAAGTGTAGTCTGTCTTTTGATTTGTAACATTTCACTTCTACAAAATCAGAACAGGTATTCACTGCGGATGTAGGGCTCCCTTCATTTCCTTCCTGTATAAAATAACGCTGTAACACGGCCATACATATTTTTGCCTCCTGGTTGAGAATATGTGTAGCATAATATGTACTGTTATCTTAAATTTACTGTCCCAATTAAGCGGAATGTTGTCCCAATTAAACATGTAAATTTACTGTTGGTTCCCTGGTTTGGTTTCTGTTCTTTGAGATTTGGCCCAAATAAGCGGCTGCCCCAATTAAGCAGTGGGCAAATTAAATGGAATCGTCTGTATTTAAAATATGTGAATATATTCCTCGACATAATACCATCATCGAAAGAGTATTTTTGACAAATGCCGCACAATGGACAAAGGAAAGAAATGAACTGATTGTCTTAACAGTTAAAACTGTATTAACTGAGTAGAATTATAAATACGTCTTGTGCAGTAATGGTTATGACGAAATTAAAAATAACAACAAGTTTCTGTCGGATATGAGAATCTGGTAACTAATTATTAAACATATAACGTAGTGTGGTTTTTTACTTTGAGGTCAGTGATTCGGGATTGTACGGGCATGCTCCGCATTTCGTACGCTTTCATTACGTACACTCAATGGCGGCGCTAGCTCTTAAAATATGGAGGGGCAGGACATTTTTTAGTAAAATTTATGGGGGCCAAATACAAGTGATGACTTAAAAAAAATGTCCTCACTTCTAAAATATATTTTTCTCCAAACAATTCTGGGGGGGGGCAACAAGGCGCCAGACCAGTTTTTGGGGGAGGACCCTCCGTTAGCGCCGCCACTGCGTACACTTGTTTATTCGTACATTTTTCCTATAAACCCCATTTCATGTTTCGGTACTTTGCTACGCTTTCTCACCTTCTGGCATGACGCCTCCGGCTGAATCCTTTCAAATCGTTTCGTATTGTAACATGTTCGGGTTTTTAAAACAAAACGCAGAAGTTTTCTGAAGATAAAATTTATTTACACTGATATTTTTGTAGAATATGGAAAACTCACAACACTTTTCGCCCGGAGGTATAAACTGCCCGCATACTTGCTTGAACAAGAACTAAAAAGTATATAAAAAAATCTCGTTACCAGGTAAACCCGGTTCGATTGTTACAATGTTGCATATGTTTCTAGCGACTTCTAGATTGTTCCATAGTTTCCATGGATATAACTTTAACCATAATCCACGAAATTCTACCATAGGTGTCCCATTGGGGAAATCAAAACATTTTCCTCACAGTATCTATATATATTGTTGTTGTAACATATTTTTAGCTAGTTACTTCCCGCGACTAGCAACTCTACTCTTAGGAGAAATCTACCTGTACATGGTGGCGGTCAGTACGGGAATGGCACCCTAATATGCTTATATTTTTCTTAAAATGTGTTTATGTTAGCTATAACTTATATTGTTTTCGTATATTTGACCCGTATATGACGATTGCAGTGCATAAATTGTATAAGTATAAGTGAACTTATTTAAGGATAAGTGAATGCGCTTTACATTTTCACATTTTGTACTTTCTATGGAACTATTGTGTACGTATATGCATAATATATCAGTACTTTGCTAGATACGCCCTGTATCTAGCAAAGTACTGATATAGCACCATATAGGTGCTATAGTTTGATAGAATATGATGTTTTCATATAGGATTTTTGGTTGAACACATTGCCACGTAAAATGTGCTACTTCATTTTACTTGAATTCTGTTTATAATCTGTTGCTGAATGAGTTTTACCTGATTCATCATCTAAGACAGATATTTGAAAGTACATGCTCTCTCAAAGGTTACCATTTACCTGTAGGTAAGCTGGTTATTATTTCCACGACTGTCTTTTTATAATGATACATTTAGTTTTTAACAGGGGATGTTCATTGATTAAATTATTATTATTCATAAGAATTGTATAATTTTCTAATAAGTTTGTGTTGTAAATTGTCATAAGTGAATTCCATTTGATTTCCCATTTTTTGTTTGTTGTGGAAAATTGTTTTTTTTATTATTATATGAACATCTAGCCTCCTGTTGGTCTAATAATATTATCTAATTTATAAAATGAACACTTTTTAACTTCATATTACAAAGTTATTGTATTATTTCAACTGTCATCAGTTCTCACGAGAAATTTATCATGTTGATCAAACATGTCATATATCAACTGACATCAGTTCTCACTTGCAAATTATAATGCTGATCAAACATTTCAACTTCAATTAAAAATTACTGTCATGGAGAAAAGAGAGATTTCTTACCGTCTTTCGTATAAATTTATATAAGTTCATTCCATCTTCTAAAGTTACTAAAAACAAATTTAAAATAATAAATTAATATTTAGTTAGAGATAATCAAAGCTTCTGAAACTATTATAACCATTTAATTAATAAACATGATTTTAAGAAAGAACTTTCGAAGGAATTTGTTTTAACAATATTTAATACTACACGTAAAACCTTTTAAAGATATATTGATACCCAGTGGCGCAATCAGGATTTTGTTTTGGGGAGGGTCGAATCAAATTTAGAGGGCACGCGGGCCGCATACGGCCCTCAACCTATTTTTTTGTGGCCCCTGAAGCGTTAAAAAACGTTAAAAATACTTGAGCTTATTTAGGGGAAAATAATATTTAAAAATGTAAAATATATACTCTCTTCCCCTTTTCTGTTCATAAATAAATGTCAAGAAAACCTTCGGGATATTTAAAGTTCCGTCACTGCTTATCATTTTGTATAAAAACAGACCGCGACCCAAATCAGTTCGACACCTCTGCTGTTGGATATTGATGTTTATATCAAATAATAATTA
Source organism: Liopterus haemorrhoidalis (assembly GCA_963971575.1). Classification (NCBI taxonomy): domain Eukaryota; kingdom Metazoa; phylum Arthropoda; class Insecta; order Coleoptera; family Dytiscidae; genus Liopterus; species Liopterus haemorrhoidalis. The sequence continues at coordinate 19,466,890 of OZ020617.1, forward strand.
CATTATTTGTTTATAAGAAATTGTAAATTTTATAAGAAAAAGTAGTAGTAATTGTTAATCCATGTATCAAAAACTTTCATTTGATATCCCTCAAAATTTTATAAACTATTTTTCTTCGATAAATACATATTTATTTATATTTTTCGCGGGATATATTTTTGAAGTCTCAATATTTCTCGTACTTAAGTTCAGTTATCTAAATCAGCTGCTTGGTCATAATTTCTATCGTACGAACACATTTATGTGACGGAATAAGGATTTCTTGATTATACCTTCCGAAACCTAAAAATAACATGTATATATGCATTTTCTGTTAATTTCAACACTAATCATAATGAAATATAGTTAATTGTAAAATGCATAAGTTATTTTGCTGTACGATTATGTTAAATTTGTTAAATTTTCATTTCTTTGGACTGTAAGGGGGGCATGTGCCACCAGTGCTCCGCCCCCTTGAATACAACTTATATCTATTCTTTTTGTGTGTAAAACATCATAATTTCAAAAATACCTAAGAAGATATTGATATTCACATTTCTTTACAAAATAAAACCAAGGGGGGAGTCCCCCTTTTGGCTGCGCCACTGTTCGTACCCCATAATAAATATATCTTGTTAAATCCATTACAACAGTATATTCTTGAGATTTTCTAACTGTAAATGTAGACCTAAATATTTATTCTCCGTAGAAAAAGGTCTAGTGTAACTTAACAGATATCGACGTGAATTGAAAATAAAAACACAACTGACAAGTGGAAATTTAGATAGACAGCAGGGCACTTCAGCACGCACAAACACTTTCACGCAATGCCTTCTTCGATCTATAAATATATTATAGATTCCCGCCAAAAGCAATAAAATAAACCTAATAGACTTGCAATAAAACTGATTTATACTGATAGTTTTTTTTTTTCAACCTTGAAAGTTATATTGAAAAATTGGGAAGAAATTTTCAGTCAATTTTCTAACAAAAAAAGTGTCTGACAGGGAATATGAGGTAAAAAATTTAATAAGAACAAATGTTTTAGAAAATGTAATGACGATAAATCTTAAGGCATATAAAATATTGTTTACAGCTGGGAAGTTCAAAAAAAGGTGTCTGCAATCTCAAACATAAATCAAGCATTTTTCTACTTATCATGTTGTAAATGAAAAATCTTTTTCATAATATTAATTGGTTGCCAAAACCTAATTATCGCTTACTTTCCTATAATTCTTCTTGTTCAGCCCACAGTTGTCTCATTGAGTATTAGCCTACTGTTTGAATTAGGGCCTTATAAACAAGATCTTTAAGGTGGCCCCACAAATAAAAATCTAGTGGATTGCAATCAACTTTGACCTCTAGTCAGCCACGTTACTGGGCCTCCTCTTCCAATCCAGCGCCATGGAAATGTTTGTTAAGGTATTCTCTCGCTATCGGAGTGAAATGAGCTGGAGCTCTTTCATGCATGAACCACGCTTGACATCTAATATGTAGGGAGACATCTTCTAAAAGTTACTGACGTTACTTGACAAGCAACTACTACTAGATGGTAAGTTTATTAAAACAAATGGAAGTTAAAGTTTAACAATGAAAAATAATTATAACTAAATAAATTTTACTATTCAAAAATAAATAAATAAAAAAATAAAAAATAAATATTACTATTAATAATTATTACTAATATCTTAGAAATAAAGCTGCGAAGGATCCATGTTCATATAAACTTTTTTTTAATCTTTTGGTCTAAGGCAGCGTTTCTCAACCGGGGGGCCGCGAAGTCACACAAGATCGAAACAAGAAAATATAATAAAAATGCAGTCAATCTTGCAAGATATAAATTTTATTCATATTTATAAAGACGAGTATCTTATATTTATATTCATAAAAATAAACAATTCATAGCATAAATAAAATAAATATTCTATTTATTTTTATATGTACATACATAATATACTTATCTTGACAACTAATTTAAACTCCAGGTTCTTTCAAACGTTTAAGTTGTCACTATCAGAGCCGTAATAACGGCCTGGCATCGGGGCAAGTGCAAGGGGTGCGAGGCCTAAAGAGGGGCGCCATGGGCGTGCGTTTTTCTTTGTTATTGATCATTATTTGTAGAGCAAAAGCGAAGACTTTTTTTTTAGGTCATCGCTTGTATTTTGGAAGTGAGGACTTTTTTTATCTTGTATTTTCACTGGTCTATTAAAAGGGCGCGATTTTAAGTTAATTTAATTTATTTGCCAAGGGTGCCAAAAATATTGCTACGGCTTTGGTCACTAGCTAACTTTATAATGAGTCAATGGGCTTTTACTAAACAAAATGATCAAAAGCTTCATTCAATCGATAAAAAATACTAGATTTGAAAATCTAGTTACGCTTTAACCAAAGAAACAGACTATACGTAGAATATATCAAGGTCAAATCAATTGTATGTGTCGGTTGATGGGTTTCTCTGACAATGGTTCGCGTTGGAGGTACTTCAAGTATTTTCAAGTGTTACTTTGAAGTAGGTACGACTTGAAAGTGCAATATTTTTTATTATATTATTTTAATTGCTCTCCGAGCTACAGATAACTCAAGAGTAGGGATGCGAATGTGTTAAATTAAAATGGAAGGCACTTTGAACACTTGTAAATAAAAATACTTTACTTTCAAATCGTTATAGGGAATATAATCGTCATTTAAAAATATCACAGTCTTTTGTAAACCGTAAAATGTATTAAAAAAATATTTAAGTAAAAGTTGTTGAAAAGCTCTATCTGAAGATATCCAATATGATATACGTTCCTATTTAAAAATTCGAAATTGTCCCTGTTATCCTGTACTACCGTTTTTTTCGGAAAAGTTCAATACTACCATTCAATTTTGTGGATAAATTTTAGTTTAAAATTTTTTCAACTTGCTCACACGTCGCCTTTTCGAAACTCTGATCTCGTTATCTTGATACACCATAATATAGGGGGGCCGCAGACAATATTTACATCATTTCGGGGGGTTCCAGGCCAGAAAAGGTTGAGAAACACTGGTCTAAGTTACATGTCCCTGAAGTTTGGCTATACCTCATAGACACATCCTGTATATTGGGCACGAATCTTTAACTCCGAAGAGTGAAGTTTCAGGTCTACAACTCACACGGTGACCCAATTCGGATTGGGGGCGGTGATAAATGTGTGATTTTATTTAATTTTGCTTAATTAATTTTTTATTAATTTATTTTAATTTGAATGAGAATGTGGTGAAAAGGATTACTACAGATATCCATACCCGCAGGGACATTAGCTCTATGATACTGGGGGCTACTTTTCCGATCCTATATAAAAACAACTTGGTTGACTTAGCATTTCCATCGACCTATTATTCTTGGATATACAGAGGTACTCATTTTAAAATTTTAGTTATTTGAGGCTGAATTGACCCCTGAGCATGATTTGCACAATACTGATAAAATTAAAATTAAAATAAAAAAGTAAAAAGTTCGTAGTGTAGTGCGATTAAACCCGCATATTTGTACTATGTAGACAACAGTCTTACCGCTGAGCCGCGACAGATCGATCATAATTCCAGAAATAATACGTGAGGATATCAATCGGCTATATATATATATATTTTGTCTCCTAGTTGAAGCATCTTCTGTAATATATTGCCATCTATATTTGTTTAGGGCGATATATTTGATTTTTCTTGACGCCTGTGCGATGTCTTTCAATTCCTATCACATCCATGTTCATTGTTCACCCTTTTTATGCAGTCATTGTTGCAGTCTAAAGCTTTTTTTATTAAACGCTTACACAACTTTTTGACCCGCACATAGGAAAAATACTAAAATATCTAAAAATTGATGTGAAGTGTGAATTTTCACACATTTCTGGGTTTTGCAGGTATTTAGTAACTGAATGATTATTATTTGGGATGCCAAAACAAATTTTGTGTCAAAATATTTTTTTATGAATTTTAATTCGAATGCCTATTACCATTATTTAAGTTTCTAAAGATGTGCAGTATTTTTTTTTATATAGCAAGGTTCATTAAGCCCTGCCCTCTGATTTCGTCAAACATAGAATTAAATTATAATTTCAGCACATCAAATTGATTATTAAATTTACACTTTTAAAAATTAAATGCAACATTTACCAAAATATAACTAGAATTTTGACAAAACAATTTAAACAAAATTAAAATGCAAAAAAATAACAGAAACATTAAAATTAACAGGATTCGAACTCTAGTTTGCAAATTACAAGGCGCATTACAACTACGCTATTAGAGCTACTGATCTAGCGTGTTACATAGCAAATTAAATATTTATTTAACATATTTTAGTTAAAAACACAAAAAATGCGTTATTTTCCGAAAACATAATCTGATCAAAAATTCCTGTTGTACTATTCCGTTTCACACCAATGTAAAGGAATGCGACCTTTTGCTTCAAAAATTTACCGGAATGGGTGTTTAAGTAACAATGGAACCGTTGAATATTTGCTACTTGCTACTAGCGAAAGCTGCTTAGCATCTATATGTACATCTAATATTATAAATGCAATATTGGAATTGTTTAATATTTAAACCTTCAAAACCGAATTTAATATTTAAATATATAGCTATTAACATCAAAAGAAGCAGATAAATATGGGTGCAATAAAAAGCTGTAATAATAAACAGGATAAGAAGCGGGAAAATATCAATAATTCAATGGATAAAGGGGACTGGCGAGACCAGCTAGAGAAAGCCTAGGCCCAATCCTACGTAACATTTCATTTTAATTGAATGGCTACAAAAGAAAGGCTAGAAGACCAAAATGCCTCTGGATAGTGAAGATGGGTTTCAATTCAATGACTGTGAAATCTTCTATTGTTTCTAGTGTTCAGAACTGACCTTAAATGTGAAGTGGTTCGGCAAAGTCATGTCTTTAAATACAAATTTCTTGACGATGTATTGTTATGTTTTCGTACACGCGATGTAGTGCTTAACAATATAAAGGTGAAATTCTTGAATTAAATTGATTTTTACCTTATTTTCGTTCTCGAGGTTGGTATGTTTACATTTTCAAAAGATAATTTGTGAAATATGCATTATGATTGTTACGTGTGATAAAGATTGAAATTACTTAATGACTTACGACTCTTAAAGTGACAAGTTACTTTTTTAACATTTGTTTCGGAAATGTGGACAAATTGTTGTTTTAAAATTTTATAGATGGATTGATTTGAAAATTGTTCGTCATGCGATAAAATATGAAGTAATAATTTTTTTTTACTGCGTTATTATATGCCCGATAGTAACAATGAAAATAAACGACCTACAATTGATTTTGCGATAACTTTGTATATAACCATAAGAGCATTTACAACGATTTAACTCAATGTAATGCGAAAAAAATACTGAAAAAAGTGTATTCATTTCTTGCTTGGTAGTAAAACTAAATATAGCACTGATATACTTATAAGCTACTAATACCCATAGAATCCGCCGCAACCAAAAGACAGAGAACACAGTACTGGCATGCTCTCCTCGTTCACTGTACCTCCACTAACATCCATTCTCTTCTCATCCAAATTCGAAGTCATTACAATGCTAACATAAGCGTTGAATCTCTGTGTATTATGTACTCTTGTGATGTAATATAATAATACACATTAATATTTCCAGTCAGTTCAGTTATATCATTGTAATCAAAGTTCCGGAAGTTCTTAAAAACTGCTATTATTATTATCCCATAAACGTCCACGACTAAACTCACCGAACTATAGAGCGATTGAGTATTGTATTATCACTGTATTAGACACAGGCCTCATCACGCAAAGAAAATGATTACCAAGGTCTACAAGTAAATTCAAAATAATAGCTCTTAGACACAGACCACTTTTTGCAATAACGGCGAACACAAAAAGTGATTTGAATAGTGTTGAAAACTTCTACACTAATTTGAAAAAATGTGCAGCTGAGGCTCATCAATTGCTTGTGGTAATTTATTCACGACAAACAACGGCCAGGTCAATTGAAAAAGTTTGAAGATGAACAACTGCAAGTTCTATTGGAAGACACTTTGGAACCTTGCTGAAATACTTAAAGAACTGGCTCAACAGCTCTAAGTCGATGAATCAATCATTTCACGATGTTTACAAGCCATGGAAAAGATTGAGATAGAAAGGAGATGGCATGTATTACACGACGGGTGTCTTGTAAAATTAAAGGCAAAAAACATCGCCGAACGTTATCGATAGTAAAAATCATCAATATTCAAATTTCTTCTATTTGAAATAAAAGTAACTTACTAACAAAAATCCACAAATTATGTATGATTTATTACGAACAATTAACAACTTATCTGACAAGTCAAAATTGTCTGGGTTAAACGGCATTCGGTTATTTATTACAATGAAGTAGTCCATCTTTTGGCCAAAGAAGCTATTTTATCTGGTGATACGATAAATTCACCGTTAATAATTTCTGAATTAATAACCAAATACAAAAATTAAATAAAACATCAACGGAATACAGAATGAAAACATCCTTAAATAATAAAGGTAAATATTATGTCTATGTACTACCAAATCTTCCCTATAAACTATGCACTATCAGTCGTCTAAAATTCAACCATAATTTTACAAAGTCACAACTACATAAAATTAACATGACTGACACAAATACTTGTTCTTGCGACAACCTAACCATAGAACATGCAAATCATTTAATTTTTTCTTGTTCAAAATACGCCAACAGTAGACCACATTTATATCATTATCACATTTCGCATAGTACACCCCTTCCAACCAATATTTTATGTATTCTAAATTATAATAACATTACAATTCTTCATCATATTTATCGTTTCATAATCAAAAACAACATAAATATATAATTTTATTTGTCAACATACTACTCTGTTATCATATATTGTAATACTATGTAATAATGTTAAACTCTGTATTATTGTAATATTGTAATATTGTAACACTCTGAATACTGGTTAATGAACTTTAAGTAAAATTTTCCTCAACAATCGTCCACAAAGAAATACCTCAACCAATAAAATAAATAAATCTAAAGGATAACGCTCTAAAATAGACTGTCCTCTATAATAAAGGACATATGATCAGCAGACTCATAGATTAACTCATATGTTGAAGCTAGTATTTGGCTACCACATACAGATAATGTTTCGGACATTTGGCCTATTATTTATACATAGCGTAAAAGCCAGTGTAAACTAAGCTTTACCAACAACTTGCGGACAGTAAACTAATGGCAATAATTTAATAAATACAAATATATTTCCCCAACTTAAATAAACAAGATTAATAAAGAAGCAGCTGCATGTTGCACACTATACACCAACGTATTTCACACTGTTTAGTTAACTTCAGTTCTGAAAGGATCCAAAACCTCACTGTCACTACAACCCATAAAGCATGACCAACAATTGTCACTTACAAATTGATTCCACTGACCAACTTGGCTACATTTCTTTTGTAATTGTTTATTTAGTGGGTGCCAAATGAATTAAATTATTAATTTACAGTTTGTTCGACAAAAATAATGTAAAATGTGGTTATAAATAACGTTCAATATCATTATTTGTTATTCAATATACCATAGGCGGTTATTATTTAAGGGCAATGCCCTCTCAAGAAAAATTTTTCTTTTAATATTTTTAAGTCGTAACATTTTTAAATTTTATTTAATAATAATTATAATTCTAAAGATATAAAGATATTATGATTATTATTTCATTTATAATTTAAATATTTAAATTCTAACAGCTTGTTTGTTTTTATATGCTGCGCTCAATTTGCGCGATTGTTCAGTGTTTCAGCCCGCTTCTCGGACATACAACTTTTTTGACCCAGACACTCCCTTTATCTATATGTTAACTCTTGCATCGCACCGAAATGGATACCCTAGCTCTATATTCTCAATAAGAATACATTGAAACATTGTCCGAAATTGTGAAATTAGCTACACTATAGCACGACAACTGTAGCCGAGACATATCTAGCTGAGAATGCGCCAGTTATGAGAAACAATTCACAGTATTTATTTTTGTTTAGTTAGTTCAGATTGCTATTATTGTAACAGAAAAATAAGTGAAAATCTAAATATGGGTAAAAGTGAAAGAAATGGTTTTACGTATTTTAGGTAGTATAAGTAAAAATAGAAAAATTGAACTTGTGTACAATTTTAACTTATTTATTCTTAATCTAATTCTAATCTAATATTAACTACGTTTATTTTACTGTTTAAAACTTAAAATTGTTACAAAGTGTGGTGTATAATTAAAATTTCCAGTGTCACTGCCGGTTTTAATTTTAACATTTCAACTTATTTCAACTACGAAACTAAATAGTTGTTTATATATTTCATCAAAGGTTATTTACGCCTACACACTCCAATAAATATCACATGGTTGAACGGTACAATACGGAGATACCACGGAGATGATAAAACAAAAGGTAGAAATGTTTATTTTTTTTTTTGCCTACAAGCGCATAGAAATGTTAATATAATAATTTTTTTTTTTCAGTTTTTTTTTATATTTTAACGACGTTTCAATTACATGGTGTTTAGCGTCGGTATAAGTTTACAACAAGTTGTCATAAGTTATTACATATTGTGCTTATTAATAATTGATACAAAGGTTTATTATAGGTTTAAATGCTGCTGACCAGTTGGGTATCTTTAACGAAGACTATAATGTTCGTGTTAGCTGTGGTGGTGTTCTGTAGAATGTGTTTAAGGGAATGTATTATGTTGTGTTCGGTTCTTAAATCAGTATATGTTCGGAATTCTACTAGGAGGTGTTCTATGGTGAGAAAATTGATTTAAAATAAGAATTGGACGAAATAATATACCTTAGATAGTATACTTTTCTTTTCTACCAAAATCTGGAAATAATTTGTGGCATAAAAACAGAAAGCAGCAATACTTCGATAAGAAAATGCACACAATGGGTTTCGGCTATTGCAACTGATAATGCAAGGCAAGATAGAGGCTAAAAGGAAACCTGAATTACGGAAAACATCAGCCGTCTCCTTGGTTATTTTGATACAAATAGCCCTAATGATAGCAAACATTCGTTAGAATATCAACATAAGAAGTGTATTAGTTACTAATTATGTCGCATTTCAGACTGTGTTATTGTAAATGAGATTATTTATTTATTTTTTTCAAGATAGTTATGTTTCTCGATTTATTATTTTCAAACAGCAGTGCTATAATGAAATATGTTTGTTTCTGAAAATAACTATAGTGATATTTCAGATTTTCTTGGTATTATGAAATGAGTTATTCATAATACCTAGCACAGAATATACACTCGCATCATATGTTCTGGCTATTCGTATTTCTGCTCATTAATTCCTCTCATATTTGTTCCAAAAACACATTTCAATTCTTGAAACAAATACCCTGACGTTTCCTCATTTATTGTGGATTTTTAAAATATTTTCAACTATAACTTCTTTACTGACTTCTTGGTTAAATGACCTACATAAGTTTGCCAGATGCAAGACATATGCCATTTACTCCTGCCAATGTTTAGGAGTGTTTGGCAAACCTCAAAACATGTGTTAACATTCATCAGGTTTAATTATTTCTGTTAGAATTAAGAGATTTAAAAATTCGTGACTTATTGCTTGTCTGATTTAACAAAACATGTTTAAAACTAAGTGCACTTACAAAAATTAATATGTCGTCACCTAACTAAACTCTCTTCTGGTTGAACTAATGTTTCTATTACCTACAACATGTACAAAATTGATCATAATTGCTGATTTTTACAAGAAAATTACTTAGTCATTGTCAAAAAAACCTACTTTTATAAATCGATTGCTCTTTGCATGAACACATTATCTTTGTATTTTCTTTTCTTGGATTGACGGTATTTTTATTTATATTTTGTATTGATTGACTGAAAACAATATTGTATGACTGCCACAGCAAGATCCAGGATTCCGGTCTGAGAAGAGAATTTGTTATAATTATATTATATTATTCAAAACTATAATTATAGTACAGAGCTATCACCAAAAAGCAAACAGTAAGTATTTTTTTTTAAAAAAAGGTCTTAGAAATCACCTCGTATTGAAATTAACAAAATATTTTATGTTTATATTTCCTGTTCATTTATTGGTGAATTTTCTGGTCCTGGCCGCCAGCCGTGATTTTTAGGTATTTTCCCAAAAGCCACCTCTCCTTAAATACACTTGTATTCTACGAATACAATCGTAGCTGCACGAAAATGACAAGCTAAATTACTACGAGTTTAATCATAGTCGGCGTCCTGGACAAAAACGCAAGCTACGAGTTATCACGTAGTTGTCAGTCAACGTGTTAACCCCATTTGTCAGGAAGAAGGAATTTATAAAAAATATCAGTCTTTTGATACTTAATATCTGAAGCCTATGAATTTCTAATTGTATATCTATATATATAAAAGCAAGTGTCCTGACTGACTGACTCATCACCGCCCAGCCCGAACCCCTGGGCCTAGAAACTTGAAATTTGGAGAGTATATTCCCTCCATGACGTAAGCACCCACTAAGAAGGGATTTTTCGAAATCCAACCCCTAAGGGGCGAAAAGGGGTGAAATGTGATTTCACGGATTCTTTTATATCTCTTCGGGTCGATGGGATATCGACTTAGTTTTTGCTTACAAAGATTATCCATACAAATGCCGAAAAACTTATTTCAAGATTTTGTCCTAATCAACCCCTAAAGGGGTGAATCTTCAAACGGGGTGAATTATACATCCCGTCGTATTTCCTGTGTTTGTTGAGTTGTAAGGTTTCTTTTTGGCACATAGGTGTCTTTTTACAATATCTCGAAATGGTTTTCACAGTTTTTTTAAATTTCACCCCTAAAGGGTGAAAAGAGGTGACATGTGATTTCAAGGATTCTTTAATATCTCTTAGGACCAATAAGATACCGACTTGGTTTCTGCTTACAAAGATTATTCATACAAATACCGAAAAACTTATTTCAGGTTTTTATCCTAATCAACCCCTAAAGAGGTGATTATACAATTGGGGTGAATTTACATGCCGTCGTATTTCCTGAGATTATTGAGTTATAAAATTTCTTTTTGGCACATAAGTGTCTTTTTCAAATATTTCGAAATAGTATTGACAGTGTAAAATTGCAGCCCTTAAAGGAGAAAAGGGGTGAAATGTGAATTCAAGGATTTTTTATATCTCTTAGGACCAATAAGATATCGACTTAGTTTCTTCTTACAATAATTACTGATACAAATGCCGAAAAACTTATTTCAGGATTTTGTCCTAATCAACCCCTAAAGAGGTGAATCTACAAACGGGGTGAATTATACATCCCGTCGTATTTCATGTGTTTGTTGAGTTATAAAATTTATTTTTTGCACATAGGTATCTTTTTAAAATATCTCGAAACGGTATTGACAGTTTTTTAAAATTACATCCCTAAAGGGTGAAAAGGGGTGAAATGTTAATTCAAGGATTCCTTAATATCTCTTAGGACCAATAAGATACTGACTTGGTTTTTGCTTACAAAGATTACCCATACAAATGCCGAAAAACTTATTTCAGGATTTTGTCCTAATCAACCCCTAAAGGGGTGAATCTACAAGCGGGCTGAATTATACATCCCGTCGTATTTCCTGTGTTTGTCGAGTTATAAAATTTCTTTTTAGCACATAAGTGTCTTTTTAAAATATCTCGAAATAATATTGCCAGTGTTTTAAAATTACACCCCTTAAGGGTGAAAAGGGGTGAAATGTGAACTCAAGGATTTCCTAATACCTCTTAGAACCAATAAAATATCGACTTGGTTTTTTCTTACAAAGATTACTCATACAAATGCCGAAAAACCTATTTCAGGATTTTGCCCTAATCAACCCCTAAAGGGGTGAATCTACAATCGGGGTGAATTATACATGCAGTCGTTTTTTCTGTGTTTGTTGACTTATAACATACCTTTTTGGCACATAGGTGTCTTTTTTAAATACCTCGAAATAGTTTTGACAGTTCTTTTAATTTCCGCTAAAGGGTTAAAAGGGTTAAAAGGGGTGAAATGTGATTTCAATGATTCTCTAATATCTCTGAGGACCAATAAAATATCGATTTGGTTTTTGCTTATAAAGATTACCAATACAAAGGCCGAAAAACCTATTTCAGGATTTTGTCCTAATCTACCCCTAAAAGGGTGAATCTACATTCGGACTTAATTATACATCCCGTCGTATTTCCTGTATTTGTTGAGTCCTAACATTTATTTTTGGCTAATAGTTGTTTTTTTAAAATATCTCGAAATGGTTTTGACAATTTTTTAAAATTGCATCCGTAAAGGGTGAAATGTGATTTCAAGGATTCCTTAATATTTCTTAGGACCAATAAGTTATGAGCGATTTGATTTTTGCTTATAAAGATTACCTATACAAATGCCAAAAACTTTTTTCAGTATTTTATCCTAATCAACCCCTAAAGGAGTGAATCTACATTCGGGGTAAATTATACATCCCGTCGTATTTCCTGTGTTTGTTGAGTCATAACATTCCTTTTTGGCACATAGATGTTTTTTTAAAATACCTCGAAATAATTTTGACAGTTTTTTAAAATTTCACCCTTTTGGGTACTTTTTATTCGATAGAACGTTTTTTGGACATAGATACATGAAATTCGCAAAATATATTCCACTAAGAAGGGAATTTTCGAAAGTAGACCTCTAAGGAGGCAAAATGAGGGTGAAATATGATTTCAGGAATTCCTCAATATCTCTTAGATCCAATCATATATCGACTTGGTTTTTGCTTACAAATGTTATCCATAAAAATGTTAGCAACAGAAATTCAGGATTTTGCCCTAATCAACCCCTAAAGACATGAATCTACATTCGGAGTGAATTATAGAAACCTTACATAGGCTTCTATTAAATAGAAACCTACATAGCTTTCTTTTTAAAATATTTAGTAAGCGTTTTGACAATTTTTTTAAATTTCATCCCTAACGGGGTTAATTGGTATTTTCATATTCGATAGAACGTCCCTTGACATACAGACATGAAATTCGGGAAATATATTCCCCCCATGACGTAACACCCACTAATATGGAATTTTTCAAAATTCGATCCCTAAGGGGGTGAAAAGGGCAGAAATGTGATTTCACGGATTCCTCAATATCTCTTAGGACTATTGAGATATTGACTTGGTTTTTGCTTACAAAAGTTACCCATACTTAGTTAAACTTAAACTTATTTTAAAATTTTACCCTAACCAAACCCTAAAAGGGTGGCTCTGTCTTCAGGATATAGAACCCTTCGTATTTCCTTCGTTTGTTGAGTTATACATATTCCTTTTTGGCATATATATGTCTTTTTAAAATAAGTAAAAATTTTTACAGTTTATTTTTTACTCAGTTTGACGTAAGAACCCACTAAGAAAGGATTTTTTGAAGTTCGATTTCTATGTGGTGAAAGAGAGTAAAATGTTTTTTCACGGATTCCTCAATATCTCTTAGGACAAATGAGATATCGACTAGGTTTTTTCTTACAAATGTTACCCATACACATGATTAAAAACAATCTGAGTATTTTATACTAATGACACAAATGAGATCGTCAACATACCGTAGCGAAGCACGGGTGCTCAGCTAGTCTTACATATCCTTGACTTTCTTTTAAACATAACTCCAACGGATTTGCCTAGAAAAAACACTGATCGACAGCATGATACATTGGTTTTTAATAAGGATATTTAGAATTGTACCAGTTACCACACTAACAAAACCACGGCATAAGACATTTCTGTTCAAATCCAGTTATTACAAATACCTCACAAAAACACAGATAGTCTCATACTGTATTTTTAACTGATTACTCAGTTCCATGAAATGCAGTACCTGTGTTTCCACAATTACCTAATGATTGGAAGCTTCAATTAAAAAAATATATATATTAAAAGCTGTGCAAAAACACAGCTAGTCCAATGTTCTACAAAATGTGAAAAATTATTTCACCAATATGTCAATTACTGTGTTTTTGCAAAGGGCAGCCGGAATGTTATAATAAGATAAATAAAATAAAGATTCCAGGATATATATATTACCCTTAATGACGGTGACAGTACGTAATTTTAATATTGATGATGGTGCATTGTTTAATAGAAATTATATTACTAATGATAAGCTTGAGGCTTGAGGAATGGCGACAAAATGATGAAATAACCTGCCAATAATTAATTATATAATTTAAATAAATGAATTGAAATATTTAAATGTTTTATGGATAAATAAATATCATTTCAACATATTTCAAATATTATGAATTATGAATTTGATCCGGTGAATATTTTCAATAATTTGCAATATGTGGACCAGCAAAAGACCATTAAAAATATAAACAGTAGAAGCATGTAAAGGCTGTTCCAAAACCTTTAGGCGGAACTAGATTTTCAAAACTAGTAACTTTTACCGATTGATTGAAGCTTTTGATCATTTTGTTCAGGAAAATCTAACTTCAATATATAAAAAAATACAACTTAAGAAAATTTCAATTCAATTTAGTCCCGCCTAATAGTTTGGAATAACCTATATCCATGCCAAGTATAAATAGCATGAATTGTCTACAACTTTCTGATTTATTGCAGATAAACTTCATATTTAAAATAAGTACATTCGTATGAAAAATATCATTTAATTGTCTTTAATGTATGTTTTTAAGATTTTTTTTTATAAATGTGAGATTTTCCTATATTCCCGTGTAGATAAATCAACCACAGCTAACTAAGAGAGACAGTGACAGTCGAGAGACAATTGAAGACAGTAACTAAGGATACTGTTGATTATTGTATTGTCATTGTTCATATACAGTTTAATTCACTTCGTTCAATATATTGTATTTATCTGATTTACAATATAATTTGTATGTTTAAAGACGTGTAGTATTTCAACTGAAGATAAAAATCCTATTTAAGGTTATCTTAATTTCATTCTTCACCCTTTATTTCTAAAATAATAAAATCAAATTGTCACTCAGATAACACCAATTTTCCCCTGGCTCTGTTTACCAAAAGATTTCTCCAAGTATCTTTTATACAAATAATCCTTAGTCATTTGGTTCTTTCTAGCAATTCATAAATATAACCGTAGTACCTTGTTATCCATTCATCTATCTGTATGTCTGGATGGCTCGACCAAGAAAAATAACACTAGTCACTACACTTATACCAAAGTTAATCCACAGTTAACTATCAGGTTTATTTTCATATAGTCCATACTATTCCAGGTATTCGACTGAATAAGTCACAAAGTCATTGTACCGAAGTCCACTAACTCAGTAACTCCACTTGAGCTCGAGTACTTGTCTATTTCTACTCTGAATTTAAACACATGGAATTGACTTATTGACGACCTTGACGGTCCCGATGAACTCACTGAATCACTTGAACAAGAATGCGACCCCACCGGATTCAGAATCTGCGTTTTTATAACGGACTTTCAACCTTCCATATCTTTCCAGAACTTTCTGGTAACTCAATGTTCAAAGGTTCCGTTTCAAGGCTACTGTAATCGTTGACAGTTGATGTTCATTATTTAAAACAGCATTGTAACTTTTTAGTAACTTTTCTTATAAACATTGCTTTTAGGTAAATAATTAGTATTTGATATTTCAAATATTTAGATAGCAAGTCGAAAATACTTTAGATATTTCAAGTTTTTTAGTTTGCGTCCTCTTCACGTCTCCCAAATAGAATGCCTAGTTGTTTTATGTTTGGTGGATATCGTCTTAAAATCACATGAAACGTGTAGTAACGAAGTATGAGGACGAAAACTTAAAAATACAGATATTTGCTCCTAATTTATTGAAATCGTAAAGGAAATTTTAATATGTGTACAAAATGCCAGAAGGTATTTTTTAATTTATGTAATTAACTATATAATGTATGCAATCTCAAAGTAAATATTTTATACAAATTGACTTGTTTTAAAATGAACAAAATCTTCTAAGAATTCTTAAGAAAGAAAATGTCTTATAAAGTGCATTGTTATATTTCAGCTCATTTTATAAAACGGCCAATAAAAAACATCAGTTTAATTAAATTTTTTTGTTATCAACAGGAACTATTCTTTTGAAACTCATGAAAAGCATCTTTAACAATGTTTTAAAATGTCCTTAATTCAAAACTAAAAGAGCAGCCTGAATCTTTAAAGCATTAATGTAGTTAATAATAGAGTGGTGTTATTATTGATTTTAGTCGCAAGAATAATCCCCTAGGTGTAGCTTCTTCAAAGGTGTGCGAGCCTTGGAGCTTTTAGAACGGTTCACGGTGGTTTGAGTTGAACAGTAAGAGCGTGCTAGCTCTCAGGGGTAAAGGGTGAGACACAAAACAGTGGCGCAACATTATTTATTAATAGAAAAGATTGCAGCTGTACGGTAAATAACCAACCTCTTAAAATAATTCAAGAGAAAAAAGCAACACTTTACTTTTGCGAGGGTTTTATTTACAAGGAATTTTCAAATATTATTTGAAAAAGTATCTATTAGCATGCTTTATGAAAAGCTTTATTGGTACGGAAACTTTAATAAAAATTTACAACAAAAATTTGAAAGGAGAGAAAGAAGTTTAGAGAAACAGGGTGAGAGAGAGGACGAGTGGGGGAGAGAGAAAGAGGGGGGAAGGGAAAATGAGAGATTGAGACAGGGAGGGAGTAAGATAATTATAGAGAAGATTACAGAGAGAGAAATATAAACTATCGACATATGCGCAACTATTTTCTTATTTTGATTTTTTGTTTTTCACATTAAAACTGACAGGTTTTCAAAACCATAATACTCTGTCATACTCTAAACATGTTCGTTACATCCTGATCTTGACTTTCTCGCGTAACAATGATAAGTATTCGCATTTGAATATTGGCAATATTGCATCGCTCGCAACTACACAAATATAGTCGGATTGCTGATAAGTGACTGTTACATGTATGTATCAAGAAGTGCATTCATATAATAATCTAGTTACCATTTTTCAGCGATTTTAAAAATGTTTTTGTTTTTTGTCTTAACTGTCAATGTCTGGTAATAAATATTAGTTAATATATGGCTTGGCCAATTATTAAATTCACAAACTTTAATTTTAAATCTGCTGGAATAAACAACAAATTATAATCCAAAATTTACATATGAGTATAAATTTTTCCTTATTTATAATTATAACCTTAAAATGAATAATTTTGTTTGTTTGAGTACTGCTGTAAATTTATTTTTGCGCTCTAATTAGTAAAGATATCTACGAATCATGCTGTTTCTTTCTAATGCTTTGTTTTTTATTCAAATAATTTGGAAGATTAGTTGTCAACTTGGGTCACTATACGTTACTATGGGTATGCAAATAATTATAATGATATAGACAGAGAAAGCATATAGTATTGAATATCGATACTTGTAGCAACGAACAGTCACTTATCAGCAATCCGACTATAACAATAAATTGTTATTGTTTATTGTTGTTTATCAATATTAACTATATTAACTTTTGAATATATTTTGAATTTAATGCAAGAATGTTTAAATCAGAATCACTAATCTAAAAAAAGATATGTTTCAAAGTACATGCTTCTATCTAAAATATTGGAAATGGCACTATACTGTGAAACCAATTTTTGTTAACATTCAATAGTCCAGGATACAGAGGATCATTAGCTGCAGGTGGAGTAATGGTGGAGTAATGGAGTAATGGAGTAATGGCGTACCATATATTGCGTATTGTCACGTGGGTGGTTATATGGAAAAGCAATTCCTGGTTTTAACAATACAATTTATTAAGTATATATCCAGTTTACAATGTAATTATATGAATTTGTCCATGGAGTTGGGGAAGTCTTCGGTCCACCCCGTGTTGGCCGGAGTCGAGGAGCCTGGAGAAACTTTCTCCCACTCACATGGTACTGCTGCTTAGCTCACCAGATGTATGGGTATATGGCGTCGGTATCTAGGTTGTCACCGTGTTGACAGGAACTTGTAGAGGAATTGTCTAGGTTCTTCTGACCGGATTCCATACGATATCCATGTACTTATACTTCTGATTGACCTAGTTCCGATATTCATTTGTCATGACAAATATTACCTTATTACGGAAATGCTGCGTATGCATTATGTAATCAGATAACAAATGCTAGACATTGACAAATAGTTTTTTATTCAAACAGCTGAACATCATAATGTCTTGGTGTCGTAATCTTGACCTAGGATTATCTTTGTGACAGTATTTTCATGAAATCTAAAAATAATAATTATTTAGAGAACTATTTAAATTATACGCGATTAGAATTTATACCTTCCGTTAACATCTTTTTCTACTTGTTCTGGGAAATTTCAAATATCTTGGTAATAAACTTTATGTTATTGCAATGTTTACTTTAAAAATACATCTACTAACAGATGATAGACTGATTGCTGCATTAAAATCTCTTCTTACTTTTTTTTGATAACTTTCATAAGCGTAGAAGTGCAGCTCCATAATTATCGACAATTATTTGTTCAGTTTTATATTTATTTTCTTGAAGACTGTCGAGAGTAAATTGTTAAGGGGAAGATTTTATATAAATTGAAAACACTCAATTTCTTTCAATTCTTTTTAAATCGACTTCTTATTTAGTATTGTTGACATTAATGTACGTTTCTAAATACTCCCAAACTATTATATAGTTTTTTTCTGGAGAAAAGCATATTATTTACATTCTTTTGTAAATTTAATTTATTTTTGTGAATAATTATTAAAAATTGATGTGAAGTGTGAATATTCACACATTTCAGGGTTTCGCAGGTATATAATAAGTGAAGGCGGTATGCTGAGTGTGTAGGACAAATTTTACTTTGTAGTCATCACGGCAAAATGAACGATATTTTTAAAATAATTTATCGTCTGTTAATCATATAAGACTGGTTATTAAATTTACGCTCTTAAAAATTAAATACAACATTTGTCAAAATATAACTAGAATTTTGACAAAATAATTTCAACATAATAAAAATGCAAAAAAAAAACAGAAAAAATAAAATTCGCTCCGTACTCGAACTCGAAACCCTTCGTTTTCCAGCTTACGACACCAGTGCTCTAACGCATTAAGCTATCGAACGCCTTGCATGTGAATGTCTTACATTGGTATAACTTTTGTACTTTGTGAACCAAAAACCACAAAAAATGCGTTATTTTCCGAAAACATAATCTGATCAAAAATTCCTGTTGTACTATTTCGGTTCACACCAATATACATTACTTAGAATTTTTTTAGATTTTTAGTTTAAACCATCTGGGCTACAGGGTGTGGGACAAAATTTTTTTTGCACAATTTTGACAAAAATCGCATCAAAATAATTTATTTTGCAAAAATAAAAATTTGATCGTTAATCCACGTACTAAGGGCTTTCATTTGATACCCTACTCAGAATTTAAAAAAAATATTTTTGTTTTCGATGAGCACATATTTGTTTATATTTTTAGGGGGGTATGTTTTTTAGATGTTTTAGTATTTTTCCTATGTGCGGGTCAAAGAGTTGTATAAGCATGCCAAATTTCAACTCTCTAGGTTTAGCCGTTTGGCTACAATTTTTACCGAACCGACAGACAGACAGACAGACAGACAGACAGACGACAAAATGACGGTATAAGGGTTTTTTGGTCATACCTACAAAACTCTAAAAATTAAAGAATAAATTTCTGAAATTTACAAAATTTTCTTATCTTGTTTATATTAGGTATAGACGTAGATCGCCTGTTTTGTTTCAGAAATGGCAAGAGTTGGTTTGCGAAATCACGCACAGATTCTCGAAATACACGAAATGATTTTCAAAAATTTCCTGAATACGAAATGAATTACTGCCATCTCATAGGACCGATTTCTGAAAGCTTATTTAACTACATATAATGAAATGGTTAGAAAATGGTTGCTAGGGTTACTTATGGGATTGTTATATTGTAACTGAGTTTAACCAAGAGATTAAACTCGGCTAAGCTTTCAGAAACCGGTCCCCAGTTGTTTGTGTAGCAGTCGATTTTGTCTGAATATTATTATTATTAAATAATTTATCATTAAAGGATAAAACATTCATTTACCTTTCATCCAACATAAAACAAAAATATTATTTTCATCTACCAGATAAGCTAAGCGTAACGACAATTTTTTTTAGAGATTTAGAGAATTGCTCCATTTCGAAATTCGTAGCAGTAACGCAAATTCTAAAAAAACTAAACATTCTAACGCAAATTCTAACGCAAAATAATATAAATAAATAAATAATAAATAAATAAATTTTATTATAGTTGAAAGTATAAAAAAAAAATACAAAAACCAAGTCAGAAAAAATCATGGAAAATAGAAATGCTAGGAAGGTTAAATCAAAGCCTTTTCTAGCAAGAAGTTTTTGATACAATATTAAAAATTTGCATTATTCAAAGTTCTAATTCTAATCGGCAATTTGAACACAATTGCTCCGACATAAGTAGGCCAATTTTTTTAAATATTGTACTTGATTGTGGGTAGACTGATGTCAGACTTAACTCGGGTATTATAGTTATGTACAGTACCATTTCTGTGCAACAAATTACCATTTTCTTTAATACATAAAAGTAAATGTAATAAATACAGACAAGGTATCGTAAGTATTTTTAATTTTGGGAAAATTTCCCTGCATCTAGCTCTTCTGTTGACCCTACCAAGGATTCGGACTGATCTTTTTTGAAGTTTAAAAAGACGAAGCCAGTCAGTTGAGTTTCCCCAAAGTTCTATACCGTAAGAAAGGCTAGCCTGAACATAAGAGAAATAGACATCTTTGGCTGACTCTAGCGCCACATGATTTATGATTTTACAGAATATAATTGTATTTGTTTATTTTGATTTCAGTTTCATCAATGTTTTTTTTTTTTACAGTTTAGTTTTCAATCTAAGATGAAACCTAAAAATTTGACTGTGTCCGTCTTGTAGAGTTCATTATTATGCACGGTCCTATTTAAACTAAAAACCATGTTGTGAGTTTTTTCCAAGTTGAGCTTCAGTTTGTTATATATGAACCAACTCATGAATGTCGTTGTGATGTACCCCACTGTTCACAAAACTTGTATCATCTGCATAGATGATCGTAGACGCATTGACATTTTTTGGAAGGTCATTAATGAATAATATTAACAGCAACGGTACAATAATTGTGCCTTGTCCTACCCCTACTTCAAGGTCGCAAATTTTCGAAAGTTTATTGTTGTGATTAACTGCTTGTTTTCTTTTTTCCAAAAAACTGCGAATCAAACTATGTGTATTACCACGAATTCCATAAAGCGTAAATTTATCACATGTCAAGTCATGTGTCACGCAATCGAAAGCCTTGGAAAGGTTACAGACAGTAGCTGAAACATGTAACCCCTTTTCCAATCTATCCATCACTTCAGAAAAAAGAAGTGGCAGCCTTTGTGGTGGACAGATTGGACCTAAAATCATACTGTCTATCTGTTAATATTTTATTTTTATTTAAAAAATTATTTATTCTATTTTTAAGATCCGCGTCATATATTTCTGAAAAAATTGGTGTTATGGCAATCAGCCTAAAATTTGATAGGTCATGTATATCACCCTTTTTAAAAACTGGAATAACTTTGGTCAGTTTTAAAGCTGAAGGAAACACGCGTGTTTCAAAAGAGTAGTTTATTAAATATGCTAAGGGTTTTGCAATGAGCTTGGCTATTGACTTTAGTAATTTTATATTAATATTATATATATCTAAGCTCTTGCTGTTTTTTAAAGATCTTATTATAGCAATAATTTCGGTTTTATCTACAGCAGCGGTCGGGGAACCGGAGTTAATTAACCGAAATGGGGTAAAAATGAAATTTTTGGGGGTAATAAGGAAAATTTTCCAATTTCCTATTTTATAAACGTGTTAGTAGCGCAGTAAGGAAAAGGACGCTGAGGGACTTGACTAAGGGGCGCCATTTCGAAGGTGAGGACCTTTTTTTTTGCTCATCATTTAGATTTTGGGAGGTGAGGACCTTTTTTTTGCGCATCACTTAGATGTTGGGAGGTGAGGACCTTTTTTTTTGCTTGTCACTTAAATTTTTACAAACCAATGGGGTAACGTCGATTTAAAGAAATATATCTTTGGGTGATGGGTAAAAATGTTCCCCGACCCCTGATCTACAGGAAGTAGAAATAAAGAGATTACGTTTTGAGTAAATCTTTTATATCTTTTATACAGATTCGTTGTTGCTTTACGATAGTTTACAGAACAATTAGTCTAATTACTTTAGTTTCTGTGACCATAACGTTATTTCGTCATCTGATCTAGTTTCTTGCTAGTTTCTTAAATTCTTCTCTTGATGTTCTTATTTTCTCTGCTTTACTCAGCATAGTGCGCCTTTAGTAGCGACGGCTTCTTCAGTAATACATTTATGTTCCAGATCTGTTGCTTTTATTTTTATTTAATACCCATTTTTAATACTTTTATCATGATTTAAGAGATTATGGTTTTAGTTTTGTGATGTAGTGCAACCCCAGGATTGAATTTAACTGCTTGATACAAGTTCTTAAGTGATCTTCTCTTAAAGTGTTCTACTTGATTCTGAACATTTGTGGACACGTGTAGAACCTATTCAGTCGAACGGGTTTTTAGAAAATTTCATATTTAAGATTCGGACGTAAATATTTTAATTTGATCAACTTTTGCTACAGATCCGTTCACCGGAATGGATAGTTTACAGATGTCATTTTTATGTTTTTTACAAATATTTCGCAACAGAGACTGACAACTTTTATTTGAAACATTTTTTGATGACTGTAATGGACTTTACACAATATTTATTTTGATCATGGGGTATTATATATTTGAAAATGGTTTTAGGATAAATTGTTTTTCAATCAAATTACTTCAAAAGTTCTTTCTTAGTTTCGTTTATTAATCTTAAGTTTACATATGGTAGAAGTTGTATTTACATGTAGTAGTTTATTATTATTTTAGTTATTATCTTTGCAACTTGGAGATGGAATGAACTTGTATTTTTTACATTTATTTTTGACTTGTGACTTAATTCTATGCAAGACGGTAAATGAATGCTTATTTTTCTAGATGACAGTAAATTTTGAATTAGTTTGAATGAAAACATGTCTACTCAGCGTTTAATTTTTCTCTTGAGAACTGGAAACAGACAGACAATATCCTTGTAATTGTAATATGAATATTGGAGTTTAAAAGTGTTCATTTTATGAATTAAATTCATAAAATTAATTTTTATATGTTTGTGATACATGTAGATACGTTTCGAGGATTACGGTAAATTATAAATACGTATCATGAAATTATTAACGTAATATAATATGTCATTATCTTTTTCAATAATATTTTCAATTTTGTTTAAGTACTTTGTGGTGACGGTCAGTTCTGCGGTGGCAACAGCTGTGTTTCTTTTATATTAAATACCCAGTATATGTAAATGAATCTATACTTTTGATAACCCGTAAAATAAATAATGAATAATAGTTTCTCAACACCTAGATTTCGTTTGTATAAGGTGTAACCTTAATACAAAATAAATTTATTTATTATTATTATTATTATTTTCTCAACACCTAGATAGACGTATAAGGGTACCGGTCATAGATATGAAAGTCACGTGATCCGTTTGACGTTTCAACCGGTACTATTAGCCCTGTATGAACCGGTACTCTTTTATAAGTATTAAATACTTGAGACTGAGTCGACCTCAGAGCTCCCTGCACAATATCGAAAGATAAAAACCCGAAGGAGGTGGGAGGTATCGAACTAGCGTCTCTGTGTTCCGTAGGCAACCGTCATATCACGAAGCCACGGCAACTCTTTAGCCTGTAAATCTTCTAATTCTAAATTTATATATTGATGTTTGTTCATCCGTTAAAGAGAGGAATTGTTTAAATGAATAATGAAAATTATACTGGTAAAACAACGTAATGTAGCATATAAAAATATAATCTATTAATAGAAAAAAAAAAGAAAAAAATGCGAAGCTTCCTGCAATAAAGTTTGTTGAATCTCCGCAATCAGTTGCACTGACGCGTTTAATTAAATAATTTAATAATTCAGTAATCATGCCTTCTCGGTGGAAGAAAACAAGGGTACGCTACTGTGTACTTGGGGTTGAAAGATGAGGGGTAAGGTAGGAGACGGTTATAAGTAGGAGAATGTGAAGAAGACTCTCTGCGTTGTGGTAGCGAGTCGTTACAGTTTCATTTCGCGCAGTAATTTAAACCGTGACCCGACGACAATTTTCTCTCCCAAAGTTAAGATATTAAAATAATTTATTTGCACCCTCTTTAATGACAACTTTTCTTGTGCGTTCATCCCAGTTTTAAAGTCCTTATTCACAATCATAAGTACTTGGTGCTTTTCAATCGGTTCTCAGGACAATTATTTGTTCAATTTTATATTTATTTTCTTGAAGTATTTCGAGAGTAAATTGTTAAGGGGAAGATTTGATATAAATTAAAAACACTCAATTTCTTTCAATTCTTTTTAAATCGACTTCTTATTACCTAAGTATTGTTGACATTAATGTACGTTTCTAAATACTCACAAATAAGTTTTTTCTGGAGAAAAACATTATTTACGTTCTTTTGTGAATTTAATTTATTTGTAAATAATTTATAATTACACAGGAAGAGGGTACTGTATTTTCTTATTTACCATTTTGATGTTTAGTAAATAATGAGTGAGATATTTCAATATATTGAATAGTCGACAGTTTAATTTTGTGAAACTAACTTATAGATAAGAGGTTGTTAAATAAATACATTGTATTTTGTTTCACAGAATCTTTTTCTTTTTGTAAATCTTTTATTTGTGTATTCATTTATTGTAATGTATGGCGTATTGTAATTATTGTAATATTGTAGCTTCTTATACAATATATATATATATATATATATATATATATATATATATATATATATATATATATATATATATATATATATATATATATATACAGAATCTTTTATTTATGTACTGATGATGTACTGTTGCTGTAGGTACATTACAACTTTAACAATGGTGACAGCCAAAACTGCAGTAGGGACATCAATAAAAGATTATGAGAGACACAACACAACGTTTTTATTTAACAACCTCTTACAGATATTTCAAGTTTGTAGTTAGCGCTCCCCCAAATATACATCTTATTAAAAACTACATTAAACAGAGAAAATCGTTTCTTTATTCTAAACAACTTTCCTTACATCCATGTTTGCTGTTAAGTAAATGATTAATGAGATATTTCAAATATATAGGTAACACTCCTCTTAATCCTCTACATCAGTGTTCTTCAACTTTTTTGCCTCCGTGGACCGGTGAAAATAGGATAAATATTTCACGGACCGGTTGAAAGCTAAGACACAAATAAAAACAAATATAGATAGTATTTTATTATTATATAGGTATATGTTATACAGTTATATAATTACAATTTTTAGTGCGATATCTGCTGCTGTTGCTTTGTTAGAAAATTTGATATACGTGGTTGCAGAGTTGTTTTTGAGAGACGAAGCGCTGCGTTAACATCCAGTCAATTTCTCTGTTTGGTTTTTATTATTGACATGGCTGAAAAAATATTTTCGCACGAATAGGTATTCTAAAAAATGACTAATAATTTGATAGCTTTATAACTCAAAGATAGATATTCTTTTTCTAGCGATTTCTAAAATTGAGGCAATGATTGCGTTTTATGTCTGGACACCAGAGTGACGCCACAAGACAACTCGATCAGCTTTTCTTTTTCACGAGGATTAAGTACACATGACTTTATATCTTCCAAGAAAGGGTTATTAATCCAGAGGTTACCTTTTCGTGGATCCTCATTTTCACGGAAATAATTATTAAAATTTTCAGCTAATGCTCTTAAATGTTGACTTATTGTTGAATATGACTTTTTGCTTGACATCAGCAGCAATCAAATATTTTTCCAAAAGTGGAAACATTTCTAAATCTTCCTCTTATAAGCGACTATTTCAAAGAGCTAGCTTCTTCAGAAGTATGAAAAATAGCCGCGAGTGGCGTGGTATTGAGGCTAGTAAATATTAAATAAATCATGGTTCGGACAAAAGTTAGTTTCTGAATCTACTAAAAAAATGTGCTATATGCTCGTGAATAGAAGTGTGCATCTACATGATTCGTTCGAAATATTTCGCGGACCGACAGGAATTTACTGCGGCCCGGCACCGGTCCGCGGACCACGGGTTGGAGAACACTGCTCTATATAATCGTTTTATTAAAAACTGCATAGAACAAAAAATAAATATTTATTATAATCCTCAAATATTCCTCCAATTAATAAAATGCATAGAAAAATGATTGTTTTCTTACTATAAACAATTTTTGTCAAATACAATTTTGCTGTTAAGCAAATTATAAGGGAGATATTTCAAGATTTTAGTTTTAGGTTGCCCCCCGTAACTCCCTTAATATTCATCCAACTGAAAAATGCATGCAAGAAAAAAGGATTGTTTTTTTTATTGTTATATACATTTTATGTCAATAATAAGGGATATACATATATTAAGTTTCTTAGTAAACAGTTTTAATACCGAAACACCCATTTAGAATAAAAAAATTTAGATGCTATATAGCATATGTTCGAACCCTGGTTTTACTCTATAATTATGTCAAATTTCGTTTGCAGATATCGTCTGAAACGTGTAGAAGCCAAACATGAAGTCGAAAAAAAAAAAACAAAACAAAAAGAAGCAGATATACCTTCCAGTTTTATGTATAAAGTTATTTTTTAAAGTTGGTGAATGTTTATTTGTTACATAAGCCTACAAAAAAAATTCTAACTTATGTTTAAAAATTAGACTTCGTTCTACTTGTGGCAAAATTTCTTGAAAATGATACACAAGTTCAAATGTCATAATTCGACCTTTAGTAAAATATTTTTAGTTTCATGTTCAGATCTTTGTAAATAAATGAGGTTCTATAGAACCTTTTTTCCAATTCCTCCATTCTGAGATTCCACCTGAGATTCCAAAAGCTCCTCAACAGTTGAATGCACAGTCTTTCATCTTTTAACTGTGCTGATATTACTACAATTCTATGAACCTCTGCAGAAACTGGAAAAATGTTACTGCAGTTATTTACTGCTCTGTTTTATCATGTTTTTTTTTTTTATAAAATAATAAAAAAATGTCAAATAACATAATCGCGTTATCTTAAAACCGCGGTTGTCAAGCCCGTGGTTGACGAAGGATTACTATAATTAAAGGCGCAATTCGTATACATGTGTAATTGCGTAATGTTCAGTCTTAATCTTTTGACATCTAAATTAATAACATCAAAGAAGTTGATTTTAGCAGAAAATTGCAGTAATCAATTGCAGTGAATTTACATTTTATAAATATGTTGAAAATAAAATTCTGCCAGCTTTTACATATGGTTGTCAAGTGAATTGGAAATTGAGCATGTTGCATATTGCATATTGCATGCAATTGATGACATCGCAATAAAGATATAAAATCATATTTATATTAATTTATTTTACATATGCTATATCAATCATAATTTATTACGCTGACAAATTTTAATGTAATAATATCAATTAAATAAAATTATTTAATTTTATTTTAAATTGGAGCCAAAAAACTAGAAGCATCAATATTGCGAATGACTGTCGTTCGTAAGTTGAGGCGTGGTTCGTATACCGGTTCAGACATAAGTGGAGATTGTTTTTCATGTTGAAATTAACCATTTTGCTAGAGTTTAAAGAGCATTTATAAATTGTTGCTAATCTTGAACTATACGAAAACGAAACTATTGTATAACAGATGCCGTCGCGCCACTTTTATCATACTATCCTCAGGTAAATAGCTCAGTATTAATAATGATAATGCAATGAAACACTTTTTGAGAGTTTGCGGTTAGATAAATGTAAGGCATACTGTCTAGAACAGGGCTCCGGAAACGGCGGGTCAAAATGATGCTCTTAGCTAGAAAAAGTTCGGCGTTTTTTTATTTTGTGTAGAATGTTCTTCAATTTTCTGTAATTACTATCAAATAATATCAAATAATAAAATATATAGTATTGTATCGGGAATTGAGTTGTAGCGGTACGAAATACATGCTCTACATACATATAATCCATTCGCGATGTTTCCTCGTCTGAGTAGGCCATTTTGGGGTAGCAGTTTTCTTGGTAGCCACAAAAAATAACTGGACATGTGAATATAATATTTTCATGTATATTAACTGTACTTAATAAAAAATATACAAATAAGATTGGCAGAATGTCATTATTTTTAGTTATTATTATTATTATTCAGAGAAGTGGACTGTAAAAAAAATTCTTTCAAACTCAGAACACGTCAGCTTCAAGTAGGAGAAGCTTGAAAATACATTTTTCATCACACAAAATATAGAATTAATTGAAATAATAATTTTAAATAATTAAGTAAGGTATTATTTGGATTATTACA
Source organism: Liopterus haemorrhoidalis (assembly GCA_963971575.1). Lineage (NCBI taxonomy): Eukaryota > Metazoa > Arthropoda > Insecta > Coleoptera > Dytiscidae > Liopterus > Liopterus haemorrhoidalis. The sequence continues at coordinate 19,495,312 of OZ020617.1, forward strand.
CGCCCTAGATCAATGGTCTCCAAACTTTTTTGACCGCGTACCCTTATGTCTAAAATAATCATAAATTGTACCCCCTAATTATTAAGAGGTTAATATATATATTAGGGCCTAATATATATATATATATATATTTTTGTATTTGTGTGTGTCAAAAATGACTTTTTTCTGGAAATGAATTGAAAGAATGCAGAAAATCAAGTTATTTTTTTAATTTATTTATTTTAAATGAAACAATATACGTCCAAAGTATTTTGAAGAGAAATGTGGCGTACCCCTTATAATTTTCGACGTACCCCTTGGGGTACGCGTACCCCACTTTGGAGACCACTGCCCTAGATCACCCAATTCTGGAGGTTTGTAGGAGTCAATAGTAAACTGTGCTTTTGTATAAAAATTAACATGAGTCCTATTATAGGTTGGCTACTAGCAACAGACATAAGAAGGCAGCACATTGTGGACATTTTTTGGATAATAATTTTTCTAGTTGAAGCTCAAGTATCCTGAGTTTGAATGAGTATTTAACAGTCCACTCCTCTTATCCGCCGACATTTGGTCTTTCGAGCCGGACCCTAATACTCTGCAACTTGTTTTCAAGAATGCAGGTCATCGATAATTGGCATCTCTGTTCATATTCTACCTCATATTCATTATATTGGGATATTTTCTAATTGCATATAATCGTTTCGAAATTAGATAGCGATATTAAAAGATAATGGGATGAATATGAAGTAGATATATTCTTGAAAATACATTCAAGTGCATTAAAATCCTACTCTAAGGACCAAATGTCTAAGGATCAGAAGAGTGGACTGTAAAAAACTCGTTCAAACTCAAGTTATGTTAGTTACAAATAAAAAAAAGAAAGTATTATCCCAGAAATGTTGACAATACGCTGCCTTCTTACGTCTGTTTCAAGTAACAAAAGCACAGTTTACTATTTCGGCGACTATTATCTAAAAATTAAGCAGGGTAATTTAATTAATATAATATACCATACACTGGCAAAGTGTATGGTATATACGAGCTGTGGCAAATACTTAGTAAAAGTATTTCAGATACCAAATACTGATCAAAGTATTTGAAATACTATTAGTCATCACTGATAAAAAGTACTTGAAATATGAAAATTTTTAAAAAATATTTGAAATAGTAGGAAATATTAGAAATATATATTAGGGAAGTACCATATTTGAAATAATAGGGAATTATTTGAAATACTTGAAATATGTATTATAGAAATATTTGAAATATTAAGAAGTATTTGAAATATTTATTAAAGAAATATTTGAAATACTACGGAAATATTTGAAATATTAGGATATATTTGAAATACTTCGAATGTATTTTAAATACTCATATTTTCAAGAAACAAATATCAAATACAAATACCACGGAGAAAGTATTTGCAAATCAAAATACCAAGAACATTTTTTGAAGTATTTGTAATATAATATTTCAAACACCAGAAAGTAATTGAAATACTTTTTTAGATACTTTATTTCAAATATTCCCAACTCTGGCCACAGACAAATGTACATGTTTAATTACAATGTACTGTTAGATATTTCAATAAAAATGTTTTTTATGCGGTATTTAATTTGTCAGCGCTTTTTCAAAAGTATGTAGCTGTATCTAAATACTTACTGTTTTAAATGTATCAATTGCAACTGTATAAACTATAACGCATCTTGTGCTAAGGTCACACTCAATTTCCTGGAAACTAATGGTTTGCTGATAAGATAATTTAATAGTTTTTAAAATAATATATCACTTGACCCTTCCTACTATTTGAAAATCTGAAGATAAATGTCACCTTCGTTTAGAAGTTTAAGTGTAGATTAAAAATAGAGACTTTAAGTGTACCCCTCGAAAACAAAATCTACTTGTCCGAGCGTTTTCTATAAAATGATAATCATTCACCCGGGTCGTGTTCGATGGGTTATCCTGTATAAGCGATGTATTCTTTAAACATTTTTTATAGTTTTCGTTTAGTCTGTCGTATGTAATATGACTTATTTCAAACAGAACAATTTATTTAGTGTTTACCGGTTCGTTCTAAATGATGTATCAATTAGGAACATTTTTATTTTAATGTTTTAACGTTCATTATTTTATCCAAACATTATACAATTATAAATCCATTTTTATTTTGCACCGCAACGAGACAGTATAAACAAATAAATAGTGGAAGCTATGTTTCACCTGTCGTAACTATAAATCCAAGTAAAGCGTCGCTAATGGATGTATGTTAATGTAACTGTGTACGAAAATAAACACATACTACTCACTGATTTTATACGATGTATTTGTTTAAAATCCGCTTAATGATTTGCATAATGTTGGTCGTCACTCTACAAATTCTCTCAGTGAATTTCATTATGGTCGAACTGTCACGGTTTTGGTTTTAATTATGCTGTTATTCGAACAATTATCATTCGACAGTTTATTGTTATTTAAATTATCTAATCCTACTCCAGGCAATATTATATAGATATTGACTCGCATAGCTGTTCGCTTATGGAAGTTAAGGGTTGCTGACGATTTATATATATCATTGTTATAACTGCAGTATCTACCTGTAGGAAAATAACTGAATGAGAATATGCATGTGTTTACAGTTTAACAACAAGAATCCAAAATTATAATACATACTACTGCTTAAATTTACTGGATTACATTATCTATATTAATAAAATTGGAGACTATATCTGTTCATTTTTTTTATTTTTTCCATCTCATATTTGGTTTCTACACGTTTCAGCTGATTGTAAGACAATATCCACAAAAAAATTCAATTTGTATGTCAGTCTGTTTGTCAATCAGTCTGTATGTCTGTCTGTGTGTCTGTCTGTGTCTCTGTTTGTCTGTCTATCTGTCCATCTGTCTGTCTGTCTGAGATTCACGCAAAAACGGCTGTACATATTTTTACGATTTTTTTTTTTATTAAGTAATTAAAGGTACATCAGCATCTTGGGTTATTAGTACCCGGTATTGTATTTTATAAGATATTGTTGATTATATTTCATTGTGTGGTTATTATGTATGTCTGTTAGAAATTTATATAGGATTTTTATTTGTCAGGTATTTGATGTATCTGTCGTATTGTGTCAAAGTTGGTGCATTCTGCGGGGGCATTTCTAGGATCGGTCGAAACGTCAAGGTTGGCTAGATGAATTTAAATAATTTCATTTGTACTTCATGGTACTTACTTTGAAAGGCCCGCCACATAGTGGATTTCCAAAACTTGCGAGCGGTATCAAGTCTGAAAATCTAAAGGATCCGCCGGTTGGTTGCTTAGACTCTTTATGAGAGGAATAAGGGTGTTTGAATTAAAGTCTGCATTTTACTTAATCTACGTTTAATGTTTAATTAGCATCGAAAAGGTTATTGATTACATTAGAACTTACAATTATCGCTGGCTATAAAATCCCATGAGAGACACTCACAAAAACCTCACAATCACCCTATTCACCTCACAACACTCACGGTGTTTAATCAGTTACGAGGTTCGTTTATTTAATTTCAAACAGACCTCAACACTTCCAGATTACTTCTGGCTTACTCACGACAACTACCGGGTTTCTCTACCAAAATTACGTGGGAGGTTCGTCCGTTCACGGTGGCGTTTTATTCATCACTCCTTTGTCTCTCACAAGATTTTTCCAACTCTTTTCTTAAAACTAATTATCTGATCTCTGACCCCTTTTTTTGTCGTTGTAAAAATAATCAGCTCTCCACATTAACAACAACCCTTTTATAAACTTATCTTTCTATGACCAATAATTTATAAACCCAAGTGATTAATTTTTTACTCTAATTATTACGCAGTCCATCTCACTGAAAATATATTGTCGCCTATCTGCTTCTGTATAAACATTTGACTGTTACTATTTTGATCTAAACAATAACGTTCTTTCAAACTAATCATATAATATACGACCGGTAAATCACTCTGTATCTTTTTAATGCTTAACTAGAAAAATATGTGATATCTCAACTAACCCTTAAGAAAGTTTATCTTAAAGTAGATTAGTTCTTACATTTGAATAAATTGAATACTTTTTAACTAATTGAATAATTTTTACTTTAAATAATAATGAAATTTTATTTCTGATATTACCACTCCCACAATTCCATAATAAGGTGTTATACTGTAATAATTGTGTTGCAGTCATTACACAATGGGGGACCATCTTTTTCATTTTGTAGCTGTGTGTAATTCTTGTGTATCCAATTCGTAGTCTGGTAGTGGAAGTTTGCTCTCTTCTTGTCCCTGAGAATGGCCATTTATTCGTGTCGGATTTTATTGTTCTTAGTTTATTAAGTTGTATATTTTGCCATAGGTTGTCTGCTTGTTCTCGGATTTTACGTTTTATTTCACGTTTCATGTCATAGTCTTCTATGTTCATTGATCGAGTTGTTTCTGGTGGCTTCTTTGGCTGCGGCATCTGCTTTTTCGTTACATTTTATGCCTATATATGAAGGTACCCAAACCAAGCTGATTATTGTGTCTTGTTCTTGTAGGCTGTGTAATTTTTCTTGTATTTCTTGGATGATTCTATTGCTAATATATATTTTGCCTATAGTGGTTAGAACGCTCAGGTAGTCTGAATAGATGACATATTTGGAGCTTCTTTGATCTTTTTGAGCGATGATTTCTACTCTTCGTAGGATTCCTATGGCCTCGGCTGAAATTACGAAATTTGGTATGATGATAGAGTAAAACCAGGATTCGAACATAGGCAACAAGGCATTTCAATATGTTTATTCTAGGTTGTTGTTTCGGAGTTAAAACTGTTTATTAAAAAACTTAAAATATCTCCCTTACTATTGACTCAACAGCAACAATTAATATATGCATTTTGATCAATGTATTTTTCCAATTAGATGAATAGTGTACTTATGTGCCTTGTACTTATGTGCCTTTATTTTATATTATAATTACAATTTTAATTTATATGTTTAGGTTTAAGTATTTATTTATGTATTTATGTAAGAATTGGGCGTTGCCTGCCTGTAAAGTATGCAATAAAAAAAAAAAAAAAAAAAATATATATATATATATATATATATATATATATATATATATATTTAGGGAGTTATGGGGGGACACCCTAAAACTAAAATCTACAAATATCTCCCTTATTATTGACAACACCAAAATCACATATGACCCAAATAGTTTATAATAAAAAAATAAATATTTTATCTCTATGAATTTTTTATTTAGATTAATATTTGTGCAGTTCTGGGGGAACACCCTAAAACTAAAATGTACATATATCTCCCTTATTATTGACTTAACGGCCAAATCATGTATGCCAAAAATAGTTTAAAATGAGAAAATAAATCTTTTATTTTTATGCATTTTTTCATTTAGAATATTTGGGAAGTTACGAGGAGACATCGTAAAGCTAAACCTTTAAAATATCTCCCTCATTATGAGATATTGACTTAACAGCAATGTATTTAATAAAAATTGTTAAAAATAAGAAATCAAATATTTATTGTTGTATATATTTTTCTATTTAATGAATATTTGGGGAGTTACGGGGGCACACTCTTAAACTAAAATCTTGAAATATCCCACTTATTATTTACTTTACATCAAAAATGTACTTGTGGAAACATTTGACTTAACTTTTTGTAAGTTAAATTATGGGAAAAAAGAAAATTACTAAAGAAGATTATTTAGGGGGCAAGGAGAGTGTTTCTTATGAGGATGAAATATCTCATTTGTCATTTACGTAACAGCAAAATGAATAGGAGAAATGACATTATCCCTTTTTGTTTGATGCAGACTTTAATAAGATATATATTTGGGGGGCTATGGGGAGAGCTACCTATAAATGAAATATCGCACTTATTATTTACTTAACATCAAAAGAGTAGTTTAGATTAAAGAAACGATTATTTTGCTTCCTACTTGAAACTGAAATATCTCACTTAACATTTACGTTACAACAAAAATATACATTAAAGATATCGCACGAACTACGGGTATTACAGCTTGTATTTAATATGATTTTATTTGTAAACGTGCATGTAGTTAAAAAATGTTACGTCCATCTTAATAATGATTCTCTTTCCCAAAAGAAAATCAATCGTACTTCTGACTAAAAGTCAAATTTATTCTGCCTATAATTGTCAGAAAATCGCTACATCAAATATATTTTATTAATAACTATGAAGTATAAGTTCGCTAAAAATTAAATCAAAATAAATAAATAAATAAATAAATGAATAAATAAAATAAACAAAATATCAAAAAGTGACTGACAGCTTTTTGTTAGATAATAAATACTGTTTTTCTACTTCTATAAAAAAAAAACTGTACTATATTTTACTTGTTTTAGTGCATAAAATGCCTGTGTTTGGTGGGAATTAAAAAAAGTAAAAAGCGTGAAAAAAGTTCTATAACGTTTCATTTTTCCACTCCTGTCATAAGAACAATACAAAATAAAGGGGTTTACACAAGCAACTTCCCCTGATGCTTATCGGTACAGTCCAAAGAAGAATCGTTGAATGTTTTGAAAACAATTCAAATCAATTTGCAATTTGTTATCTTAATTATTGTGAAATAGGTATAAAAATATGCAATTACAAGAAGATTCAGATATTCAAATATATACTCCAGAAGATAATCGGCAAATGAAGTAGAGCAAACTTTATTGAAAACTTATTGCCTCAAAAAACAAAAGATTATTTAAAAATATATAACTTGTTCATGGAATGGCGTAAACAAAAGAAAATAAATTCCTTTACAGAACGAATAATATTAGCTTATGTCGAGAAAAAATCAAGAAATTTTAAATCATCCACGTTATGGTCCACGTACTCGAAATTGAAAGCCACATTATTAATAATAATGTAGATATTTGTAACGCTTCCAAGCTTATAGCTTATCTTAAATGACAATCAGTTGGATATAAAGCAAAAAAGTCACAAATATTTGCAGAGAAGAAATAAAATTAATTATTTGGATCTAAATTTACTATAAATAATTACTGTGCTTTTAATATTAGCATTATGAAAGAAGTTCATATTGTGTTATTTTTTAAAATTGGTACAAAATAAAAGGTTTAGGTTACATTCCATTTTTTATTTTTTCAATTAGAAACAGTCGTAGAAAAAATATTGTATGAAACACATGCATAAAGTGTCTCTTTTTCACTCATATGATTGCCACACTTGCCTACGGCTCGTGCGGTCAAACTTCCCATTCGTAAAAAAACACTACTTTATGCACACTTGTTGCATAAATAACTTCTTCTTCTTCTTCTGGTGCCTTATCCGCTACCGTATGTTGGCGATCATTCTGGCTATAATCGTTTTATTGACAGCAGCACGGAATAGCTCTATTGAAGTTTTTCCATACCAATGTCGTAAAATTTTCAGCCACGAAAGCCTTCTTCCACCTTGCCCTCTACTGGCTTAGATTTTCCCCTGAATAACAAGTTGGAGGTGCTGATATTTAACTGGATTCCTCATAATGTGTCCCAGGTATTCCAGCTTCCTGATCTTGACGTTCTTTAAGACTTCAACTTCTTTCTGCATCCTCCTGAAAACTTCGGCATTTGTACCTCTGTCGACCCAGCTTATTCGCAGTATCCTACGATACGACCACATCTCAAAAGATTGAATTCTTTTGGATGAAGCCTCAGTGAGGGTCCATGCCTCCATTCCGTATAATAATACAGGGAATACGTACGCCTTCAGAATGCGGACTTTAGTGTTCAGGCTCAGATTGTGGCTACAGAGTACTGGCCTCATCTTTTGAAAAGTGTCGCGAGCTCTTGCTATTCTATACTTTATTTCTGCGGAGTGGTCCCAATCCTCGTTCACGAGTGTACCAAGATACATGAAATTATGTACTCTGTGTAGGGCAACATTGTTAATTGTGAACCCGTTGTCAGCTGGATTGGCGCCTTTGCTGATTACCATGTATTTGGTTTTAGCCACGTTGATTTTAAGACCATATTCGTCGTCCGCATTTGCAAATCTATCAAGCAGTTCCTGAAGCCCATCAGGTGTGTCAGCAATAAGAAGGGTGTCGTCCGCGTATCTGATGTTATTAATCGTTCTGCCATTTATTGCTATACCCTCTTCAATTTCGTGAAAAATCTCACTGAAAAGCTCTTCAGAGTATATGTTGAAGAGTAAGGGTGACAGAACGCAGCCTTGACGGAATTCTCGCATTATTTCCACTTCTTTGTTAGTTCGCTTTCCACCCTGACAGCTGTTGTTTGGTTCCAGTATAGGTTAGCAATAAAAGACACATCTTTATCGTCTATCCCTGTCTTTCGGAGTGTACTGAGAAGTTTATCGTGTTTGATCTTATCAAAAGCCTTCTCGAAGTCAACGAAGCATATGTAGACATCTTTACTTACATCTCGACAACGTTGTATTAAAACTTGCAGTGAGAAAAGAGCCTCTCTTGTACCAAGACCGCTCGTGAAACCGAACTGAGTCTTCTAGTTTTTGATAGACTCGCTGATGAATGACTTTCAAAAACAGCTTAAGTGCATGGCTCATCAAACTGATGGTACGGTAATCACTACATTTCCTTCAATTTGGATTTTTAGACAAAGTAATGAAAGTTGATTTCAACCAATCTACCGGAATAATTCCGGACTCATATATGGCATTACATAGCCTCACAAGAATGTCGAGGTGATTTTCTTGAAGAAGATTTAGTATTTCTACCTGCACTTCATCAGGTCCTGCTGCTTTGCCATCCTTCATTCTAGCAAGTGCTTTCTCTACTTCAGCTCTCGGATTGGTGGGCTGGTTGTTGTGTCTCCAAGGTTTGGCTCGCGAGATCTGAGATCTTCAAATAATTCTTGAATATATTCCTTTCATGTGGTCAGTTTTCCTTCTATGGAAATTTTAATTTGACCTTGTTTGTTCACTAACACACTGATCTTCCTCCGCTTGCAAGTTCCCACTGTCGATTTAATCTTTATCCTTAACTTATTCTTATCTCCAAAATAATCATGTCGAGCCTGTAGTACCTCTATTTCTGCACAGTCTTCACTATGTTTCTTTTCCTTGGCTTCTCTTATGTCGCGCCTAATTTCTTTTCGAAGTTCATTATATTTATTTTCATTCTTGCCTCTTATTTGTCTTCGCTGATCTATTTTTCTAAGTAACGCTTCCGTTATCCAATTTTGCTTAGACTCTATTCTGTCCGTTCTAAGTTTGTCCTTTGCTACTTCATTTACAGCTTGCCGAATACGGGTCCATTTTTCTTCAACGTCTGATTCAGGGATAGTAGATCCTTCTAGTTTAGTTTCCAGAAGTTGTCTGGTCTCATCTTTTAGACCTATTTAGACCTAGATAATTAACTATTGAAAGATTCCTCTTCACTTATTGGCGCATGGTGCATGCATCGAGATAAGGTGCCCAAAGTGAGTTGAAGAGAGTCCGTATTTTGGTGATTTTTTTTTATCTTGTTATTGCTCATCATTTGGATTTCCTTTTCTTTTGTTTGGAGGAGGGGCTTTTACAAATTTTGCTATAAGGATTAAAATTCTTAGTTACGCCACTGGCAGTACACAACCTGCTTGTTTCTTATTATTTTTCCTCTCTTCTTGTCTTGTTGTCTTCTCTTGTTGACACCAAGGGGAAATAAGTATATGAGATGTGACTCGTTATGATGTCTTATATTGACACTCATAAGCCAACAGGTAAATTATGTCCCCTTTAACTACTCAAGGTATACACATGGAATATTTGAGACAAAATATAAGACATCACTTTAGTTATTAAAGCACGTCAACACGAAAAAACACATTTGTAAATTACCAGTAAAGTTTGGTTTTAAAACTTTCCACCCAGTCTTTTTGTTTGAAATGCACTAAAGTTTTGTTATAGCTTCTCAATATAAATGTCATCTTGGTGAAACTTAAACGATAAAGCTATGAATTTTAAATTAACATAAAATGTTTTTTCTCTATGAGATAGAATAATATCTCGAAACAAAAGTACCTATAACTTTGAATTGAGGTATGGAGAATGAGAAAAATATATACATACGAATAGAAATGCATACATTGTGAAGTATTGCACAGAATTTAGAGTAGAAGTAATAAAAGAAGGCAATAAAAGAGAGTTGTATGTATATGATAACATTCGAGATGAATGGAAATATGAAAATTTAACAATTGATAAGAACAGAAGATATTCCAAAAATATAAAGAAAACCTTTATGTGATTTCATGATAAATTTTACAAAGTTGTCAGTCCTTTTGTTTACTAAATTCGATGCAATAGTTCTGACAATATTCTCTGTTGTCTTTTAATTTTGTTTCTCAAAGTGTAGTTTGTGTATGGTTCACGAGACTTTACATGCCGATTGATCGACAGAGAACTGATAAACAAATATATATCAATTTCACACAGTTCTATGTAAAATTCTTTGAGATCTGTGAACTTCTCATACCCGACATACGTCAGTAGTTTTTATTTTCGTTTTTTATATTTGAATATATTCTGATAAACGTTTCTTTCTGTATAAGTAGCGCTTCTATTGCAGCTAAGACTAGAGTGACCGATTGAAGACAATTATTTCTTAACAGTTATTTCTCACTTTGCAAAAACAAATAGCATCGTTTAATTGACCTAACCTTCTAAATTGAACCATACCTTTTCCATGGCTCGTGTCGGTCAAGTAAATCCTCCCCGAGTGTACCACTCAATGATTACAAGAATAGTATGACATGTGACACGGTTTGAGCATCTTTTACTTAGATCCTCTAAGGCAGTGGTACTCAACCTGGTCCCTACCGCCTACTAGTGGGCGGTAGGAATTTTTTGGTGGGCGGTAGGGGTTTTGTCCAATGCTGGCTACTCTCCGTTTTTTTTTAAATTTAATTGACGTTTTAAAAACATTAAAATGGAATTTTTTTAAACTATCATAAAAATTCATAGCATTATTGAAAAACATTTTCATTAAAGTTTTCATAAAATTCTTTACTGTTTATAGTTAAATTTCTCAAAATATACAATTTTTATCGCCCGCGTATAAGTTAAATTTAAGATAAATTAAACTACATGTTTTCATTAAACCTCTACTCAAAACTTACGGGTAAGGGAAGTGTGGGTACTGTGTTACACAGGGTACTTTGTGATATCCAACGTTGCCACGTTCTGGTGCATGTATATTTGTTGCGTTTAATAATAAGCAGTGGCGCAGCCAGGATTTTGTCTTGGGGAGGGCCGAATCAAATTTCGAGGGAACGCGGGCCGCCTACGGCCCTCAACTTTATTTTTTGTGGCCCCTGAAGCCGTAATCAAAATCACTTGAGCTTATTTAGGGGAAAAATATATTTAAAAATGTAAAATATACTCTCTTCCCCTTTTCTGTTTATAAAAAAATGTGAGGAAACCCTTCGGGATATTTAAAGTTCCGTCAATGCTTATCATTTTGTATGTAAAATAGACTGCGACCAAATCAGTTCGACACCCCTTCTGTTGGATATTGATGTTTATATTTGTTGATAAAAAAATGTAATTGTTAATCCATGTATCAAAAACTTTCAGTTGATTTTTTCTTCGATAAATACATATTTATTTATATTTTTCGCGGGATATATTTTTGTCTCAATATTTTTCTTACTTATGTTCAGTTCTCTAAATCAGCCGCTTGGCCACAATTTGTACCGACGGAACAGACTCGTGTGAAGGTTATACCGAAGTCAGATTTCCACTTCATCTTATCTAAATTGAGTAATTAGTTGTTTAAAACAGTTTTATCATTTGACTGGGCGAATGTTTTAGTCGATGTGTCAGGGGGAAAAAGGATCAACGCTCCCCTCATATAATTCGTTGGAGCATATTTGGAAAGTGATGTATTTTCACTTGAATAATAACGTCCCCTATCAATTTTTGTCCCCTTGGCAATCTTAAAAAAAAGTTTATTTATACGAAAATAAATAAATAAAAAATGCTAATATTGTTTACAGTGAAGTAAGGGAGAGGCCCAGGCCCGTCGCCTCCCCCCCCCCTTTACTGCGCCACTGATAATAAGAGATGATGCAGTAAGTTATTTTATAAAGATTTTTGCAGCTAAATTTTGCGAAAGTATTTGATAAGTTATTATTATTATACAACAGGTGGGTGGTATGAATATTTTTCTACCAATAGAGATGCTAAAGTGGGCGGTAGGAATGAAAATATTGAGTACCCCTGCTCTAAGGCAAGGGTGGCCAATCTTTTGTGGTCCATGTGCCAATTTTTTCACTCTCTAATTCAGAATGCCATACGACGCTTGTAAAAATATGATAATATTTTGATGAACAGATTAACAATACAAAAATATCGTGTAAAATATTAAATGAAAACTTTTAATATTCAAATTAACAAACGCAAACTAATTAAAAATCACGAGATTACATTCAAAAAGTACCCAAATATTGTTGTCATATAAAGCGAGGCCGGTTCAAATTTGACCTATATTTTATATTTCTCTGGTCGATACAAATTATGAATTAACATTATATATACATCATTTTTCTAAGTACCAACCTACTTAAAAATAAATTTGTCTCATCAATCCGATAGACTTTGTATTCCCATCGAAATAAACCCTTTTTGTTGGTGACGCAACCTATTTTGAATCGCATCCATCACTTTGCTTACGTGCTAAGAACTAACGTTACTAACGTTTAAAATCCTAGCTTTTCCTTTACCGAAACTCGTTATTACTCTGGATGAAAAAGGGATCTATTCTGTAACTTGTCGACATGCACAGTACACTGCACTGTACGAACTTTCGACATTTCACTGTAAAAAGAAATGTCGAAAAGTTTACAGAATAGACCACCTGGTCAACTTTTCATTTGTTATCAGGATGCACAAAAGACGCTGGGCAGGCAGCATTCGTAAGTTTTACACGCGCTCTCATCTATTCTGGAAGCATTCCCACCAATCAGCGACTGTTATGAGTGAAACAACTCTTCTTCAAATTGTTTTGAAGTCTAATGAATCTTTCGCTTTTACATCTTCATTGAAAAGAAATTTTATAATAACACGTTGTGCCACCGAATTTGGATTATCATTAGATACCATCGTTAATAAAATTGACAGTATTGATTGAAATAATTGAATTAAAAAATTGACATATCGAAGTTAAGATGCAATTATTTATGGCATTAGCTCTTCTATTGTGTTCAGAAAACAATAAAATGCAGATCAGTTTTAAACCTCCCTCGTAGTTAACTACGAAATCCTGAAATGTGTAGAAATTCGCAGTTCACATCAGTTTTTTATTTCTAAAGCGTGGATGGTTGACATTACTTTCTACACCTAGGGAATAAATTTGGTATTTTCCCCGTTCACACCTTGTTGGACTTAATTAAACTTTACATTTTGTATTCCTTTTTGTACATGATTAAATATAAATCTCTAATTTATTTCTTTTTGTTTCAGGTAAATATCATTCAAGTATTTCAACATTAAGATTTATAATAACTAACATTCTCACTGGTAAGTTATTTCAATCTTAAAACTACGAAGAGAAGTTTGGAAAATAATAAAAAAGCATCAATACGATCCATAATAGATATCCATAATCTCCCCATTTCGGAATCTTATCTTCCGATATTGTGCAGCCAGTTCTGAAGTTGAGTCAGCCTCAAGTATTTAATATTTAAAATGAGTACCTACTTATTCAGGTATAATAGGATTGTTCGAATTGTCACGTTAACCACGAGGCTTTCATATACCGGGTTAATACTTTTACGCCGGAATATAGGAAACTAACATGGAAAGCTACATTTTTGGTGATTCTTGCTCCCCATTTTAATTTAAGGTAATCATATATCTGCAGAGGACCTCCTCCTTGGACTTGGACTTGGACTTATACTTGGACTTAGTTGGTCGCCTGATCAGTTGTTATGAATTGGTATTTGTTTCTTACAAACCCTGTATGTAAAATAAGAAAGGATAAATATTTTAACAACCGAAATAGATTTTTTTTTCGCGCCTAATCATTTCAAATCTTTTCAATCTATTTTGTTATTTTCAGTTTTATTTTTAATTCTTTTACCGCTAAACGTAGGAAAATTTCATATTCATTTTATTTATTTATTGTTTTTTTAAATAATAATGTTCTGCAATAAATCTGACTAATATGAGTACTATCTACTAAAGTTGGTACTGCAATTGATGAAGTAGCATGTGAAAACCCAGAATTATAGTTCCAACATGACAATTGCCCAGCTCATTTTGGAATAAAAGTAAAAGAACATTCGAATCAAACGTTTCTAAATCGGTGGATTAGTCGAGGTGGTGCAATAAACTGCCAGATCTCCTGATTTGGCACTATGCAATTTCTTTTTATGGGATCACATTGATAATAAAATTTATAAAACCCGTCACCCAAAAATTATTTCTTTGAGGAATGCAATCTTTGCAGAATACGCGTTAATAGCAAAAAGACAACTTGCAAAGAGACGCAATTCATTTGATAGCAGAATGTAATCTTTTTAGGGGCAGAATGGTGACTTCAGAACATTTACTATAATTTCTTAAATAGTAATACATTTGTTAACCTGTTTTTGTTAATAAATATTTACTATTTTAATTGAATATATCAAATTATGTAATGAGATAAATAAATAATAAAAATAATAGGTTCCCAAAGTCTAGATAGACGTAATGCGGTAGGGAAGGTACGTTCCATGTTCCTAGACCACCGGCCATAGATATGAAAGCCACATGAAGCAAAATGTTATGTTTGTTAACTATTTGTATGTAGCTAGGTATTTTTGATAGAGTTTTCGATTGTCACCATTGTAAACGTTATAAGGTAATATGAGTAAATTGCCAGCTTCGGTAGCTCAGAGATAGCGTCCCTGCTTCTCGTTGTAAAAGTCCTGGGTTCGAATCCCGTTCAGGGCATGAATATTTCTATTCGTCCTTATCACTTCATCCTCATTAAAAAAAAATAATAAATAATATTAAAGAAAATCATCCCATCATAAATTTATCACCGCTCCCAAACCGGATTTGAGTCATCGTGGGAGTTGTAAACCTGAAACTTCACTCTTCTGAGTGAAAGGCCTGTGCCAAATATAAAGTAGCAATACTAGGCTATCGATCACAGCAGAAATATACTGCAACAAACTGGACGAAATGATGCAAAAACTTAAAGAAAAACAGCCTAGATTGGTCAACAGATCGACTCATATCTTATTGCATGATAACGCTAGACCACACACTGCACAAATGACTGTGGCAAAACTTCAGGAATTGGAGTTGGAACTTCTTCATCATCCTCCTTATACAACAGTTTAATTCCGACAATGCTGTAAAACTGGCCTTCCAGGAATTCATTGACTCTCCAGGATTTTATACCACCTGCCGCTTAAATGGCAAAAGTGTATAGGCAATATGGGTGCATACTTTCATGAATAAAATAATTTCTTATATTTGTAAGTTATCAACCAACTTTACCTTTTTTCTACAAATTTCATCTTTGACGACCTAATACATAAATAGATATTGTACCATTAAATCAAAAGGGCCCACGGGTAAAAGAAGCCTATTATAGATTTATAGATTAGCTAAGCACTTGAAGAGTTAGTTGCTATCACAGTAATGATCAACATTTCTCAAATATGTGGCCATAAATCTCTGATACAGGCCTGTTGAATATTTCTTGAAAATGTATTTATAAATATTTTATTAAATTGAACTGTTCAAAATTAACTTAAGTATTTTCAAAGGCAGTTAATATCTCTTCGTTGTTTCATTATAAATTGACCTAAAACTTCGTGACCGAGTCTCGCTCGAACTATGGATAACTGAAGCATATGGTTCGTAACTATTTGGCCCATTTCAGCGCATAGAACCTATGCATTTTCCAACACATTACGCATGTTTATGACCCTCTTTCCACTACCCTAATAATGGAGAGCTTTTAGCGACGTTTCACAGCACCGCTATTATTTATAGTTTGGCTGAACATATAATGATATGAGAATGTTTAACGAACCTGAGCAGAAATGGAGTTTTTATTAACTTCTCTTGTATGAAATATTTCCTAGTTCGAATGGTAAATCAGTTTTATATTTTATGAACTCTCCTAAACTCTTTGTTTTAAAATAAGTTATATTTAGGATCTCCGTAAAATATTATGCATAGTATCTTGTTTATTAAAAAATTCTGACACAATTCAGAGATTTCTTGTTTTATGTGAAAGGTAGCCTTTCTATTCCATTAAATATTTTAAAATGTAAACCCATTCGGGATAGTAGAACTAACCAAAATGTGGCTTTCCTATAGTACTGCGAATCTAGAAACAGATAATTTACATCCTTGGCTCTAGACTAGGGGTCCCAACACTTTTTCGGAAAAGGGCCATTTATACACTCGCCAACAAAAAAAAGGGACGGTCTTATAATTATAATTGAATCGGTAAGTAAAAGAAAAGTACATTTCCAAAATTGCAGTTTTGAGTAAACAAGAAAAAACTGTTTATCTGAAAAACTATGGCTTTGCCGATATTTTATCGCATTAGAAAGATGTAGTATTTCTACAAAATTATAAAATTAAATTTGTGAAATAAAAAGTCATAAATAAGATAATTGTAAAATTTGACGGTGTATTTGTATTGTTCTTTCACTCAATTCTCAAAAAATTAAAATAATTTTTTTTTGAAATACTTTATTGATAAATTTAAAGAAATAAGATAATAATTCTTGAAACTAAGTTATTCTTGAGTCTTCTTAACCATTTTCCATGAGGTAATATGGTAGTAGAGCTCTAAATCATCTTCAAACATATACTGCATAACTTTCTTAATGTCTTTTATTTTTGCTGCATTGTTTGGAAGAAGTTCTTGATACACTTTTTGTCTTGATACCTGAGGAATGACATTTGGTTTTATCAATTTGAAACTATGAGAAAAACAACCCTCTATTAAGGTGCTTGTGGTAACGTATCCTGCTGCATCACTGCTGTATGTAAACTCTGTTTGTATTGAGATATATAGAATTTTACCTGTTGATCGATAGACTTGCAAGTTTTTTTTTTATAGAATTTGGACCCCCAGTTGTTAAAGTCATAAATATCGCTGTAAGTAATAAAAGTTTACGTAAATGGTTTAGTTTTTCTGCAAGATAAAATTATTTTATCATACACTTCTGGTTGATAAACACGATCAGATCTTCTTACTAATTTCTTAACGTTTCCAAAATCCCGATCACAGGGTAAAAACGAATGACCGATTATAACCGTTGAGCGAAAGAACAGTATATGCGCCGCTCTTATATCGTTCTTTCACTCACCTGTCGAATAGTATTTTGGCTATCTCAGTTAAAAATGTTAATTTTGGCGCTTATATTGTTCTTTCACTCACCGGTTCAATTTAAAGGCTGATAAAAAATTATTGATTAGATGACTTAGATGATAAACGTTTAAAAAATTATTTAAACGTTTTAATAGGACACTATTAAGTATCATAGCAATAAAATGTTTCAAAAGTCTGTACAATACCCAATAACCGTTTTCGATTGCTTGCTTGAGGCTGTAATAATAAATAATGCCCGTTTGAACGGAGACCACGATATGGCATATCAAGTAAATGTATTGTTACACAAATAAATCATTATTAAAATAAAATTTTGGGTATTAGTCATCCATCTCAGGTATTTATAAACTCTTTGCCTGTGTTTTTTGAGCAATGAATGCGACCCAAAGACGCTGCACGAGCTGCATCGTTACCTGAAGATGGACGCAGTATTAATTATACTACAAAGCGTCATCACAGAGTTGGTCCCTACACAAAGAAATCAGGTTCAAATTATCCACAAGTCACAAGCACTTTAAACGACCGTGTCTCTACCATACCATTTCTGCGCGATATTAACTTGCTCTCAACTTTTCTCGCACGTTGTCTCACCGAAGATCGAAATTTCACAATTTCACCACTAACTGTTCAAATAAGGTTAAGATAAAAGATAAGGAGTTTGTATGTAGAAGACCTGCAACTCATACTAGGGAAGCATAGCTTTTACAAATGAGTCATGGTTGCTTTTAAAATCTCCAAATGCCTTCAGAATACTCATTTTCGTACATCAGGAAATTTTAAACTGAACTTCGATTCATTTATGCACAATATACAGCTGTGTCCAGCCAATTCAAAGGCTCACCAGCAAACCGAAATCTTTCACCTCGTTGATTTGCGAGTAAGGTTGAGCAAATTTGAAGTTTTCTGGATACAAACCCTTGTTACCTCAACCTTTTTTGAACAGTTCTATTCAGCGTCCATCTTCATGTAACGAAGCGGCTCGTGCAACGTCAAATCGCATTTTAATTTTATTGGACAAAAAACACTTGCAATAGTTTATTAATACGAAGGTGTCATGTTCATAGATTTTCTAGAAATCTCTTTTGTTTTGCTCGTCCAGTATTTCGAAATCCTTCTCTTTTTTTGCCGATAATACGATACCTATCGTATTATCGGTACAATGGATAGTCAAGATTTCTTCCTTTCCAGCTCTTTTATCTTAGTAAGATATACACTTCCTTTAACTTATTCCTCCATTCATCTCTCTCTTTGGATATACTCTTTAAGTTGGCGGTCTTGAGCTTTCCGAAGTTCCTCACTATATTGCATTTTCATCAGTTACTAGGTGTTCCTTGAGGTCTTACTACGGAATTGGATCCGTAGATTTTTAGTGCATTTCCTTCCTTGTCTATCTGAATCAGATGATCCAGCCATCTCAGATGTTTTTTTTTTAAGAAGCCTATAATATTAGCATCTCAAAACATCTGTTCTAATTCGTAGTTCATTCGGATTCTCCAGTCACCATTCTCAATCACAGCTCAGAAAATTTTCCGCAACAATTTGCTCTCAAAAGCTCTAAGTCCTTTCGTCATTTTGTGACAATAATCATATTTCTGTACCATATCATAACTGGTCTTACAATTGTTTTACATATGGTGTATTTAGTATTTCTATTGAAATTCTTGGATTTTATTACAGTCATAAGGCTGTAATAACGTTATTTATCTAGTAAAACACGTCTTTTTATTTCTTTAATCATGTTACTCGTTAAGTTGGTGTAAAAAACTAGGTATACAAATTCCTTAGAAATTTCAAAGGTGTTGTTTTCAATCAAATTACGTTCGTCTTCGTTAGTATTTCATTCTATTTTAATAACCTTTGGGTCGTCAATAAGTTTTAAATCTTTGGGTTGAGAGCAAGAAGTTTTGGAACCATTGCTTTAGAGTGGTCTCGGTTTGAATGTTCCTAATGATCCACCCTTAAAAGTGATCCCCTATATTTCTCTTATATTTTAAAATATTTTATATTGTATACGCTTCTATAAATTTTGCTATAAACTTTTATTGTTATCAAGCACACTTCCGTGCTATAGATTTTTACTGACTTCTGTAAATATTTTTCCAGATGCAATGGTCAGAGATACTGTATTTTATGATCCAGGATAACAATGATTACCCATTACGTAAACTACATGTTACCATCTCCGTTTGACATAATATTTGACAGAACTAATGCAAATTATATTGAGGAAATGAAGGACATCAATCAGATCCAAATTTACAGATCCCAAACAGACAGACTAAGTGGACAGATCAGTATATACCAAATATTTTATGAAAACAAACGAACCTGTCTGAACTAGAGATTTGGTTTGATATGTAGTTCAGCAATAAGGATATTGTTTTGAATTCAGATATTGGACGTAGGTACTTAGATTAAATAAATCAAGATTTGTTGGATATATGTATAGAAACGTACTGTTTACCACAGAACAACGTTAAGTTAATGTACCTGTCTAAGTAAACTAGCAGTAACCATATTAATAAAACAAATAATCGGTTGGATCCTCTATTTGATCTCACTCGATATTAGTATCAATAGTTGTCATTGTCCAGAGTTTATCACAAATTAAACTTAAATTTAAACAAAGAATTATATTAGTCCAAACTAATAAAGCACATGCGCCTTACAATTTTAGAAAAAATAACAGTTAAGGGAAACGCTTCACTTGCCGATTAGTGGTGAGATATAAAACTCTTGATTGATAATGTTGAATTGATATGTTCTTCTATTTCTAGAAATTATACCAAATCCAATTTTTTACCTTTTTACACGGTTTTATTTAGGTAGGTGTCATATTTGTATGTTTGTTTGCATCAAATCTTGTATTATAATTTGTTTTCTACCGAACTGATTTTATTGATTTTTGTACACATGTGTATTTCCGATGACGATACAATATTTTTTCGTAATAATATTAATTGCATTAAGGCGCTATCTCCTGGTGTACCGCAAAATCAAACTAATGAACCGATGAAAAAAAAAAAATCTTTCAGTGATGGGTACTGGGGGGCCGTGAAAGTTTCGTTGGGGGGCCGCGAATTTATACAAGATCGAAACATAAAAATATCATATAGAAATGCGCTCAATCTTACAAGATATAAATTTTATCCATATTTATCTTGCATTTATATTCATAAAAATATACTTTTCATAACATAAATATAATAAATATTTTATTTATTTTATCTAATATACTTATTCTGACAACTTATTTAAACCACATGCTATTCCAAACGTTTAAGCGGAACTAAATGGAATTTTAATAATTTTCATAAGTTGTCACTAGCTAACTTTATAATGAGTAAGGTGGGTTTTCGCTAAATAAATGATCAAAAGCTTCATTCAATCGATAAAAATTACTAGATTTGTAAATCTAGTTCCGCTTAAACCAAAGAAACAGACTATAAGTAAAATATATCAAAGTCAAATAAAGCGTATGTGTCTGTTGATGCATTCCTATGACAATGGTTTGCGTTGGAGGTACTTTCAAGTAGGTAGTACGACTTGAAAGAGCAATATTTTTTATTATAGTTTTTTTATTATGCTCTAAAATGCTATTATGCAAAATTGAAGGCAATTTGAACACTTGTAAATAAAAATACTTCACTTTCAAGTCATTATAGGGAATATAATCGTTATTAAAAATATCACAATTTTTGGAAACCGTAAGATATCTATTAAAAAAGTGTTTAGTAAAAGTTGTTTCTTTTCAAAAGCTCTATCCAAAGATATTCAATATATAAATATATTAAATATATTTATTTATTATTATGACATACGTTCCTATTTAAAAATTCAAAACTGTCCTTGATATCCTGTACTTCCGGTTTTTCCGGAAAATTTCAACACCACCATTCAATTTTTTGGATAAATTTTGGTTATCATTTTTTTTCTAAACTTGCTCACACGCCGCCTTTTCGAGAAAAATCGTGTTCCTTCTATCTTGATACACCATATATATATATATATATATAAGGTATGTTGGAGTTTCTCGACGAATTTAAATATTATAAATAAAACACTATCTTGTATATTCGTCAATTTATTAAAACAGTAATTAAAACATTACAGATACGTTTCGTGCTAATAGTTGCACATCTTCAGTCTGCAAAGAGAAAGAAATCAGTGAAATAAGAACGTTGTGCAACATTACGTATCAATGCACACGTGAATACATAATCACAAAAAAAGTTTTTATTTCTTTTCTATTTGTAAAATTATGTTTTTATTAATTTTTGACAAGTATTTTTATATTTTCAATATTTTTGTTAGTTTGACAATTTTAGTTTTTATTAATATTTTTTTAACCTGTGTAATTTTGCATTTTCAAATTTTTTAATTTGTTAATATTGTGTATTCTAAATATCGGTTTATACTCATATTTTTTTTTTTTTTTGTATTATTATATTTTTTAGATTTTTATTTTTACAAATTATTACGTTTTTGTGGATATGTTGTTAGCCGTTTTACAATTTTTCACTCATTTCTTATTAACGGTTTTTTGTAGAAATAATGTTTTAAATTTTTGTTTAAATTATTTGTTTTAGTTTTTTTTTACTGGTACCATTCTCTATTTTAATTATTGATACATTGTTACAGTTTTTTATCCTATTGACCGGTTTAGTGCATTTACTACATGTTTTCATTGTTAATATCTTTAGTTTGTTCAATATATATTTTTTTCATGTTTTTATTCTTCATATTTTGTTTTAGTTTTTATCTTTTATATATGTTCATTTGTAAAAACTTTTTTTGTGATTATGTATTCACGTATGCATTGATACGTAATGTTGCACAACGTTCTTATTTCACTGATTTCTTTCTCTTTGCAGACTGAAGATGTGCAACTATTAGCACGAAACGTATCTGTAATTTTTTAATTACTGTTTTAATAAATTGACGAATATACAAGATAGTGTTTTATTTATATATATATATATATATATATAAGAAAAGGTTGAGAAACACTGATATAGACTATGTCACTTGTCGCGACCCCCTGGAGTCGCCTATTAGCCTGGTGTAAACTAAATTAATAACCGATTATTATGTACATAAAAAGACTTTAAAAGTTAAAAAAAAGACACGGTTATGTTAAAATTCACTAAAAAGTAAAAAAAAACATTCCATATTCAGCTGTCACATTTTTGGTCATATGTGACAGCTGTTCAGCATTACGCCGTGCTTAACAATGTCCATTCTCAATCAACACTATTCTTTGACGTCCCAAGATTTAATTTTTATTCCCATTAAATCCAAATTGTTGTGATAGATGAAAAAAAAAATATATTTTTTATTTTTTAGTACATTTTAATAAAACTATGTAACTTAATTTATTTTATATATATTTATTTATTAGTGTGTAAAACCATAAAATATTCAGCCGTATGAATAAAGTTGAAGTAAATGCTCATTAGTAGAAGGTAGAAGTAAAAGCATTTGCTTCGAGTAAAAGGTCGGAGAAAAAGCATTTGCTTCTTTTTATATGAATAATGATTACCTTTTACTTACAAGTCAATGCTTCTACCGGTGAGTAAAAGGTCAAGAGGATGTGTTTATGTTGAAACTTGAAAATCAGTATTTATCAAAATCGTACTACTTCTTTCTGATCGCTGTCAACTTGAAATTAGTCTATAAACACTATCAAAACTGTACTAGTGCCGTACTGAGTTCCATGTTTGACATATCAGTTTATTTTTATTGGTGTAAATTCATGTACAGATTCAGGGCACTTTACACCTATACTTGTGAACATTTCATTGGCATCACAAATTGCCTATACATTTAGCATAGGTTTTCCTTTACGATTTACATATTCATCTTCATGGATCTTCGGTTTTTCTATCACTATATGTGTACAGTCAATGACACCAACTGCGGTTGGAAAACGGTATTTTCTTTGCCACATTTTTTTCGCCTCCACTAATAAATTTTGGGAAGTAATAAATTTAATCCAGTTGCCAGCTTGTGCAACTATTTGATCAACAGCACTGCTGACAGTCAGTGATACTGTGGTTTGCTTCACCCCAAGTTCCTCACCGATACTTCTAGATCAGCTAGATATCTCAACAAAAAAAAGTTACCTAAAAATTATTAGCTAAACACTCCATGTTCTCCTGTTCAAACCGAAACTAACTTTTTTGTCAGTACAACGTGATGAAGAACGATGCCTATAATAATAATAATAATTGCTTATTGATGGTATACATTACATAGATATATTACATAGGTCATAGTTTATATACATAATCTACAATATATTGAAATTAACGAAATGTTCTAATAATTGAATTAAATACATATATAATAGATATCAGCTGACATACAGTGTTAATACATATTATAGAACATCAATCTTAGGTTTAGCTACAAATTAATTTTTATTTCCAAAATATAATGTTTCATATTTCTTAAATGCACAATATCCTCCATGGCAATTAGTTCGCTACCACACTTTTTCACAAGTGAGTATATGAATATATGAATGCATGTTTTTCGAAGCATTTGCTTATAATTTAAAGTAAAAGGTCTGTTTTAATCATAACCATTTACTTCTGTCTTGAGCAAAAGATCAACAAAAAAGCATTTGCTTCTTACTCATAAGTAGAAGGTTTTGCTTGCATTTTTATTCATAGTGTTGGGAGGATTTGTTTCATAATTTGCAAGTAAAAGGTTATGCTTATTTTTATTCATACGGCCCATTAATTATCTCGTTTTCGAAGGTAGTTAATAAGTAAATAGAAAAATGATTTTTTTTTTTTTGCAAAAATAGCGCGTAGATAAAAGGTTTTAATTTTTTTTTGTTTCTTTAATCTACTTCTCAAGACCTTTCGTAATAAGTCCCATATCGTATTTTTAAAAAAAATCTGGCTCACATCACTGTATATTACTCTGATTATTGTATATTTTTAAACCGACCACTCTGGAGGGCATAAGTTTTTTTGACATATATATTTGTTGGAAAAAATCACGTTAAAATAAAATATTTAAAACAAATAATGTTTTTCGTCTACGATTTAAGATTTAAGAACTTTGTAAAAGTTCTATGATTTAAGAATATTCATTTGATGATCGACATTAAATTTAATAAAATAAAATATTCATTTAACAATACAAAAATATTAATAACTTTCGAAAACCTAATCTGATGGTACTTTCAGATCACAGTAATTTGCAAAGCTTTATATTTTTATTATTATAATTATTATTTTTTAAATATTTTTAAATCAACCCCTCTGGGATATTGGATAATTTGTGTGATACACGCAACCCAGACTACACAGGTGTATACGGGAAATCACCACACTTAGTAAGGAGTAATAGGAAATTCGTGTAAGACGTCCTTGCAATTTGGCCAGAATATGTACCGTACACACTATTAGTCACACACAAGTACAACAGTGAAAGCAATATAGTGTCACGTGGGTGGTTTGATGGAAAACAACTAATAAATTTTATTTAATAATTATGAGCTATATAACTGTATTTGATATTATTATTATTATTTTATTTTAAATCGGTCTATTTCTGCGACAAGGCTAATCGCCGATGCCAGGGGGCGAGCTCTTACACCTAGATGAGAGATGAATGATTGTGAAAATGGGAGTAATGTTAACATATTATTCTCGTCCGAATAATATTACCAACTTGAATTAACAACCTCAGAATTCATGTTATCACCAGAAACTGCATGATTTAACGATCTCGGCCACACCGTTGGCTAACTGTATTTGATAGAATTTTCCATGGGAGCTGGGGAAGTCTCTCGTCCACCCTGTGGTAAACGGGATTATCTTGAACCTGCATCCTGGTGGAGGTTGCCCATCAGGAAGTCAAGAAGCCTGCTGAAGCGTTCCCTGGTCATAAAGGAACAACTTTTTGGTCTACTCGGAAGTAGTCGTATATGAAATCGGACTCGTGGTCGTCACCGTTATTAATGGTAACAGAACGGTGGCGAACGTCGTATAGAAGTTACGTACGACATCCATTTACTTATTCCTTCGATTAACCGAGTTCCGCATTACCAAATTACGAAATTACGACCTAGGGCAATGTTTGTGACAATATTTATTCGCCCAAAAACTGCAACAAGTCCTTAGGAAATTAATGTACTAAATAAATTTACATCTTTCTTTCCAAGAGGCTGTAAAATATTGCACATAAAGAAAACAAATGATTAAGTTGAAAAGTTATAAACAAACTTCCTTGAATAAATAACTTGGAAATATATTACCACCTAAACACACATTACCCCGTGTATAAACTAATAAAACACATATTAAGGAAAATAATAAAGAACAATAATATTAAAAGATAAACACGATCCAAGCATATACTCATATAATTAAAACATATAATAAGAAAGAGTAGTAGCCAAGTTTTGTGTAGATATTTCCCTAAAATATTAAGATAATAAACAAAATTAAACATGATAACTCCCCTACCGGCACTAGGAAACATACGAAGGGTTTTCGCATGTACTACGTTGGTAGTATGTAATTAATGATTATTACGTGACAGTCCTATTAAGCATGTGTTGACATTGTTGTTCTTAATTGCGTTTTATGTTCGGTTCGTTTTGTTCTTATTTATTACACTGTAAAAAATATATGGGCTCTTTAGAATGCGTTGAAAACAAAGATATAATTTTTTATGATCACGAATGATAAAAAATATTTTATTTGATGAAAGTTTTTTCTTGTTTTGTGGGCTATATTGTTTTTGAGGAGTAAATGTTTTTTATTTGTTCAGGGTGCATTAGGGAAACAAGTGAATTTAAAGTACAGTGTTAGCGTTTGAATAATGTATTATCAAATGAACATCGCTTTATATAAGACTAGTCGAAATACCTGCACATCGTACGGGATTAATGAGAATTTATAGCTGATTGGTCATAGACCCCAAACTTTCGTTCTTTGCATTTGACGTCAAATGACACTTTTACTACTTTGGTGGACGCCCCCCACCCCTGGGCCAGTAGATTTGGCCCAATTTTAAAGGATTCCACACACCAAAGTGGCCGCAGTGGCGGTAGCGTTAGCGATACGACTAGCGATCAGGTCTCCTCACACTAACGCGGTGAGAGTGGCGGTAGCGGTAGCGATCAGTTAGTGAATCACGGTATATACTTTTGTGATAATATTGATTGCGAGAATACGTGAGAATATGCTAAAAGTTAAACAAGAAGAAGTCTTGATTTTGGCAGCTCTTCTTGAAAACTTTTCCTATTTCGTCCCACACTTTATTTTTTTTCCTAATATTCTTGTAATCAGGATGTGCTAAGTCATACAAAATTAAATGATCCTTTACTGATTCTATGTTTTTTTCTGTTAAATTATCCATTTTCGATACTATTTTCTTAAATATATTCACTCTGTGGTATATAAACAATGAATATCGCGCGGCCTAACGCAACTTGTCGAGTTCGGCCGCCAGTGTTTGGTGATCGCTAGACTGAACGCTGCATACGGCGTCTTTCTCAGATAGCGGAACGATTGTATGTGCGTGGTCTCATTGTATTGTATAGGTTGCGTTAGGCCGCTGCATTAACGCCACCGCGCCGCTTTGGTGTGTGGAATCCTTTATACATTACTAGCAGATAACAGCTACAGAATTGGCACCATTTTTGTACAATAATAGCAGACACAGCTACTATACTACAGCTGCTCGGGGAATTGAAGATAAAATTTGTTAACCACAACGTAATGAATTTTTAAATTACTTCATTGTATACAATATTGGCATCTTTTCTTTTTTTTTTTTTGTATAAATAAACATTTTTTTTAGATTGCCTACTCGTGATAATGCGACATGATTATTGTTCAACGAATTATATGTAGGGGAGCGTTGATCCTTTTTCGCCTCTGACACATGGACTAAAACATTCGCCCAGTCAAATGATAAAACTGTTTTGAACAACTAATTACTCTATTCAGATAAGTTAAGGTGGAAATCTGGCTTCGTTATAACCTTGAGAATGTAACTTTAAAACGGCACCTCAAACGTGAAATAGGGTAGAAATAGTAGAAATATAATAAAAAGAGTAGTTTTGGAGACAATCGCGCTCTATAAATCAGTATTTTGTAGATAAATGTGAATATTAATGTCTTCTTAGGTATATTAATATTATAACGTTAAAATTTTTCAAATCAAAAATAAAATCGTTGCAGTCTTGTAGTATAGTGTAATATGTAAATTTTACGCACGAAATTGTTAAAAATTTCTTGAACACTGCTGTGGGTTCGTCCTGTTTGTGTTCTTAAAATGCAAAATAAATAAATAAATAAATAAATAATCGTACAGCAAAATAACTTATGCATTTTACAATATATAAGCTACTAGGGGCCTCAGCCCGGCTACGCCGGGCTTCTCCCCCTACGTTAACAAAACTCGTCTTATTTGAACGTATTCTACAGATAGGTTTAACATTTAAAACGTTCGAACGACCCTTAAAATATATTATGATAACTCAAAACTGATTCTTACTTTCTTAATTCTTACTTTCTTTTCCGCTTAATAGTATTGTTAACTGAAGGCAATTTTATGGTCAGCAAAAATGTTCAAAATTTATGAAAATGTGTTAAAACTTTAAAAAACTGCATTATCTTTATCAACTCTTATGTATTTGTTACACATTTCATCAATTTTATTAATGAAATACCTTCAACTGTAGGTTTTTCAATTCAGTTTTGGTCTGAAATCGTCTCCTAAATAGTAGAAATATGAATAAACATCTTTTACCGTCTGGTACAACCTGTTCGTGCTGAGCAATGATGACGATCAACGCCACGGTTTCGAGCAAAAAATGCATGATTTTTTTCAATAAAAATTAGTCAGTACCCCCTGTCGAAATAAAATTAAGCCTAAGCACTAAAAAAATATAACCCGGATAAGACGGCGGTTCATTTTCCTCTCTCCGAGTTACCGGAAAAATTAAGATACACCATAAGTTGAATATAACATACATACCAACACTTGTACAATAAAGCTGCTGATTTCGAGAACTGAACTTAAATACGACAAATTATTGAGATAAATATATCCCGCGAAAAATATAAACAAATATGTATTTACCGAAGAAAAAAAGTTTATAAAATTTTGAGGGATATCAAATGATAAGTTTTTGACACATGGATTAACAATTACTTTTTTTTATCAACAAATAATGGAATTATTATTTTATATAAACATTAATATCCAACAGCAGGGGTGTCGAACTGATTTGAGTCACGGTCTATTTTTCATTTCAAAATGATAAGCAGTGACGGAACTTTAAATATCCCGAAGAGTTTCTTGCAATTTTTTATGAGTAGAAAAGGAGAAGAGGGTATATTTTATATTTTTAAATGTATTTTTCTCCTAAATAAGCTCAAATGTTTTTCATTAACGCTTCAGAGGCCACAAAAAAAATAGGTTTCGGGCCGTAGAGGGCCCGCGTGCCCTCTAAATTTGATTCGGTCCTCCCCAAGACAAAATCCCGGGTGCTCCACTGAATGAATTTATTATTTGATATAAACATCAATATCCAACAGCAGGGGTGTCGAACAGATTTGGGTCGCGGCTTATTTTTCATACAAAATGATAAGCAGTGACGGAACTTTAAATATCCCGAAAGGTTTCTTGAAATTTTTTTATGAACAGAAAAGGGGAAGAAAGTATATTTTATATATTTAAATATATTTTTCTCCTAAATAAGCTCAAGTGTTTTTCAGGGGCCATAAAAAATTAGGTTGCGGGCCGTATACGGCCACTGTTTTTAAGTGAATAAATTTTGTGTTGACAATGGCGAGAGCAGAAACTATAGTTAGTAAAATAAAAGATTCTTTGAAACAAAACTAAATGTGTTCATTTAAAACCTTTTGTCACTAATATCACTATATCTTTGGAACTACTGAAGAGATTTAAATATTCTTTCAATTCTGATTAGTGTATAATCTTGCCTGTAAATAAATCTATGTTGTCGCTGATAATTTCAAGAAAATGAGTTAATTCTGAACGGAAAACATGGAATTCATATTAACCGAGTACACGAATATTAATATAACTTTGAAACAATTGAACCGATTTTTATAGAGCACATGATAAAATCTAGTCAGGTTTTAGGCTATGTACCGACATCGATTGGTTTATAAGATGGCGTTTATAATGCTATTTATTTATTAACAATTACATAACATTGATTTTTACAACTGAAAATATCTTATAAGATAGACAAAAATTCGCTGCAAATTTTAATATATAGATTGTTATAAATTTTATTTCAGATTGTTATTTTTGAATAAGAAACTTATAAATTGTGGAAGTTATTCGTACCTTTAAGACAATAAATAAACAAGACAAACCAATAAACAGAATAAGAAGTCACATGTTGGACTTAGCAATACACGATAAAACGTAGGGTAAGAACAGAAAGAAAATGAATTAAAATGGAAATTACCTTAACAATTATAAAACGGTTGAAAAATAGTAAATTGAGATAGTACTGGCATGTTAAAAATTTAAAGAAAGAATGTGGTGAAAGAAGACTCACGAATGATATCTCGAAGACTAGCAGTTAAATATAAAATACAAATAATATAAATAAATAACTTAATCTGTGAAAATTACATCTGAGAACTGCGTACCGATCATGAGAAAATGCCAAAAAAAAAAGGATTTGTCATCTTAGCAGCTCATTAAAGGTTTACTACGAGCGCACCACTATCTTATTTGTCCGAGAAATGGATTAATTGAAAGAAATGTAGTATTAATATATTGCTTCACAAGAATATTATCTTTACTAACATAACTCTGTCCGGATTCTAATTATAACAGAAGATTGCCCTGCATTTAAAACATTAATAATCTTCAATTAAGAAATCAATTTGTCCCATTAATTATCGTCATTACCGAAAACAAAGATCAGCATTATAAAAAGTTCTACAATCGATTTTAACCGACAAGAGTCAGTATTAAAGTTACTCGTTCCCGTCTTGACTGCTGATGATGCAATTACTTTCTACATTTGTCATTTCCCATATTTTTCTCCGTCCTGCAATAATTTTTTGTCGACAGGAACAATCCCCTCAGTTTGTCATTATAACTGCTCTGTCCAATACCCTACTGACATAATGACAAAAAAGTTTTTCAACAAAGAATACTTATATTGCATTAGTTACGTTCAGGAAAATAATTTGTAAGTTGTCGCAGGGGACAACACAGAGAAATTCGATACTTAAAAATGATTTAAAAATGTCATTCGATTTTTTTTTATTGACTTTAGTACTTCGTTGGTATAATTCAGCCCTTATTAATTAAACTCTTATGCCGTCACTCTTGTGTCTGTCTGTGTGGTAGAAATTTTGGGCAAGTAAGTGGACCTAGCGAATTCCAATTTATCATATATAGTAAGTACTCTAACCCGCGTACATGCCGACCGGCGTACCGTAATGGTAACACATGTGCTCTGCGTTGAGAAGGTCTCGGGTTCGAATCCCGTTCAGGCATGGAAATTTTGTCAAATAAAAATTGTCCTGTCTAATTGCTGCAGCAAAAATAATAATAACCCGCATACCTAAATACACCATCAGAAGTCACTAGAAAAATATATAGAACTAGCTGACGTGCCCAGTGTCTGTTCCTCCCTCCACTTGATTCGTTTGTGTTGAAAAAATAAAAAGTATGTATGCAGTTCTTTTCTTACATATAATTCAATAATATCCCCATTTTTAAGTTTTTATAGGTAAGGCTACAAAAAAAACCTTTATAACGTCATTCATGTCTGTCTGTACGGTAGAATTGTAGCCAAACGGCTTAACATAGAAAGTTCAAATTTGGCATGCTTATTCAACACTTTGACCCACATATAGGAAAAATACTGTGAGTTCAAAAAAACATATCCCGAGATAAATATAAAAAATTATGTATTTAATATATATATATGTATATATTTTTAAAATTTTGATTGACATACCAAATGAAACCGCTTAATACAGGGATCAACACGCAAATTTTTATTTTGGAGAAATCATTTTTTTTTATGAGATTTTCGCCAAAATATGCCAAGAAACTTTTGTCCCACACCCTATCTCTCAGACGGGTTGATCTAAAAATCTCCATAATGAACATTGACGGGAACCAGAATATTTCAACAGGAATTTTTGATGGAATGTCGACTTTTTGCGTCGACGACAAAAAAAAAATATTTAAAAAAAAATATATATTGTGTGTTATCAAAAGAAAGCTCTTAGCCGTTGATTAAGAAACAAAACGTAGTTTTTTGAAATTATTATTTTTTAAACACGATTTTAGCCAAAAATGTGCTAAAAAATTCTTGTACCGCTTCCTTTTACCCCAAATAGGTTAAACTAAAAATCTCAAAAAATTACGATTAACGATAATTCTTTCAACGTAATGGTTTTGTTAATCAAGGTATTATTGTACATACACATATTTGTTTAATAAAAATAAATAATAATTGTTTTTGGATTATAAAATTCCTGATGCACAGATTAAAGAACGAAAAATAACTTAATAAAATATCTTGAGGCGAATTGTGCCAATTTTTAAAATGGTTCAAACTGAACCGAAACTAGTCGTCAGGCAGAAATAAAATAAATTTTAAATATTTGACAAACTTAGCGCTTTTTAGGATTTTGTAGGTATGACCAAAAAACCCTTATACCGTCATTTTGTCGTCTGTCTGTCTGTCTGTCTGTCTGTCTGTCTGTCTGTTCGGTAAAAATTGTAGCCAAACGGCTAAACCTAGAGAGTTGAAATTTGGCATGCTTATACAACTCTTTGACCCGCACATAGGAAAAATACTAAAACATCTAAAAAACATATCCCTCTAAATATAAACAAATATGTGCTCATTGAAAAAAAATAATATTTTTTTTAAATTCTGAGTAGGACATCAAATGAAAGCCCTTAGTACGTGGATTAACGATCAAAATTTTATTTTTGCAAAATAAATTATTTTGATGCGATTTTTGCCAAAATTGTGCAAAAAATTTTTTGTCCCACACCCTGTAGCCCAGATGGTTTAAACTAAAAATCTGAAAAAATTCTAAGTAATGTACATTGGTGTGAACCGGAATAGTACAACTGGATTTTTGATCAGATTATGTTTGCGGAAAATAACGCATTTTTTGTGTTTTTAACTAAAATATGTTAACTATTTAATACGTTGTGTAACATACCACATCAGTAGCTCTCGTGGCGTGGTTGGATTTGTCGTACGCTTAATAATATAAGAAACTTGCAAACTAGGGTTCGAATCCTGTTGATTTTATTTTTTGTTTTTTTTTTGCATTTTTATTTTGTTTAAATTATTTTGTTAAAATTCTAGTTATATTTGGTAAATGTTGCATTTAATTTTTAAAAGCGTAAATTTAATAACCAGTGGAAACTGTTGAAATTATAATTTAATTCTATGTTTGACGAAATCAAAGGGCGGGACTTATGATGTAAGCAACCAATGGAAACCATAGGTGCAATTTTCAAAATCTTAATGAACTTTGCTATATAAAAAAAATACTGCATATATTTAGAAACTTAAATAATGGTATTAGGCATTCGAATTAAAATTCATAAAAAAATATTTTGACATAAAATTTGTTTTGGCATCCCAAATAATCATCGTTCAGTTACTAAATACCTGCAAAACCCAGAAATGTGTGAAAATTCACACTTCACATCAATTTTTTATATCGATCGAAACCCAATAAAACACCAATTCTATATTAATATGATAAATTATGGAGCAAAAAAACGAGACCTCAAAATTTCTAAATATTCATTATCAGTGCAACCTGTGTCTCAATTAAATGTAGGAGGATAACATTTAAAATACAGCCGAGCTATATTCCAACTTGATTATATTTGTTGGTATTAGGTGATTGGAATTCGGCTTGGAGTTGTGATTATTGGTATAGATAAGTTTAAACTAGTAAACAAGATAAACATTTGGAAACGTGCCAACTCCATTTAAATTAACTTTATTAAATACAAGCTGGACGAGAATCTCAATTAAATATTTCTATACTTTAGATTTGTATCGATACTCATATTAAATAAGATTCAGGTTTATTTATAAGAATTATATATCTTTTCATCAAAGTTTTTACACGAAAGACCTATATTTACCTCTAAAGAATTATTATTTTAAATTGTGTAATTTTATTGCATATCTTTTTAAATAATATTAAAATATTGGCTGCAAGAAGGAATTTGACTGAATCACTGTTACTTTTGTACAAAATCTATATTAATAAAATTGGAGGCTATATCTGTTTTTTTTTTTTTTTATTATTATTATTATTATTATTATTATTATTATTTTTATCGTTCGATTCGGTATTTATGAAAACAAACTCTTACTAACGATTCCTTTCACTCGCAAATCGTACTTACATTAAATATTTTAGGTTGGGGTGAGTATCATTATAAAATATCATTTTATTGAGTTTTTGTGTCATTATTAATACAAATTTTTGAATAGAATAGTTTCAAAATAAATCTATATATTATAATACTTTATTTTTCTTAATATCAGTTTATCCCTTTGACATTTAGATTTTGGCTACCAACTTGAAACATGAAATAACCACGGTGTTAATTACAACTTGAGAAAATAAAAATCCAGATTATTTCCGGTTAAACATAACAAACAGAACATACGGAAAAAATTGATGTGAAGTGTGAATATTCACACATTTCAGGGTTTCGCAGGTATATAATGACTGAAGGCGGTATGCTGAGTGTGTAGGACAAATTTTACTTTGTAGTAATCACGGCAAAATGAACGATATTTTTAAAATAATTTATCGTCTGTTAATCATATAATAAGATTGGTTATTAAATTTACGCTCTTAAAAATTAAATGCATCATTTGTCAAAATATAACTAGAATTTTGACAAAATAATTTCAACATAATAAAAATGCAAAAAAAACAGAAAAAATAAAATTCACTCCGTACTCGAACTCGAAACCCTTCGTTTCACACCAGTGCTCTAACCCATTTCGCTATCGCACGCCTTGCATGTGACTGTCTTACATTGGTATAACTTTTGTAGTTTGTGAACTAAAAATCACAAAAAATGCGTTATTTTCCGAAAACATAATCTGATCAAAAATTCCTGTTGTACTATTTCGGTTCACACCAATATACATTACTTAGAATTTTTTTAGATTTTTAGTTTCAACCATCTGGGCTACAGGGTGTGGGACAAATTTTTTTTTGCACAATTTTGGCAAAAATCGCATCAAAATAATTTATTTTGCAAAAATAAAAATTTGATCGTTAATCCAAGTACTAAGGGCTTTCATTTGATACCCTACTCAGAATTAAAAAAAAAAATTTGGTTTTCGATGAGCACGTATTTGTTTATATTTTTAGGGGGGTATGTTTTTTAGATGTTTTAGTATTTTTCATATGTGCGGGTCAAAGAGTTGTATAAGCATGCCAAATTTCAACTCTCTAGGTTTATCCGTTTGGCTACAATTTTTACCGAACAGACAGACAGACAGACAGACAGAGAGACAGACGACAAAATGACGGTATAAGGGTTTTTTGGTCATACCTACAAAACCCTAAAAATGGATAAGTGTAGAAACAAAAAAGCTTTACTGCCTCATCGTATTAACCTGTTATTACAAGTAATATTAATCAAATTACAAACTGGATAATATGGAAATCAGGTTAAAACCGGTATTGAATATTTCCAATTTCGTTTTCGTGCTTGAACAAAACAACAAAATGTAGTTCCCGTTTCCGTTCTTTAAAAAATGTAATAATATTCTTATTTTGTTTTCGTTGTCTGTGTGATATCATCCTTGATAAAAATTAAATCAAAGAGTCGGGAGTGGATACCGACTCCGAATTCCGACTCCTCATCCCTGCTACTTTCTTCATGTTTCAGGTAATTATAAGACGAGATCTGCAAAAATTCAATTGGCGTCTGTCTGTTTGTCCGTTATTAACGAAAACAGCAGGAGATATTTTAACGAAATATGATATGAAAGAATAGAACCAGGATTCAAAAATAGGCTATATGACATCTCATAATTTTGATAAAGGGTGTTTCGGGGTTAAAACTGTTTACTAAAAGCTTTAAATATCCCAGCAAACATTTTTATACGGGCCAGTACTGTTGAAACACATACTCCCCGGCATTGAAAGTAATGGGCCAGTACCCCGGTGTCCCCGTGATCGTTAGCTGGCTCATTGGTTTATCAATTGCCGTCCCAGCAGCGGTAAAGTGCAAAATAATCACATTAGTTACAAGATTTATTTCTGACGAACCAGTGCTTATATTATACCCACTCTCTAGTATTTCAAATGTAACATATGTATATTTACCTTATACTTACTCAGTAGTAAAATAAATTAATGGTTTGGTGCAAAATAAATACTAATTTGGCCATTTCACCATCGTTGAATACATTTATTTAACAAATAAAATTGACAATATCGCATCGGTTTTAAACTATTAATGAAGAAATTAATCTTGATTAGATGAGTTACGTCCGTAAGTTAGTAATTATAGTTGAAGGTAATGGGATTCGGACCAGTCAGAAAATAAAAACAAATTTATTAACTTCGCTAACGTTTCGATTTAATTTAAATCTTCAGAAGAAATTAATGTTGCTGTCAATAGAATGATGCGATATTGTCAACTTTATTCGTTGAATAAATATATTTAACGATGATGAAACAAAAGTAAAATGTAACATATTATCAAAAATAAGAAGTGCTCATAAAATGCTGGTAAAGTACTTCGTAGAGGAGAAGTACGAAATACAAATGTGAAGTACATTATTAATACTGGCGTTGCACAAACTTTTAGTGCCAGCAATTTACCAACAGAAAAAGCAGTTTGCCGGCATTAGGCCGATTGTTGAATGTTTGCTGGGATGTTCTTTATTATTCCCTTGACAGAAAAATGTATTAGAAAATGTTTGACGTCCAATTAATATAATATAGTAGCAACAGGAAAAAATATATTCACTATTTTTGGACAATACGTATATTTTAGTAACACAACGTTTCGCTAAACCAATTGTTAGCTTCCTCAGGCTTATCATCCATTACAGAGGATAGGGTGGTTGTAGAACTAACATTCGACTATGAATTGACAATCCAAAAGGATAGGAAAACAGGAAAAGTTTTAGAATAGATGTATAAATAACCATGAATTTAAATTCACAAAACCCCGTAATAATAGAAGTCCAACATCTGAGGATTATAAAAATTATCCAGAAATGAATAACAAATAGCAATAAATCATTACAATAATATGACAATAAGTAGTTCTACAATCCCCACAATCTGGTACGCACAAACCACAGAGATTGCAGCGCTACCAACTGTACAACAAACTGTAACCATTTAATTCTAACAAAAAACAGCATGAAAGATTAAATTTAAATACAGCAGTGAGACTCACAGAAAGACATTGAATGATGGAAAATCGCACGACTCAGCGTACTATCCCCCTAAAATCAGTGGTACGCACAAGGATAATGAGAGGACAGTACACTAAATTGTATATCAGGACCAACGAACAATGTATACAACATAAATTGTTAATAATAAGAAGACAAATAGTGTGCATTTATTCAGTTATAGGAATATTTGGGGAGTTACGGGGGATACCCTAAAAGTAAACTTTTGAAATATCTCCTCTAATACTTAACAGCAAAAACGTGTGTGACAAAATTATTTATAATAAGAAAACATTTTTTTTTTATTTTGTGCATTATTTGTGCATTTTCAATTGGATGCATATTTGGGGAGCTACAGACAGACACTCTAAAACAAAAATCTTGAAATATCTCGGCTATTATTGACTTAACAAAATCATTTATGACAAAAGTTGTTTATAATAAGAAAACAAATATATTTTGTTATTTCATACATTATTTTGATTAAATGAATATTTGGGGAGTTATGGGGAGACACCTAGAAATAAAATCTTGAAATACCTCGGTTATATGGTTAGAATGAGGAAATATATCTTTTCTGTTAAATGCAGTTTTTAATGAGAAATATATTTGGAATTTTATGGGATGCGCTAGCTACAAACTTTATATGTTTCACTTACTATTTATTTAACAGGAAAGTTGTATATAATAAAATATTGTTAAGAATAAGGATACGTTTCACTTCTGTTCAAGACAGTTTTAATCATAAGATTATATTGGGGGCTAGAGGGACTGTTACCTATACACTTGAAATATCTCATTAATCATTAACTTATCAACAGCAAAAATGCAAATAAGAAAATTTGTTTAGAATGAATAACGGATTCTTCTCTGTTCATTTCAGTTTTTAATATATTTGGGGTGCTATGGGAGTGCCCTATCTACAAACTTAATATATCTCACTTATTATTTACTTAACATCAAAAATTTATATAAAAGAGTGCTTTAGAATAAAAAAAAACTGCTGCCCTACTCAATGCTGTCCTACTTGAGATTGAAAATGTATGTCTGTAACAAAAATCGTACGAAGTATGGGCACGTCAGCTAATATTTAATAATCTTTTCGACGACTGTAATATCATCTAATATATACATAAAATTACCTTCTCGTGACTTTAGAGACATATTATTTCGATGTAAAACGCCAAATACGGAGCATCAAAATCCTCTGCATAAAATGACCGCACAGTATAATAGTCTTTTGTCAAAGGACAGGTCTATTGATATATTCAAAGTTATGCGAGTTTTCGTAGAGCTGTAATAAACATGATGTAATGGAAACTTTGAAGCTCAAATATCGTAGTAATGATCTAACATAGATGAAACGGTCATATATGCTCCTACCTCCAACTTAATTCGGTTTAGTACAAATGACCTCCAAGTAATGAATGGCAACTCGAACGAATGTATATACCTTTATACTGTATAAATCACTAAACTCCATTTACCGTAACTATGAAATGACGTCACAGTTGAAAAACTCACCTTGTTGCCAATTCGTAAACTGTCAAAAAAAGTTAGGTTATATCGAACAACTTCTAAACACCTAAATGTCAACCTGACAAATAACAATTGAACAATCCAATTTCAAACCGGCAACATTAAAAAATGTACCAAAATTAAATAAATAAATGTACTAACTGAGTTATGGATTGATGTTGATTAAAACATATCATAACGTTGGTACTTAAATTAACCAAGTGTGACATCATTTCATAGTTACCGTAAACCGACTTTATATGTTTTTTTTTTTTTTTTATTCAGACCTCATAGATATATACTGCGTGACATTAAAAAAAAGAACACCCAGTAATAATAACTTTATTTCAATAATTTTTGGTATACATGTTTGTTCTGACAAGGTAAGTAAACGATCAAAATTTGAAGAGAATCGGACAGTTAGATCTCGAGAAAAATTATCGGGCGACTTGCGTAAGTAGTAATTCCGGAAAATGTAGTTTTTGTTAATTAATTAATCGAAAAATCGCCATATAACATAAAGGCAGATAGAAATACTTAAGATCAATCCACCAGCTTTGCATACAATTATACATTCTAAATTACATTATAGTGCCCCATAATTAAAAACAACAATGGACTCATGTTACAAAAGATTTTTTGTAAAATTCCGGATTACAATTACCTACTATCCTCCATTACAACATAACGTCTTTTATATAGTGTTAGACCAGATCGTATACCATGAGGTTTTGGATTATTCTCTTATGTCAAAAATGAACTAGAAGGGCACAGTTTTGGTAATGAACAATTGAACAAAAAAATGGATGACTAGTTTAGACGAATTTAAAAGTGTATAGAGTATGATGGATATTATTTTGAAAAATTGTAAAAAATAAATTTGTAGAACTAAACTTTTCTAGTGCCCAGCATATCTGCTTAAATATTGCACATACTCGTTCATGTATGTATCAGTTGTAAACGTTTCAACGGGCACTTTTGGGGGCCCCATTGTGTTCCTTGGCCCGACATAGCGTCATTAGCGTCATGGTAAATCCAGCCCTGACTTTAAGGGACCTAAACAATGTCTCAACAATAAACAGTGCCTAATTTTTCACGAAAAAAAATCACTCCCAGGCGCTTGGAGAATGTGAGACAGTTTTTTTTTTTTTTTCTTTCTGGGGCTGCTATACAATCTAAATTTCTTGCCTCTGCTGCCTTTCTCTCAATATGGCCAGCCCGGACGCAAAGTACAAACCACAAGAGATGTTGATTATTTTTAAGACGACGTTATTCTATTGTATTCTAAAGATTTTCAAACAATGGCTTAGCTCTACTATTGATCTATCCAAGTCTTTATTTAACAAAAACATGTACCTTAATTATTTATATAAAACATATCAAAGGATTGTTTCAAAGTCTCTCTGTATTCAACATCTATGGTAACAACTACAAGAAACAAAACCGTATCTCTTTGATGTTTTAAACTTTGTAGCTTGTAGCTCTTACAGCAATCAGTATGTGAGGTTTTGCTTGTGAAATTTTATCAGTTCTACTCAAATATCAATGATGTAGGGGTACTGAATAGTACAAATTAAATTTAGACTTTCCTTTGTACAAATTTATTTAGAAGGACTATTTATAACATCGTCTACCGCAAAGCTATACTAAAAGCCCTTTAAACGATACAATTAAATGACAATTATTGTTCTCTACGAGAAAAACCTATCTAGCAACTTTATTTTTATATATGTATATATATATATATCTGTTTTAGATTTTCTCTTGTTCTTCAAGCGCCTTCTCCTAACGAGATTTCGATCAACACGGCATATTTATTTTTATTATATTCCGAATATATTATAAGTTAAATAATATCGGTGATTATTTCCTTGATACATTATCAACCAATATTTCATCATATTTCATATTTCAACAAATGACAACAATTTTACAATGAATTAACGCTGGTTAGATTTTAATAAAATTTAACAGCGATTAAACTACATCTGTAGGCTATTCCAAACCTTTAAGCGGAACTTAATAGAATTTAAATTTTCTTAAATTGTCACTAGCTAACTTTGTATATACTAAAGTGGACATTTCCGATACAAAATAATCAAAAGCTTGAATCTAGTTCCGGTTAAACCAAAGAAACCGCCTATAGCTTTTAAATGCGTATGATTGATTTATGATTGATTTAATTTACTCTTAACTGCACTAAAAACTAAATAAAATATATACAAATTCAAGAGTTATCATTTTTGTTTATAATTGTTATAAACCAATGATGTATTTATACGTTTTTACAAAAATATTTTTAATATCAAACTGTCAAACTGCATCCGTTTCCGTGACAGCTTAACAAGTTGTTTATAGAACAAATAATTGTTTTCATCTGGTTGTAATTTGAGAATAAAATAATAATTATTGTTATGGGCATGTTTCTAAATTCAGCTAACAATTTAGTGCTAACTTCTAGCGCTAGATGCTCGCTGTGATGCTAGATTAATGCGCTAAATACAAAATTTCAAAAATAAAGAAACGACTTGCTAGATTGTTGCTAGGTTTCAAGGGGGTTGTGTAGTTGTTAGTAAAGATGACATAAGTAATGAAACGACTTCTTCAATCATCATCAAGTTCAGAAGAAGAAAGTGATGAAGAACACTGTCCTAAAGATTTAGATCAATTAGAATTAGAAATTATTGTTAGGAATTGCCATATATACAAATTTGAGATAAACAGGGCGTGACAGCAGAAATTTATTACGTCAAATGTCAAATTATGATGTTAACCTCTCTAGCTCTAGCAGCTAGCAGCCTTATTAACCGCTAGATTCGTTGTCTAGCGCGAGTACCTAGCGGACATTTATGGCCGGTTGCTAAAGTAAGAATTATCATACAAAAACAAATGATTTTAACTTGAGTTAGAGAAAACTCTTACGTTAGCAACCCGACATTAGTGCTGTAATAAGAAACAGCCTGCTAGAATTTTACGCTGAATTAAGAAACGGTTTGCTATATTTGTGCTTCATGCGCTAGATCTAGTGCTGAATTAATCGCGTGCTAGTTCCAGGCCACTGGACTACGAAGGCATGTGAGTATATGATATTAATCATATCTTTTTATTTATACATTTCTTTATACAAATAGGGCATATTTCTTACGCGAAATATGCCCTATTTGTATAAAGAAATGTATAAATAAAAAGATATGATTAATATCATATACTCACATGCCTTCGTAGTCCAGTGGCCTGGAACTAGCACGCGAAATTTTTAGGTTGACGGGTTCGAATTCGGGCAAGGCAGTATTTTGATATTTATTTTCTACATTATATGTATTACCGCATTTGCTTGAAAAAAAATGCATATGTTATAAATTTTGAGTTTCGAATCTAACATATGCTAGCA
The DNA here is from genome assembly GCA_963971575.1 of Liopterus haemorrhoidalis. Lineage (NCBI taxonomy): Eukaryota > Metazoa > Arthropoda > Insecta > Coleoptera > Dytiscidae > Liopterus > Liopterus haemorrhoidalis. The sequence goes on from OZ020617.1 coordinate 19,537,006, forward strand.
AAACTAGAGGAGCAGATGGGTGAAAGCAACGCACTTTTATATACCAAGTGATTCATTTGGCACTTAACTCAAAGGAATTGAACGGGAAGAAATCATTTCTAGTAAAATACTTACTTATAAATCAAAAATCACATTATTAATAGTAAAAAATACGTTTCTAATATTGAAAGTTGTGGGTGATGTTAAAACCAGATTCAGTGAAAAAAATAAAAGATTTCAATGTTTCTTATCCATTTAATGATGACTATCAAAAAACTATTGATTTTGATGAGAAAATAGAAAAGATTGTTCTAAACATCCAGCATTTTCCTAAAATGTGTGAAAATTTAATTTTCACATCAGTTTTTTATTTCATTCGAAACTACACAACTTGGGGTCTTACTACGTTCTTATAAATTGCTACCTGTCACCCATGTTGACATCCGTCTATCACACTGTACACTAGACAGTAATACATTTAAAAAAACTATATTTCGGATCTTCGTTGTAGACAATTAGTATCAATTCTCAAAGGCGGACTGCCCCGTTGGGAACCCGGGTGATTTCATGGTGGGCTGGTCCCAATAGGACCCATTCTTGGATCATTGGGGCCGGTCCTCGATCCAATGAGGCCACCTCTTGACCTTAAAGAGCCGAATTATTCCAATTTTCCAGGGCCGGAAAATTTTGCCAGCCCAGTACTGTTAATTCTATATACCAAATTAGTTATAGTTATAATATATTATATAAGGCTGTAGCTAGCTCGGTACGTTACTTAAATATCGTACCATTTATTATCAACTGGGTAGCGAGCCTGTGATATGATATGAAGTCTGATCTCAAACTGAAAGGATTTCTGGTACTAGGCTAATACGATATGTGCATTAAATGATATGTATTAGTACTTACCAACGACTGATCCGGCATCTTGGAACTAGTCTGGATCTTAGCTGTTCACTTAAGTTCTTAAATGTGAAGGTCTACACACGTTGACTAAGACGGTTTAAAATTAATGAATTTGGTTTATTATAATATACTATAGACAAGAGTAAGCTTGAAAGATTAAAATATGGGTAAAAATAATGACAAAGATCAAAACAAATAGAAACGGATAGACCACCAGAATGCCGACACAGTACCTCTAAGAATTCAACAACTTAGATGTTTACGCTAACAGGATCGAATATTTTCTGACCTCGTCTTCAAATAGACAGGTGTTTATATAAGAGGGCTAGTAGCGTTTCTAGAAAAAAGGGATTAAGCATTGTTTGAGGAGATGATTAATAAAGTTATTAAGCAATAACTCTGAACAAATGTCTCCTTGAACATTGAACCATTTAAAAATATATTTCTGAACTTACGTGCTACAACGTAAGGTTTTTAATTTCATTTTATTATCTGAATTCTGACAAATGTTTACTGCAAAGTACCCTTTAAAATCACTAAAAAATTATTGCAGCTCCTTTCAAAGAAATTCTTGCCACGGGTGGTTTGTGAAAGTTTATCTTTGTCCGGGTGGACTAACCGATTTATTGCAAGGTCGTGCAAGACTAACTTTCTAAACATATACTGTTTTAGTTGATTTCTTTTTATAAAATATTAATTCTCAGTATCATTTACTTTGGTATTGCTACCAGAGGAGTACCGATATGAAATAGCACCCAGATCAAAAACAAAAAATCGGAATCCAAGTGATAAAAGCAAAACAAAAAAGGCGCCCCCTTAAATTCCGCGCACCCCTCCAACATGGCGGCCAGGGCACGTGTTATGTCTACGATACCCTTAGACACGCTTCTGATTGCTTGGTATTAAATATTTATTATATATACTTTCGTCATTAAAATATTGAAAAGTTTGCGCTTTTGCCATTGTTCTAAAACGTCAATTAAACAGCGCATAATAATTTTACCATGAACTATTTATACCAGAGGCCATGCTTTGGAGTATAAATATTAATTTTAGAGACGTAATGAGGCGAACCGATGTGCGATATCAGTTTTCATTGAAGCGTGTTTCACGGTTTTCAAAGTTAGTTACTTTCAGAATAATCAAGCTTAAAATTTTTATTTCATGAATAAAGTTTACAATTCAAATTAAATTTATAATGATTGATAACAAGATATTATTATCAATCATAGTTATATTTAATACTAAAATTTATAAAATGTATTGGAGACAATAACATAATTTATGTAATATTATTTTATGAATTTTATTATTTTTTACTTTTAATATTTATGAACTAAATCAGTTTGTCGAAACGCTATATTTAAGAGCTTTTGCAAATTCGTTAAAAAATTCGATAAAATGAAATGCCTACAGAAAAGAAAAACACGGTTTAATTCTGGTTGAGAGTAAAATTACTACTTACTCGACTAATTAATACTTCAAAATGAATATCTGTTTACATACATACAAGTATAATATAAAATGTAGAAATAAATGTCAAAATTCAAATCTCAGAGGAGAAAAAATTCACAGAAGAATATAGGGTAGTGGCGAATCAGTGCAGTTGCGTCACTGGAAACGTCACATGTTTTTGTGACGTCACATTTAGTACGTTTACATTCATCCATTTAACGAATGTAATATTCGTACGCTGTCGCTTGTATCGAAATGAAATGAAAATATAAGAAAAAGAACAGAATCGAAACAAATACACTATTCTAATAGGCAAAATAGTCCTAAAAAGGACTCATGTGATCCAAAAATATGATCAAAGAAAAGAAAATAGAAGTACGTTGAATTTAACCTAAAAAACTATGCACTACACACAATGTCAAAAGGAAATCTATAAGATATCTAAAAAATATATATAACTAAACACAAAACTGCTAACTAAACAACAAACTATATAGAAAAAGTTTTTAGAAATTACTGTAAGTTAAATATATGTGAACACAAGTATTAAAACACGTCAGAACGTATTATAATATGTGAAATGTAAACATTGTTTTATTTAGCGATACCAATACAAATGTCCCTATATTAAAAACACTTATAAAATTTGTAAATCTTCAAAATGGCTATCGAACACGAACTAAATATTACTTCAAAAGGTATGTTTTAGTAAAATAAAAGAGTGAAGAGCAATATTAGTCTATAATTCACATGAAAAAAAAAAGTTATTTTTTCGCCACTAAGTTTGTCATTACATACGACGCAAAATAACCAACTGAGTTGATTGAACGACTGACCTATAGTAGCGCAATCCCGTGATTATATATCGAACTCATTTGACAGATAGGTTTGTAGTTGCTAATTAATTGATTCAAGGGTATGCGTGATTCAAGGACACGCGTGATTAAAGGTGACATATACGTATACTATACGGAAACAATTCTGAAATATTGTATATTAGATATCAGTAGGATAAAACGCGACAGTCCTAAGTGAAGGCAGAAAAAAAATCATAAACTAAAATTTTAGTTTGTGCAAGCTTGTATAAAATTTTATTGTTTTGAGTTATGACACGCCGTGATTGCACTCACGACGTGTGACGGCAAATTTTTAATCACGCAAAATCATGCAGGAAAAAAATATTAATCACGTTCACTCACGTTTTCATCGTGTCTCTAGGTGACACGGAAATCTGACTATCAAAAGAAAATGCACCCAGTGTTGTCTTTTATTTTTGAATCTTTGGTATTTCCTTCTAAAGGAGGCACCAGACATGCGGAATTCGCCAAACACCGGATGTTTGTCGTGGTGTTCGCTGAATACTCGCCAAATGGTAAGCACCTTGAAATGGATATGCACACTTTGCCATGCATCGCGTCACTCTGGGGACAACAAATATGTATCAGTTGGTTAGTTGCTCAAGCATTTCAATGGATAGCGACTCGGAAATCGATATTAGTTCAGTTGATTTTGTAGTCATGTTTTGTGGAAATAAGTTATTTAATAAAAATATTGATGTGTGAATTTTCACACATTTCAGGGTTTTGTAGGTATTTAATATGTGTAATAAGTCGGCAGAATGCTGGATGTCTAAGATTTTATTTTTCTGTAACCATATCAAAATAAACAGATTTTTGATATTCATTTTATCATTTCATACTAAGAGCTTCCATTTAATTTGTTTAAACTAAATAATTTGCGAATATTACGTCATAAGAAAATATAAATTAATAAATCCTAGCGATCTTTTTGTGCATTTACTTCGTATCTAAGACTTCATTAAATCAATAAGAACTATATTGATAAATGATTTCTTATATAGATAGGCTCCGCTTAATGATTGAGTTCAAGTTCCTGAAGACGGCGATTCGTCAGCTGTTGTGTCACAATGTTTTATTACATTTTTATCATAAAAAAAGACATGCAATAACTTAGTGCTAAATACAAAAAATCTATAACATTATTAGCCATAATTTAGCCATGAATTAAAAAAATAATTAATTTTGCCAAAATCACAAAAACAGCAATATTTTCCAAAACAGAAATCTGATCAAAAATTGCTCTCGTACGTTTCCGGCTCAGATCAATATACATTACTTTTTTCATTTCTTTTTCAGTTCTTTAGTTTAACTCCCTGGGGCAAAATGGCGACCATTTATTTACAAAATAATAATCAACATAAGTTTTACAAAATTGAACGTAGCAAGCTTTGAAAACAATAAAAAAAAGAAACAAAATATCTGTAAAATAAACTATTTGACAAAATATCTCTAAAATGTGTGGACAATAATGGTGTGGTTTGATCGAACATTTGTAATTTTTTTTTTTTTTTTTGTAAAATAATTGTAAAAAGTAATAGTTTTTCTTTTCTAAATAGTCAAATAGTTTATTTTAGAGATATTTTGTTTCTTTTTTTATTGTTTTCAAAGCTTGCTACGTTCAACTTTGTAAAACTTATGTTGATTTTTATTTTGTAATAAATGGTCGCCATTTTGAAATGGTTAACAAAAAATATGATTTTTTGGTGTGATTGTAAAGTTAATTTAATGTACTTTTAGGAAAAAAATATAAAATTATCGATTCCCTATGCTAGATCAAAAGTTAACATCATTTCCGGTGAAAGCGGCAGTGCCTCAGAATTCTTATAGTAACCTTTAGATGGGCCTTTTTGTCTAGTTTAACTTTTGTTCTGAAGATTTTTTGTATCTTTACAAATAAAGATTTTCGGAGTGCCCCGTTTCAAACAAACACCCTGTATATATATTTTCTAGCATTATCACTACTTATCTATTAAAATTACCAAATATTATTAAAAGCGGCCAACCTTCGCAGCCCTGTGTTATTGTTAGACGCAGCAGATAAGTTAAAAAAAAAGATTTTGTATTTTAATCATTTACATTTGCTGCAACATGTACAAATGAACTTTTATATCCGTATAGTATTCATTAAATTTCAGATTACGTTATTGAAACAAATATTCAAAAGGAAAACTTTCTTTCATAATCCTTTTGATAACATGAAACAAAATATAATAAAATTCATTGAAAATTGAAATTGTATCGCCCCTGTTTTGCCTTAAGCTAAAATTTCCCTTTAATTAAATTCTAACCATGAAAATTATAATGACTCTATGTTGCTTAACAATCTTGATACAAACCAAATTAATCAGCCTCATCTTATGCTTATTTAAAGTTACCTACCTGATTTAGTAGCATATTTTTGTAACACCCTATGTTTGAAAAGCAGTGGCGGACTGGCCCGTCGGGATACCGGGCAATTTCCCGGTAGGCCGGTCCCAATAGGACCGATTCTTGAAGCAATGGGGCCGGTCCTTAGACCAATGAGGCCTGGTCTTGACCCCTATGGGGTCGATTTATTTCAATTTTCCAGGGCCGGCGAATTTTGCCAGTCCGCTACTGTTGAAAAGTTAAAGAAATCCCGTGTTCATTTTTTTTCAGATTCTTTCATGTGCAGTCACAGCAGTTAGACGTGTCAAATAGTGTCGCGGTACTTATAAAAAATAGTTAAAAAAGTACAAAAAGTAGTGCTTCATATTGCAACCATGCCACCTAAAAACAAAATTAAAAATAAAGGTAATGTCCATATTGCTAATAGTGATTTAAATGTAGACAGCGATATCTCTAATAGTGAATTAAACATAGCTAGTGACATTGCTAACAGTGAAAACATAGCTAGTGACATTGAAAAAATGATACATGAAACTTTGAAGTCACCTTTCGTTCTTGAGGAACTGGCCAAATCGTTGGCCAAAATAGTTATAAAAAAGATCGAAAATAAACAGCGCGAAATGGCAGACAAAATTGGTGATCTTGAAGCGCAAATTAAAAAGAAAGATGTACAGTTGAAGGAGGCGACTACACGGCTACAGGACCTAGAGCAGTACTCGAGAAGGAATTCACTCCGCGTTTTTGGGGTGCCTGAGGACATAAATGAAGACACCGAGAAAGTGGTAACTAGTGTAATTGGAAATCAACTCCAAGTGCCATTGTCTACATACTCCATTGACAGAGTTCACCGTGTGGGACGATATTTGCCAAACAAAACCAGATCTATTATAGTCAAATTTACAAACTACAAAGATCGCGCCGCTGTATTTCGGGCTAAAAGCAAGTTGAAGGGAACAGGGATAGTAATTCGTGAGGATTTAACTTTCTTTAACTTAGAACTACTAAATAAGGCCATTAAGAAATATGGCATCAAAAATGCATGGTCGCGGGATGGTAATATATATCATAAGTTAGATAACAAAAACGTTAAAATCAGAAGTATAAATGACCTGTAATAACTGCTTGCTTAAAAGGTTATTGAACTCGGCTCTAAATTCTAAACTAAACTTGCCAATCTCAACTTGCTATTTGTCTTACTGTCATATCTTCACATTACTGTATTTTGCAAATTTAAATTTAAATATAATATTAGATATATTATTGTAATTAATATTTTAAAATGTAGACATGTTTAATCATTTTGAAAAAATAGTTAACAATTTTCTTTCTCTCTCTCATTTGATTTTTATTTTTTTTTTCACTTAAATATTCTTAATTAAACATGCATTTATTTTTAGATTCATGTTTTGGATTAGCCTATCCATGATTTAAATCATGTCTACATTTTATCTGATTAACACTACTAGAAATTAATATATCTTTTTTCTAATTATATTTTGAACTTTTACAATTAATACTCTTTGTACAACATTATTTTACTAATGTATTGATATACACTGCACACTGTTTCAGGTAATAATTTAATTTACTGCAAATAGAGAAGTTACTCATCATTAAATACACATAAAAAATTACACTAATATACATTTGGTAGTATTTCGTTTAAATACCATCAGTGAAACTCTCCCGCAGCATGGACCTATTGAGTGACGAGATTGTAAGTATTGACACACAATATTGTGATAATTTTTCAAATTTAGTGGATTTTTCGGTAAATAAAAATACCACATTGAAAATACTACATATGAACATAAGAAGTATTGAGGCAAATTATGATGAATTACTGTTACTATTAGAAACTTTTAAACTCCAGTCTTGTGATGTAATTATTCTATCGGAAACTTTTAGGGTAAAAAATGTAGACAATATAAATATAAATAATTATAATCTATTTTATAACCACGCGAATTTTAACCAAAACGATGGATTAATTATATATGTAAGAGATACAATTGAATGTAACGTAAAAAATGTATTTATTTCCGAAAATACATTTTCAAAAATTAGTTTCGTAATTAAAAACATAACATTTAATATAACTGCGGTATATAGACTCCCATCAACTAACGTCCAATTATTTTTAGATGATCTAGCTACTATATTAAAGGGTGAAACTAATAATATAAATATGCTTATTGGAGATATTAATATTAACATATTAGATACAGATAATATAATAACTCAGTCTTATTTAAATATATTGGAAAGCAACGGATATTGTTCATATATAAACAAACCAACTAGAGTTACTCCTACATCTAGCTCATGTATAGACCATATTTTTGTAAAAATGTCCTTAAAATCGAAAGTAATTATTCCATATATATTGAAATCAGACATAACGGACCATTATCCTGTACTATTAGACATAAACTTAAACGAAAACAAAAATAAAAAGCCTGTCATACAGAAAAACTGTATTGACTATGAAAAACTAAATAATTACTTGCGTGAAGAAAAATGGGATACAGTCTTACAAAATCCTGACGCTGAAGTAGCGAACGATAATTTCAATACTATTTTAAAATCTTATATAAATTTATCTACAAAGAAAATTAGAATACAAAAAAAACTTGAAAAACTTAAACCATGGATGACCGTTGGTCTACTTAAATCAATCCGTAAAAGAGACAAAATAAAACATAAATTATTAACGCATGCGCATAATGAAAATTTAAAAACACAATATAAAACATACAGAAATTACATAACAAAATTAATAAAAATTGTAAAAAAGGATTATTATACAAACAAGCTATCCGAAATAAGCCAAGTTCCGGGGAAAACTTGGGAAATAATTAAAGAAATCTCAAACGATGTAAAGAAAAAAAAGTTGAATATATCGGAAATTAAAAATAATGAGGGAATAAAAATCAACGATAAAAATAAAATAGTAGCACTTTTTAACGATTATTTTACCGATATAGGAATTAAAATGTCAAATAGTATTCCGCGTACTGAACATCTTCCCGATTTGGAAACACTTAATTTTTCAAAATCATTATTTCTAAATCCAGTTACAACCAACGAAATTATTTTGCAAATAAATACTCTCAAAACCGATAGCTCTCCAGGCATCGACGGAGTCTCTGCAAAAACATTAAAAATAATACACCCTTATATAGTAAAACCCTTGAAATATATATTTAACTTAATTTTCTCTACTAGTAAAATTCCTCAGTCATTTAAAAATTCAGTAGTTGTACCAATATATAAAGCAGGCGATAAAACTGAAATGGGAAATTATAGACCAATTTCATTAATAAATACAATCGCAAAAATATTTGAAAAAAGTTTGAAAAACAGAATAATGGTATTTTTGAATAAATACGATATTCTGTATAAATACCAGTACGGTTTTAGAAGTACTTATTCTACAGAAACTGCATTACTCCACCTCACTAATTTAATAACTAGCAGTATGCAAAACCAGCAAAAATCTGTTGCAATTTTTTTGGATTTGGCAAAAGCATTCGATACGGTCTCGCACTCAAAATTACTAGACAAATTGCAAAATATTGGAATAAGGGGTTCAGCGCATACACTTATAAAAAATTATTTAACAAACCGAAAACAGTGTGTAAAAATTGATAATCACTTAAGCAAAGATAATGAAGTCAAAATTGGTATACCGCAAGGAACAGTTCTTGGCCCTCTGCTTTTCCTTATTTATCTTAACGACTTGGGATCACTTAATATTACAGGATCATTATTGTCATATGCGGATGATACTGTTATCTTTGTTAATGGTAAAACATGGAGCGAAGCTGTATCGAATGCCGAGTCAACTTTGAATAAAGTTCAACAGTGGCTAAACTACAATGCGTTATCACTAAATCACTTGAAAACAAAATTTATCACTTTTTCACCCACAATTGCTGGTATGAGTAGTAATATCGATAACATTTATATACATGAAGAACATTGTAACATGAACAATAACTGTAATTGTAAATCTATTAACCGCACAGAAAATATAAACTATCTAGGCTTCATTTTGGACCAACATCTAAACTGGAAAGAACACGTTAATAAATTAACGGTGAAACTACGGAAAACAATATACAAATTCAAGCAAATACGAGACGTTTTGGATGAAAAGGTGATAAGAACGGTATATTATTCTGTGGTTGAATCATTGCTACGTTATGGCATAGTATGTTGGGGTAGTTCATGCAATAATGCAATTGGCGGACTAGAGATTGTTCAAAAATACATTTTAAAAATCATTTATAAGAAACCCAAACTATACCCATCTCTTAAGCTGTTTACATTAGCGCAAGTATTTGATATACGTACTTTATACATACAGGCTGCTGTTACTTCGGTTCACAAAACAAGTATATCTAAAGAATTAAATCATGGTTATGAAACTAGAAAAAAAACTAATAAAGAACATATATTACCATCATATACATTAGTAAAAACTCAGCGGCATATAAGTTACATTGGAGTAAAAATATACAATAAAATTCCTTACAGCTTAAGAAGTATTAGTAACAGTAATTTATTCAACAAAAAAATAAAACAATACATCTCAGATAACATGTCTGAACTGAAATCAACTCTATTTGAAATAGTTAGAAACAATAATTGTTAACGATAGTATTAAATAATTATTCATACGTAAAACCATTTGAAATGTACCGCCCAATAGGTTTATGGTGTTTCGAGAAGAGTTATAAGTCTGGCGAGGAGATCACAAACTTCTTGTTTAGTTCTTCGACAGACTTTACATTCTGCTTAATTTTGTACCTAAGTGTGTATTAAAGTGCAATTATGTAAAATTTGAAATTATAATATATAAATATATACGTGTAAATAAATTAAAATAATTGTATTTGTAAAACTGTAAAAACTGTAACATATGATTGAATAAATTGAATAAATTGAATAAATTGAATAAATTTTACCCGTAAGCCACTATTGACGTGTGGGCGAAATTTCCGACTGCCTACGCTTAAAACGATAAAAATTGAGTTATATGCGAATTTCTTCTTTAACTGGTAACGTTTCCGATCTACCCGACTTTTCAAACATTAATTAATGGCATGTTCTCCGCAAACTTCAACCACTAGTTATAAATTTCTTTTAACCACAAAATAAATTTTCTTGAAACTGTTAAGAAAAGAAACATGGAAGAATATTCAATTGCTCACTAGTGAATTACTTGGTTATTATTCTAAATATCTTTGAACTAAGTTTGGGAAAGTGTTAAATGATTTGAAGTATTTTATTTTTAAGAATATTTATGTCTACCTGTTAGCGGAGTGTGAAACAGGTGAAGAAAATAGATAACTACGGGAAACGTTCCTAGTTTATTACATCTTTTGAATTATGAGCAATTGAGGAGTAAGGGAACAAATGTAACACTTTTTCTTGTGATGGTTTGTATTATTCGAAAGTAAATTATTTTTCTATTTGCTATATAAAGGTATTATTACACATCTGGCTAACCAGTGTGATAAGCGGTTTACTAAATTTATTGGTGTTTCAAACTATAATGGAAGTATACGGGTCTGCTTGACATTTGTCTCACTGTTAGCCGTAGTTGTAGAATAGTGAGATAATATATATGTTACTCACGTGGTTGTAGTTAAAAAAAATGACGATATTCCACGCAAATTTAGAAGTCGCGTTATTTATCGTTCAAACGATTCGTAATAACGAGTTCTACAATGATAGAGTGCAAAAATAGCGATATAATATCCGTAATACACAGGGAAGTTTTTTCGCCTAGACCAACAAGGCCATGGCCTACGGCCCGGTTATATAAGGGGCCCGGTCGCCGGTCTTAATTTATTTTGTAAAGTTACTGATTTTACAAAAAAAAAAAAAATAAAATAAATAGATAATTAACTAAATGAATAACATTAACATTATAAATATACCAGGAAATTCACATTTCAGACAAACTCTTGTTCGGCATTATAGAATTTATGCATGTAAAATGTATTGAGTAGATGCAAAATTAAAGACGATTTTTTTTGTATATAAGTGCATTCAACGAAAAAATTGCTGTATGGAGACGATCTATTGCCGTATGGAGAAGATCGAGCTGAGCCAGATAGACGTCGCTGTTGATATTGAATTGCTATTTGCCGTTTTTGTGCGGAATCCGCTTCTGTTGACGCTCATCATCTTCATTCTACCAAAAGCAAATGCCGTTTGCAATGATCTCCCAATGGATGATTCCGTTTCTATCCCATCATACGCACCACATTACCTTCTTACTGTGGGCACTTTTTGCTATTCCTTTTGGTGTTTCGGAGATACACACACTTTCTTTCTTTTGACGTTTTTGAAGAGCAACCACGATTCATCACCAGTGACAAGATTCTTCAAAAATGACGATTGCTCGTTTCCCTGCATCAATTCGCTGAAAATTGAACTCGATCGGCTTTGTTGTTGTCGGAGAGTTCGCGTGGCACCCATCCAGCCAATTTCCACACTTTTCCAAGCTTTTTTAGACGACGGACGATCGTGGATTGGTCGACATTGAAGTCTTCGGCCAGTAGCCGGGTTGTCATTCTATCGTCCTCTTCCACGGCTAACAAAAGTGCCTGATCGTTGAAATCCGATGGCCGTCCTTTCTCTTCATCCTCCTTAAGACTTGTGTCACCCGATTTGAATTTGTGGAACCATCTTTTAACTTGTTTTTGACTGACTGTTCTTTTGCCGAAAAGCTCGTTGAGATCGCGAAATAACTGTACCGCTTTCCATCCTTTCTCGAAGTGGTTGAGCATTATATGACGAACATGAATATGATTTTCGACACGAATTTTTTTTCACCTAAAAACAGAAGAATATTTTTATAATTATTACATAAAACAAGCGTCATTTTCCAACTCAAAATAAAAACTCCAAAAAAATCGTCGTTAATTTTGTATCAACCAATAATTTTAGTAAAATTAAATATAGCGGTAATGAATAATCAAGGTTAAAAATTAGTTCTCAAAATCGTTGTAATCGCTTAAATTGCAATATTTTTTCTTAATTTGACTTGACTGCTCCTGGGAGGAGGGCCCTTTAAATTCTATGGCCTAGGGCCCTTACAATTCATAAGACGGTCCTGGTTATACAGTGTAAACCTGGAAAAATTACAAAAAGTTGGCTTAACTCTAGAGATAGTAATAAAAATTAATTAATCATTTGATTAATTGAAATGTTATAATTGATTTTCGATTAAATTGGTAGAAAATAATCTGTTAATCAATTAATCGATTATGAAATTTTAAATAAACAACATACACTGGCCGACAAACAAATGGAACTGTCATAATGTTATATTTTATAGGCTGATAAAATTTATTTAACCGTTTTATAAGGAAACTATAAGAATAGAAGGAACTACAATATATGCATAAACAAATATTTTTGTTGCTAATTAAACAAGATATAATAACAATAAATAATGCCCTTTAACTCAAATAACTAATTGTTAAAATAAAATTTTGCCATTAGTTACCCATCTTAGAGATTTCTAAACTCCTACAAGTCTTTTTTTTGTGCAATAAAATTTAAATATGGCCAAAAGATATTGTACGAGCTGCTCCATTATATGAAGATGGCCGCAGTATTGGAATATCGCTAGTGTTTTGGATGTAGCTAAAAACTCTATTTATTAGGCCATAAAGTGTCACCAGCGAACAGCATTCACGAGCCACAAGCGCTCGAAACGACTGATTTCTTACCCTAATTGTTCTACGCGTTCGTGACTGGTCCTTAAATTTTCTCGCACGCAATTTCGAAAATCTAAATTTGACAATTTCATTGCAAACTGTCAAAGATGATTGAGGAAACAAGGGCTTGTATCCAGAAGACTTGTAACTTGCCAGGCTTTTCTTAAAAATTATCGAGTTGGAAGATTGCATTTCGCTTGTGAGCATTTGAACTGACTGGACGCAAACAATAGCAGTATATTCTGCAGAAATAAGAAGCAGTTGAGTTTAATTCTCCAGATGGACGAGAACGAGTGTTCTGAAGGCCTAGTAATCTAAGGACTTTATTGAAAAGAAGAGAGCAAAGTTTTCTACCGACCAGTGAAGCCTATATAAAAACGAATAAAATGAATTGCTAACTATTGTTTCATTACTATACAGAAACGACACTGACGTATTCTAAGAAGCGGATGTGTCCTCGACACTGCCCTTATTTTTCCTTGCTTATAACTTATTTAAATAAGACTCATCAGCCACATCCGAATTATCTGTGTACGCTTAAATTTTGTAATTCCCCACTTTGCTGCAAACTAGCGTTTCCCAAAGTGTGTTCCACGGAACCCCAGGGTTCCGCGATAAAATTCAGGAGTTCCGCGGGACATGGAGCTATTTATATCACTCTTGTTTCATAAAAATGGATATTAAAAAAAAAGATTTAAGATTTAGTTAAAAATGTATTCAAAGTAAAATAAATGTAATACAGATACGCAGAAAAACAACTTTCTGGTCTGATATATATATGACCAATTTCCTCATTTATCAAAAAGGGCTCTTTGGTTTTTGTTACCGTTTGAAACTAGGTACATGTGTGAATCTGGATTTTTAAAATACGCTGATACAAAATCGAAATATCACAGTAAAGTAAATGCTGCACCAGATATGCGAATTTCATTATCCAATATTATACCAAATTTTGAAAGGATATTAGAATTCAAAAAGCAAAAGAATGAATTCATTTTATATGAAAAATATAAATTCATGTTTTTTTTTTTAAACTTTAATGTTCTAGTTTTTAGGAAGACAATGAAAATAACTACTAATTTATAAACTCTTACTTTTCTATTGTATTTATAAAAGGAAAAAGTTTGCAGTAACGTAATGTTTTTTTTTTTTTGTATTTAAAATTGTATAAAAAAGAATCCAATAAAAGGGTTCCGAAATTTTTTGAACAGCGCTTTGGGGTTCCGCGACAAAATAAGTTTGGGAACTACTGCTGTAAACTATAATTTGTAGCTATAAGGACTCTCATTCTACATAATATTGTACTATAACTGTTTTGTAATTTTGTTCAGTATTAAAATTTAATTTTAATTTATTAGTTATCGATTCAAGCTATTTCCGGCCCTTGTTATGTATGCCATTATTCAATACTGTAACCAGCATGAGGGCAAATTTATTATGTGTAGGATTTATAGATATTTAGAGAATACCACGTAACACAATCTCTATTCATATTTTAAAAGATTTCCTTTTCGAAAAAGATTAAAATTTAAACTGAAAAGTATTTTAAACTGAATGTATCACATTTACCCGTTTATAGTATTTATTTTAAAAAGGAATGTTATTAAAACTAAATATTTCATAAATGTAAAATATATATTACAGACTTTTTAAGAGATGTAATTTTAGTTGGTTTCAAAAATAAAATTTCATAATTAAGTTGAGAATATTTATGTAATTAGAGTAGTTTAAAAATTAATAAGTAATAAAAAAAAATATTTATATCTTATGAAGGGACACTTGAAGCTATATCATGAACAATGAAAGGATATCATAAAAACTATATTAGTTTACAAAAGCGTCAAATAAATATAAGACGTATTCGGCCCGTATGTGGAAAACAATTTCAATTTCAATTCAATTTTCAACTAATTTTTTTCTTTAAAATAAACATTTCAGTCCCGGTTATTTTTCTAATAAGATAATTTAATTGAATTTATTAACATAAATTTGTCGTTTGGAATGTTTAAAGATGCCACATGGCTAGGGGTGTTAGGCAGGTTGCACACTTATACGACATGTCGCATGTTTTTTTGTTTACGACGTATTTACGACTAGAGATGGGAATTACGGCTCAGTTTGCGGAACCGGATCAGTGGAGGTCGTTCAGTTTGCTGAGCCGGCTCATTGATCCAGCTCAGTAATCCGGCTCATTGATCCGGCTCAGTGATCTGGCTCAGTGTTCCGGCTAAGTAAACATGTCCCCGAGACACAGGTCGGTCAGTTATCAGTTCTCCAACCGTTCAACACTGTTGTTGGTTTGCAATATGTAGGTAGAACGTCGCTCAGCCGGGTCTTGCATGATATGAACAGACAGCGGAATTGTTTGGTCGAGTGGAATAAATGCAATAAAAACATCTCAGTATTTGCCTCTTTATTACCTTTATTCTTGTTAATGGTCTTAGTATGAATTCAAGAAGTAAATTATGAATTATTCACAAATTCTCTCTCTCTCTCTCTCTCTCTCTCTCTCTCTGTCGTCCTCATTATCTTGATATAAAGAAATAACGAAATTAAATAAATAAAAATGTATAGAATATTGACTAAATTTTTAAAGTTTTTTGTGTAAGTGTCACTAATGATATTGTCAATTAAAGTCATTCTTCTCCTACCCCGTTTTCTCGTTTTGTCACAATATCCCACTCAATGTTTCTCTGTCTCGTAATATGACCGAAAAATGATAGTTGCATTTTTTTTATTTTGCTGACCACTTGTCTTTTAGTTTTCATTTTTGTAAACTCTTCACTGTTTGTCATTTTTGCGATCCACAGAAACTTTAGGCACTTTCGGTACACCTACATTTCACAAGACTTTATTTTGGTAATATTATTATTATTATTATTATTTTAATTTTTTTAATTGTCTGAACTACTTAATTTAATCATTAATTAATTGATTGTGGAAGAGTTGTACGGGTTGCAGACATAAATAATGGAAGTAAATTTAGCTGACCAGTTTCGAAATGTTTTATTTCTTCTTCAAACCTACAAAAGTGAAAATCAGAAACTGTAGATTACAATTCGCTGATGGGGGCGAAAACGGAGATAAGTCATACGTAAGAAGATATGACTTAACACCTTTTTCACGCCCATCAGCGAATTTCATTTCATCAGTGAACCATAATTTAGAAAATTATGGTTCACCGAAGAATGACCCTAATTTACCGCAACACGTAAAAGTATAGTGGAAGTTGCCAAATGCTCGGAATTGAGTATGTCACTTCAAGGTAAAGATATAGTTACCACAATAAAAATGGGAAGGCTGAGATTGATAGGACATCCAGACATAATAGTGGTATGAAAACCAGCCACATAAATAAAAAGGCAGACATTATTGGGAAAAAGACCAAAGAGAAACCAAAAACAAGACTTTTGGATCAGGTGGAGGGAGGCATCCGTAGCCCTAAAATAAGCAGTTGGAAGACGCAGACAAGAAGCAGATAAAAATATAAGGAGATCCTAAAAAGACCCTGTAAGAGTAACAGAACCTGTGATGATGATGAGCAACTTACCTAGATAAACAACCGTCTAGTGCAATTATGTAAAGTGCAATTATAAAAGAATGTATACATATCTTTAGTTTGTTATATTTTTGTTTCAGTAGACATTGTATTTCCAATAATTTCAAATGACATATTTCACTATCTGTTAC